>CM070037.1:79751782-79770838 GCA_036250615.1 Ptychadena robeensis
GTAATGATACCGTGTATGAATATTGGTTCATTGTTTACTCTCAGATCTAAAATGCTTTCTTTCCGGGAATGAGATGAAGTAAAGAACTTAAATATGGAAGGGGTGGAGTTACAAAACAAAGTACACCATGCTACCCACCCAGTTCTAAGGGGTTTCATACAATGCACAGTAATCCAAGGTGGCTAGGTCCTGTGAGTGTACAGTCCTGGCCAAAAGTTTTGAGAATGACACAAATATTAGTTTTCACAAAGTTTGCTGCTAAACTGCTTTTAGATCTTTGTTGCAGTTGTTTCTGTGATGTACCGAAATATAAGAGTCAGTATTTGCAGTGTTGGCCCTTCTTTTTCAGGACCTCTGCAATTCGACTGAGCATGCTCCCAAATCCTGACTGATAGCAACCCATTCTTTCATAATCACTTCTTTGAGTTTGTCAGAATTAGTTGGTTGTTGTTTGTCCACCCGCCTCTTGAGGAATGATCACAAGTTCTCAATGGGATTAAGATCTGGGGAGTTTCCAGGCCATGGACCCAAAATTTTAACGTTTTGGTCCCCGAGCCACTTAGTTATCACTTTTGCCTTATGGCACAGTGCTTCATCATGTTGGAAAATACATTGTTCTTCACCAAACTGTTGTTGGATTGTTGGAAGAAGTTGCTGTTGGAGGGTGTTTTGGTTCCATTCTTTATTCATGGCTGTGTTTTTGGGCAAAATTGTGAGTGAGCCCACTCCCTTGGATGAGATGAAACCCCACACATGAATGGTCTCAGGATGCTTTACTGTTGGCATGACACAGGACTGATGGTAGTGCTCACCTTTTCCTCTCCGGACAAGCCCTTTTCCAGATGCCCCAAACAATCAGAAAGGGGCTTCATCGTAGAATATGACTTTGCCCCAGTCCTCAGCAGTCCATTCACCATACTTTCTGCAGAAGATCAATCTGTCCCTGATGTTTTTTTGGGAGAGAAGTGGCTTCTTTGCTGCCCTTCTTGACACCAGGCCATCCTCTTCAGGAGACGATCCTGGCAATTGCTGGACTTTCTACGACGCCCTGAAGCCTTCTTAACAAGAATTGAACCTCTCTTGATGATCCTATAAATTGTTGATTAAGGTGCAATCTTAGTAGCCACAATATCCTTGCCTGTGAAGCAATTTTAATGCAACGCAATGATGGCTGCATGCGTTTCTTTGCAGGTCCCCATGGTTAACAATGGAAGAACAATGATTTCAAGCTTCACCCTCCTTTTAACAGGTTAAGTCTGCCATTCTAACCCAATCAGCCAGACATAATGATTAATAATTATTAATTGTCTGTATAAAGAACATCAATCCAGAAGTCTTGAGGCTTGTCCAGATGCAACATTGCAAACCTAAGCCACGCTGCCACGTTCTTTTCAGAGAGAAATGTTAGAATAAAGAGAAAGCGGTTGCTACGGGAAATATCACTTTTCAAAACAAATGTATGATTTGTGAGTAAATTACAAAACCCCTAAACATGGTATCTCCAAAATTGCTGTAGGTATAAAGATGCGTTGTCTTTGACACAGGCAAGGCAACCGCTATTTTTATACATATTGTTATGCATGGCGGTCGATCTGCTGTGAAATCTGCCACAAATCTAACGCACCTGCCAATAATTGATCAGCCAAAGAACAGACATGTCCAGAATTTTGGGGCCGATCCCCATTCAAAGTATATGGCGGCACACAATTCTCGGAGCAACCAGCAGGGATCGATGATGTCATCACGCGCAGTCGATCTGCGTGAAACCACTCGCCCACCGCAATGTCTATGCCCAGCTTTAGACACATGTAAAGATTTTACTGGTAAAATGTTGGGTGGGAATTGTCGCACCCTTCAATTTTAACCTCCCTTGGTTTCTTGACGAGCCCAGGCTGTTGGGCTCAAGCTTCATAGCTCACATGCAGAAGCTGCTGGTGGGGACTGAATGCAGGGTAGTTGTCTCTGATTCCTTAACTCACGCCCTGCCGGTTGAAGCATGGAGCTCTGGCTAGCAGAGTAGAATTTTTTTTTTAACACATTCTCTAGCCCCTGCTAGCGTTGAGCTTGAATATTCGAATTGCGAATATATTCGGCGAATATTGGCTATTCAAGAATTTGCAAATTTTGCAAATATGGCGGCGGATATTTGCAATTTAGAATATTCACAATATACGCCATTGAGATATTTATGGGCATGGATTGTGAATATATATTCCCAATGCGAAAATAAATAGCACATTCATTTTGAAGGTAATTGCGAATCTAGCAATCGCGCACAATTGCGAATATTCGAATGTAGAATCGAATATTAGTAGAATTACTCACGAAATATCGCAAATTCGAATATTGCCTATGCCGCTCATCACTAGCCCCTGTTTTATAGGGTGATTAGACCAAGAGATATATACAAAAAGTTCAACCCCTAGTGGTCACCAGTTGCTGAAACCAGTGCATAGTGAGCCCTTGACTTACGGTCTTATTTTTGTTCCCAAGGGTTGGTTGTAAGTCAAAACTATTTTTTCAATTAAAAAAATAAAAATGCGTTGTGTATCTCCCAAAGCATCCTTTACCTGACCTTTTCAAAATTAAAAACGTGTTGTATAATTTGTGTAATTTACCAGAAACACCAATAATTTTCCTAGGGCTTTCTTTGCCTTTTTGTACCTACTGGTTGTGAATCAAGATGAGCCAGTTGTAACTCAAGTCAAGCCAGTTGTCACTTAAAGGTCCACTGTATATTTAAAGTGTCACCTACGAAAGACTTTTCTTTGGCAGAACAGTGAATAATCCATGTCCTATTTGGTGTTTTTTTCCCCTTCTTTTGACGAACTTAGGTTTTTAATCACTGTGCTGTCTATTTGTATATTGGGTAATGTCTGTTTTGTAATTTGGAGAGGAAGAATAAATATGTTGACAAATTGTGAATAATAATACATATTAAAATATAATTTTGACGTTTTTTATTTATTATAAAATTATTGTTTGCATTGGAAATACTAAGCTGTTTACAGTAATTATATATGACTCTTTTTAGAGAGAAAAACATGTTCTTGGGAACCCTTCCAAACCAACCATTGATGTTATTTTAATTAACACGCTAACTTAAGTTAGGCATACATGGCTTTTTTTATTCATGTTCATGGCGAACCAGGAAATTGTAATTTAACACCCCTGACTGCAACCTTTAATGTTTCACTGCGGTGATCCAAGTGACCTTAATTGTATACATTTAACTGAAAGAATGTTGATAATTAAAAAAATATAACTTACAGTAGCGTGTACATGATAAAGTAAAGTTTTTTGTATGGCTATTTAATGTGTTTAAGCTTTAATCTCAACCCCCCTGCAATACCAATTTCAGCCACTATGTCACTGTAGGAGAGTGGGGTGAGTGTTATGTGCAAATGTTATAAGACGTTTAGGATTGAGATGTTAAAGATGTTGAGATGTTGTGCCTGTCTTTAGCACTGTGTCATAAACAGCATTAGAAGCCTGTGTATAAGGGATTAACTAAGCAATATTGAGCTGAGGTTACTGTGGTACGCTGTCATCTGAGCTGCTGCCAGGCAGGGCAGGTGTCTGCCTGAGTCAGGGTGTCAATTGTATCAGACTTAGGAATGTCCTAGAACCTTCCTAGAATTGTGTGAACATGACAAGCCATGCTGGGAGTGAGTTGATATAAGGTCTAGTTGGGGGTGGAGCTGGGTCTTCCTAGTGTGACATTAGAACTGACAGGAGTGGAGAGTGGACACTGCTGGTCCGTGGGCTGAAGATGTGATCTGTGATATTCCCCTTGTCTCTCATCTTGTCCCTCACCCTGGTCCTGGTCCCCAGAGGAGAGGGCTAGGACTAATGAAGCTGCAAACTCAAGGCTGCTCCCAGATGGCTGTCATGTATGACATGGACCCACGTGAACTGTACCATGATGACATGCAATAAAGTACCAGAACTTACACCAAAGAGAACGGCTGTTTGGACTCATTGAGACATTGTGCAAAGTTCCTGCATTGGGGACACCAACCATTTCCCTCTTTTACAGACTGTGTGGGCTGAGGAGCTTGTCCTGCCACCAGGAGGGATGGACTGCATGGGTCCAGCCAAGATGGTGACCCAGACATGATCCAGTACGGGAATGTGCACAGGTGCTACTCATGGAATGGAGCTGTGTCTACCCTTACATCACTAGTATGCTGTTGCTGTAGCAACACATAATCGCCTACCCACACACACATTTGGAAGGAGATCCTACAGGTCTCTCCCCTCTCTGGCTAGTACACAGATCCGCAGAGGCTGCTGTTAGCCAGCACGCAGGACGGGGAGCACGGGTCCGGGCAGCACTGTGTGTGCCCCCTATGCCCCCCTGACAGCAGCCCTGCTCGAATAGCGCCTCCTCGAATAGCATGGGAATTGACCTATGTATGCCCAGCATAAGGCCTGTTTGAGGTATGTCTACGTTTTTACAATTACTCTGAGCATTATTCAATCTAACCTTGGGGTGACTGCTGTCCACAAGATTGGTTACTACATTAAAAGCCCCCCATAAACCTAAAGATCAATCCATACAATATCCATTAGATCTACACACAACTGTGTAGTATAGTGGCCTCCCTGATAGAATACATAGTGATTGGAAGGATTAGAACGCTCCTCATATTACATGGTTTTGGAAGAACAAAATTTGATTGTACAGAAATTGTATGGAAAGATTGTAAGGTGTATGGGTGCCTTTACACTGTGAATGATCTTTCTCACCACAGAATAATAAGAATGGTATCATAACCCTTCCATATTGATAAGCAGCAATAGTTTGTGTCTCACACTGCTTTCCTCCTTGGAATTGTGTTTACACACTCCTGAAGAGAAGGAAATTGCCAAAATCTTTGCTTTTATAGCTGTTTGCCACGATCAGCCCCTTTACTCTTAAGCCAGGTGATCTCAGCGTCATGGTCATTGTGTGAGTCCGCTAGAGAATTATGCGCCCTGGAGAACTCCCTCATCTTACGCTCAACATGAGCTATGCGTTCCCCATCTTCTTTTAGGGTAGAATCAATTGTGCTCTTAACTCGTCGTTACAGGCTCTTGGACTCAAAGCTCTGTCACATTGCAGCCATCTTGGCCTGCAGTTAGCCAGGCCCTCCAGGGCTTATTTGAAGGAGATGGCTTATTTCTCCATTAAGTCTACATTAAGGATTTGTTCCCACTTTAGTGATCTGCTGCAATTACATTTGCGGAGAAGACCCCTGCACTTAACGCAGGGGGTCCCAACGGATCACACAATGCAGTGGAGACATACTCTCCCTCCTAACTTTCCACCTTACACATCATTCTGACAAGTGGGGTTACTACCTCTACTGCTGATAGTGATGTCTCTTTCAATAGGAAGGTGGAAGTGGCTCTCAGTGACATCATTTCCGGATTTTGCAAAGCGGAAGTGGCACCCACCAACACTTCCTGCTTTTGGGACACAGAAGTAGCAATACACCATATAACTTCTTGTATGTTTCTGCCTTTCAAAATGCTCTGGCAGCCACCCAAATAATTATATTTTGAATTACTATTAAAGTATTTGGAACATCGGCTGCCATTAAAATGAATAGAGGTGGCTGCCTGCACTCACTGCCGCACGGTTCAAAACTGCACCGGCCGCCCAGGTGGGGACAAGCCCTTACTGATTCATGTCTGTGACTCTGCTACCTGTTTAACCCTTGTCTGCCTGCCTTGACTCTCCTGTTGCCAGCTAGGACTGTCTGACCTGTACCTATGCCACCTGCCCTGATCCATTGCCTCCATTGACTCTGTCTCATCTTTCGGTCCTGCACTGTTGCTCCTGGTTAAAACCCAACCTGGTTCCACTAGACCAACTGCCCTGTGTGCCTATCCTCCCTCAAGAGGTAGCAACCTAGTATTCCCCTCTGGAAAGTCTATCCCCACCTTTAGGGGTAATGTGGTATGAGTGGGTTCACTTAGGCAACGTCCTTAGAAGAGGTAGGACTTGTGGCACAGTGGGTTCACACCTGCTGGTTCATGACAATATTAAAGATGTACTGCTATTTCTGCTCATGTGAAACATCCTCAAACCCATTTGTATGTCCTGTATTACCATCAGCAACCTCTATTGGGTGGCAAAGCAAATGACCCACTTTACTTAAGCGTGGGCTTTAAGAACAACAAAGGGTGTTTATTTGCACAATGAGCCTTACATTAAAATACATATAATATATTGCATGTATTTTGAATACATTGTTAATAAATGAAAAACATATGCCATTCAGGGGTTAATTTTTACACACCCTCAACCTTTGTTATAGAGCAATAGATACTGATACTTGTCAAGATATCTTAAACATACAATAAGCTGATTAAGATCGAGAAGAGATTCTTAGATCTCCACGTGTGTTATCCACCAACACGTTTCACCCTGCTCAGGGCTTCATCAAGACAAAAGTTCTATAAATTGTCATTGTCAAATCAGCTTATTGTGGGTTAATGAATAAAACATTTACCACTTGAATGATGTATATTTTGTATTCATTATCAAGTTCCCTTCTTTAGGAGAGTAAACATATGTGCAAAACTGGTTTTCTAATCCATCCAACAAAAGTAGGTTCAACCTACTGTATACTCACATTTTGTACTCAATGTCCCTCACCAAAGTCAAACCACCATTTAAAAAAAAACTGTAATGATAAAATGCAGTGTCCCTCATTGCTCCTCCAATGACATCGACCCCTGGTGGAGGAGGAATGTCAGGAACACCAGTAACTATATATAGTATAGTTACTACATAGTTACTATGTATGTATAGTATAAATATGTGCTGTATACAAAACTAAATAGATATTTTTTCCCCACTGAAAACCAGTATCTCATGCCATCTAGTGGCTACTCACAAAGACTGGCAGCTAAATATGGAATCTCTCAAATGGTACCACAGAACAGCAGGTAAGAATATTTTTTATTAGGATTTTTTATTTTACTTAGAGAACATGAGCATCATGTCTGTATGTGGTAAGGAGGCATTTGCCCCCATCACACACTGGTCTGTATAATAGGTAGGAAGGATGTTTTTTCAGTTTCTTTTATTTTGGTTTTCAACATGAGCGAACTACCCCAGTCCCTTTATATATATATATATATATATATATATATATACAGTGCAGATGAGTTTGATAAGCATTTAATTAATATATTTTAATAGTTATTTTTTTTATTTTTTTGAAGCACACATTGGCACAGGTGACACACATGCACACGTCAACCAGAAGTAGAAGGTGAAGGACCAAACCTTCTGAAGAAACAGTAACCGCCCAACCCTGACTGAATTCATTGATACTGGAGTGTATCTGCACAATAGGTTACTATTAGAAAGAAAACAAAAAAACATTCTTAAGGGATAAATATATCTCTGTGATCAAATAAATAAATACAATTTGATCTTCACACCTGGTTGAGCCAACGCCTTAAATACTAAGAGTCATAAAATGATATGTGTACAGCAGGTAGAGGTATACATGTGTTTACTTTTACAGTGAATTCCCCTATTAAAAACTCTTCTAAAACCCCAAATAATTACTCGTAGGACTGGGTTTAAACAGTTCCTTCAGAAACGTAAATTTTCTTTGTGGGTCAGATTCCTGGTCACTCACTCAGCTCAGTAGTTCCTCCAATTTACCCCTCGCCACCTCTGCATGCTGAGGAGCGGACAAAGAGAGTGATGTTCTGGAAGTTAGGCTAAGTTTACACTGTCTCTTGCAAGGTAATTTTCTGGTCTTTTAAGTCACCAGAAAACGACCTTGCTTTAGGTTTAAAATGTCAATGAGGTCGTTTAAAGAACAGAAAATGTACTGTCGTTAATCAAGCAGCACATTTTCTGTTCGTTTTATGAACGCCTTCTGACGCGTTCAAAGGGTTGCTTGGTCGTTAAACTACCCCATTGGCTTCAATGGTAAAGCCCTGAAAGCGACTGAAGCAAGTTTGTAGAGCTTTTTTTACTCATTTTTCAGTCATGAAAAAAACGACCTGGGAGGGGCTTTCACACATCTCCAGGCACCCTGCAGGGTCAGGTGACCTCCTGTGGCTGCTTGAAGCTCACTCCCTGCCCCCTGGACGTTTTTCAGTCTTTAAAGCTAGAGTACAATTTGTACAAAGGCCTTTGCTTTAAAGCGTCTTTAAAGCCTTTCTGCCACTGCAGAGCGTCTAGGAAGCTTTAAACGTAACAACAGTATAAACTTAGCCTTACAGTTACTAAAAAGTCTATATCCAGCTGTTCCTTCTCAGACATTAGTGATCCCTGCAGCAGAAGAGGTGTGTATAAATGTTCTCAATCTCTGAGGGGGTGGGGATGTTTATACAGACAGCTTTCAACATTGTAGAAGGCACCATCTTGTGCAATAATCTTTTGATGGTCCTGTATGGCCATGGTAATCAAGACATGGACCCTTCAATGCAAGTTGCACTGAATTGTTGCACTTTCTGACACTGGGGCACCATTCTTCCTACTGGTGCTTTTTGCACAAAACTCTATTAACATAAGGGTACCATTCTTCTGACTGGCAATTGATATAGTTGTACATTTTTAACCCTCTGACACAGGGGGCAACACTACTTTGACAAATACAGGGGCACTCTTCTATCAAAATACACAAGACCCACATTCTTCACGCACAAGCCTCCTAAAGCCAAATCTTCCAAATATGTTCTCTACATAATAACCAGCTCTGTCCATTTTTATCAGTGAGTGGAATACAGGTAGATCACATAAAGCTGCCTGTTGAAACTTCTAAAAGAAGAGCAAGTGATTATCATGATATTATTTTATTATGAAATGCCATTAAAAAATATGCAATAAATTACTATTAAAAATATATAACATCAACAGAATACATTTTTTATATACACTGTGTTTAGTGGACTTGAATATCAATGGCTCCATGTGACAATTTGACAATTTGAAGGCAACAGTAAGCTGCAGGCTGCCATGTGAGGACAAAAATATGAAATAAAATAATAATTTTTATATCTGCTGCTTTCTTAAAACATGCTAAGGCAATGTGAGCATCAGAGCTGAACCACATGGCAGAAGAAAAGGGTGACGTGTTGTAATAAATCTCATTTTATTTTAGATTACCAATGTGAATGGCCATCTTATACAAAGATAGGCCTTGTGGTTTTAATTGTTCCACTGGAGGTAAAACAAAGTAAACTACTAGGTTCTGCTTTTCCTTTAAGTTATCTATGTGCTAAACGTCAGGATTTGCCAGGGACACAAGATGATGTCAGACATACTATATCACCGTATCATATGTAAAACGTTTCACTTCCTTTATTGTATCACTTAAGGCTTCAAAATATGTCTGAGGTTCAGCTAGCATTCCTTGCACAAGTCTCATGACATTAAAATGAAAGCATTTTACTTAAAGTTCACCCTTCCAGACAGTCATAGAGGTTTAGCAAAAGAGGCACTACTATATACCTAGAGAGTAATAGCCAAGCCTAGAAGTTGCCAGGTGCTGACTAAGAAGCTATAAACTGCTATATACTGTATCAGCAATTATGATGATTGCCACATCTCCTACAATATTTTTTACAGGTACATAGCATGAGAGTGTCAAACAGCATCATCACTTCAAGGAGGACAAAGAGATCCAAATGGAAGAAAGCATATATTAATGAGTGTTCGTAGTTCCAGGAAATGTAAAGTAACTGTTATCAAATTACTTTGTAGGCCATGGTGCTGTGGAATTTGTGCATATGTAAGGAAGGGGTATAAGGGTTAAGAGTTAGGGTAAGGTAACAAACGGGTTAAGGTAAAATTGGTTTAGAGTTGTCATATTATTTTTGGATCATTCAGCATTATCCAATGCGAAGGCTCTCTGAAGGGTATCCTTTAAGGAAAAAAAGGATCCCTGATTCCATCTTCTTCCAATAAGAAAGTAAACAAAGGGGTTAACTGCACTGTTCACAATCATCCAGTATTCACTTGGAGTACTTATAGTAACTGTTAGTAAATTTTGTTCCAAATAATTGCAGAATATTAAAAAACGAACAGTGTTTAATGGCAGTACAGATAACGTGAACAAAATAGCTGCTACAATTATAATGATGTAAAGCTTAGGTGGGTACCGCTGTCGAAAGGTCTTCTTTATTTTGATGAGTAAAATGAGACTGGAGATTATCATGAGTGGTAGGCAAATCCCAACAGATAAAACAAAATTCAGTATGCCAATTCCTGAACATTTTGATATGTTTTCTTTCGAAGGTCCAACTCCACACACAAAGTTATCAAGGAGACTTTCTAGACAGCCTAGAGCCCAAGCAAAGCAGCACATAATTGTGGACAAATTCCGGGGGCGACGAACAGTATTCCAAATAGGGAACAGGACTGAAGCACATCTTTCCATGCTGATCGCTGTAAGTAGGAACATTCCGGTATAGATCATGGCATAATAAAATATAGTAAAGACTAATATCAAAGTTACTTTCCCTTCAATGTAAGGATCTGAACTATTGTATATGTAGATATTGACCATTAATGTCATAATAGCAACTGCTTCCAAAACAGCATCAGCCGCTGAGAGATTCACAATGTAAACAGTATATTTGTTCCTCTGGATTTTAAAGCAAAGGTACCAAAGAACAATAAGGTTTCCTATCACGCCAACAACAGAAAATGCCAGAAAAACCCCAGATACTATTGTTATTTGATCTTCCTCTTGTCTTCTATAATCTTGCATCAAGGTGTTATTTTGGTCAATAGCATTTAAGGTTATGTTATTCATGGTTATTCCTTATATTGGTGACCTCATCAAAGTGTTGTGTTATCTTCTTTTACCTACATTAAATATAACACTTGATTATTATAAGGCAGAATATCTTTTATAAAATTCAATATTCATTTAGCATTTGGTTACAATAAAACGCACAAAAGCTGGCATCACCTTCGCTAACATATTTTCACAGTTTTTGCCTTTTTAGCAGTTCTAGCCTGCAGCCAATTTATTTGATTAGCTTCAGATGGCCATAGTTGTTATCAACTATATTCATGTTGTTCCCTAAATGTTTAAAAAACTCTCATGTTGATCCTAAGTAAACTGTATTTTGAAATGTTGAACAGGAACAGGTTCATCTGAATTCATGATTTTGGTTTTTGACTATTCCTAATTATTAAGTCTTGGCATAGCTAATATATATATATATATATATATATATATACTTTTAGCACTAAAAACCAATGACGAAAATTCTATATATTTATTTTATTGTTTAAGTAAATTAAACTTAGTAACACCTTCTTAATTTTGCTTACACAAATGATCTTGTCGATATCCTCAACAATTTTCTCCAGGCAAGGGCTTCTTCAGAAGGACACATTGTGTAATACATGGCCTTTCTAAGAGGAACACAAATGTAAATAGATTAGAAACCACATAGTTCTTGAATATTCTATAAAATCATCAAAGAATATCAATATACACATATAAATACATGTATATGCCAAAATGTCCAATACATACCAAAGTATATGTTAAAAGTACAAGAACTATTTGGTTTCTAATTTATGTACATAATTTATGTTCCTTTTAGAAAAAACACATATGCCTTCATATTCTTAAGAAGCCTTTGTCTTGAGATACGTGTCAAGCATATAGACAAGAATGTTTGTGTAACCACAATTAGGAGGGCAACTAATTAGCTGTTAATAAAGTTTTTGTAAACTGTCCGTTTCAGTTTTTTTGTTGATTTTAAATAACAGGAAGAATATGTGCTTTGATATTTAAGATTCACATCTAAAGCCCCTTTTTTTCTTGTTATTATTATTATAAATTGACAATTAAAATCATGGACAACCTTTGTCTACCTGTTCGCTTATGAAGATTGATGTTCACCATCTTACTAAAGTAGCTCCCGGTGCCACTGCTATTCGTTCTTTCAGAATAATGGATACCATGTACTACAATATGCCATGTGGTTCCTCCAGCTGGCCCTTTATGTTACTACTGTGTCCTGTAGGGGCATGCAAAATTTGGCAATCCCTACCCAATCATTATCCTTTCAAGGATTTCTCAAACAAAACCAATAGGTGTTGCTGGAAGACCTTCCTGTGAACCTGTCAGCTTGCTCACTAGAGATAAAAC
Organism: Ptychadena robeensis; assembly: GCA_036250615.1. Classification (NCBI taxonomy): domain Eukaryota; kingdom Metazoa; phylum Chordata; class Amphibia; order Anura; family Ptychadenidae; genus Ptychadena; species Ptychadena robeensis. The sequence continues at coordinate 79,763,917 of CM070037.1, forward strand.
ACAGCATAGCTATAACTTAGGTATTACACAAAGTACAGTCCATTTTCTGTATGTCTATACAATTCTGTGAAGCCAATGCCATACTGGAAGCTTAAAATATAAGATATTGAAGCTTAAAATATAAGCAAAAAAACTATCCATAAGTAAATCCAACAGTTACATTAGAGTTAAAAGAAGATATGAAATCTCACCTGTAAAATAGTTGCCTCCAGCTAGCTATATAAACCAGTTCATTTTTTGGTTATTAGCCATAAGCTGCTGTTTTTGTAGCAAGAAAATCAGATGAAGGTGCTTAAATACATACCTGATTAAAAGAGGCGGAGTAACATAACCCACATGGGCAGGGCAGTATTAAGATTTCTATATAATTTACTACTATTTGATATTCAAAGCTTCTGAAAGTGTACGCCTATGCTGGGAGCTGCAGTATAGATGCCAAGGTAAATAATATGATTGCCCTTATTTTCAGAAGGTGACACAGACAGCCAGACAGACAACTGTCATCAACACAAATCAAGAGTTGAATGCAGTGCTAGGGTCACAGGTTTGAAAACAAACTTGTTGTTAATTGCCATCTTCATGGAGAAATCAAGAGTTTTGTCTAATTGCATACTTAAACTGCATACTACAGAATTGTTCTTTTTATTGTTTACTGTAAGCAGAAGTTTAACCAACACAGTGTTTAGCCATCCGTTTATCTTAGGGATTTTGCACTATAATTAAATCCCTTCTGAACAAAATTATTCCAAATGGGGTATATTGAAATAAAAAATAAATTTAATTAAAAAAAAGTGTTGCTTGATTTAAAAAAATGGTCAAAGTCTCTAGTAATTCTGGTCTACAAAGGGTATTATCTGGTCTATAAAGTTATCATAACTGCATCATTGTCACAGCCCACTTATCCTGAAGTGCCCATAAACAGTTCAAAATCTTCCTTTCAAAGCAAATGGAAGGTGATACACATAAAGACATCTTTGTAAGATGACAACTAGGAGGTGGAATATGTTACATTCAAATGTGGGGCCAACCCTTTAGAAAAAACAGTAACCGCTGTGACAGGAAGCCTGTCAAATCCTCTGGTTGCATCCAGTATGGAAGGTATGTGTGTCCCAGATATAGGCAATATGCAGAGTACTTTACTATCTGACCAGCAGAGGGAGCTGGAATTGCTGGGCCTGGTGCAGACTAGGACCAGCTGTGTCCTGTTAGCTCGTTAGTGTGTTTCAGCTCTATAAAACCCCCTCACCTGCTCAGTCAGAGGTCTCTCCTTTCTGGAACCAGCACTGTGTGCGGCTGGGGAGCTGTGTACCTGTGTGGTAACCAAGGTTTGAGCTACAAAGACTCTGCTTGCTATGGATTACTTTTTCCTGTGGATTCTACTGCCTTGCTTGTAAATATTGTATACAGGACTTTGCACAATAAATCACTTGTGTGTTTCACCTGAAAATCTTGTTGCTGTGCCTCCTTCGCCTGCTGAGGACCCATCCAGGGGGTACCGCCCTTGCCGCTCTACAGCTAATCCCCCACACCGCCCAAACCTAAAAAGCAATTTAGTTCAGAACCAGAATGTGTAATAAATGAATGCATAATTTTAAGAATCAGTAAGGCTGTGCCTACACTACGGTTTTCTGCGAGGTTTTCCGACATGGTGAATACCCAGCCATATACACACTAAAACAGTGACCAAACTGCAGGTGGACACTATGGACACGCACACCCAATGTGTTCATAACGCCACCCGTGGTTTCTGGGGCGGTGTAAACCCAGCCTTATATCTTTGTGGTTAAAAAAACATTAATCATTATCATGTTGCTTTTCTTCCCTGTGCCATATTCTATACAATATGGGCCTTCTTCCAGTGCTACGAAATATGTAAAAGCAGCGACTTTAATGGAGTGCACATGTCCCCATTGATGGTAATGGGGCTATGACAGGGCTGTCTCCACACCACACTCCACCATCTGCATCCAGAGTAACGTAATGGAGGCTTGCACGGGCATCACCAGAGCCTGGGGCTAACCCTTGCCTGCCAATCAAGAGCTAGCTTCATGTGCTAGAAATTCATGGATGTTTTCCTTAAAGAGCATTTTATTTTGGTCACAAACAGTAAAATATGATTCAGTGACATTTTATTCTGAGTTTTGGTGTGCCCTGCCTAAAAAATGTGCATTCTAGGTCCCTATTTCATTTCCTACCTCAGGCTTCCCTATCAAAAATGTGAAGAAAAAAAAAGTTTGCTGGTAATAAGCAGATTTGTATGTAAAAATCATATATTTTTGATGTGAATCAGATAAAATCTGGTTTTATTTGGTTGGTTTTATTTTACTACTGATAGATAAAAGACTATTTGTTGACTCAGTCATAATTTCTTGATTACTAAGTGAACAATCTGTGTTAATTTTTAAACAAAGTTGGCTCTGTAAGCTGAAGAAAAAACATACTGTTTATTGTCCCTCAACATGTGCAGCGAATCTCATTAACATAGCCCTGGACTTGTTGGACAATAAAAAAAAAGTTTGATCAAAGCCTTAAAATAAAGCAAAATTATTTCACCTGATTCTTATGGTAATGGCTGGTAGTGTGTTTCTTCTCCTTACACATAAATGTTTCCATACTTGTACAGGTATAAAGCCCAATGATGTGTCTCGGCCTTCTTGTCATTTTAGAAAATGAAACAGATTACAGGATTATGTGCCCACCATGTGATGCATTTAACAAAAACAATTTACACCAGTGTTTCTGTAAAACAACTAGTTGAAGTCTGACTCTCGTCAAAACTTTTTTTTTTTTTTAAAGAATAGAGATATATAATCCCTGTTATGCATTCATTACTTTAGGTGACTCTGTACACAGTAACAAAATCAACAGTTCAACTCTAGTAAGAGCTGAGTTGTCAGATCAGCCCTTCATTACACCAGAGTCGACTGATCTCACAGCAGCATCATTAGGCCATCCCTCTTGATCATTCCTCGGATGATTAATACTTTAGATCATGCCTCTCTTGTCTGTACATTATAATTAGGTTAGTCCTCTGTCGTGGCTACAATCAACAGAGTAGAAAAAACTGATTAGATTTTTAGAGGTCCATCAGATCACTACCGTGTTTCCCCCGAAAATAATACAGTGTCCTATATAAATTTTTGTTTAAAAGATGCCCTACGTCTTATTTTGGGGGGATGTCTTATTTTTCCATGAAGAAGAATAAGGCACTAGGGTATCAGGGTGGGGGGTCGCTTAAAATGACACAGGAGAGATCAGGGGGGAAATCAAAATGGCACAGGAGACTCAGAGGGGGGATTACCATTTTAGTAACCCCTTCTGATCCTCCTGTGTCATTTTGATTGCCCCTCTGAGCCCCCCTGTCCAGAGTTACAGTACTGTATCTTCGGGGGGGCCTTATTTTCAGGGGATGCCTTACATTTCAGTGTGAGGCAAAAATGTAAGGGTGCCTTATTTTCAGAGGATGCCTTATTTTCGGGGAAACAGGGTAGATTGGACCCTCTATTAGAATAGAATCATCCGGGATAGGTCCTGTATCAAAGATGCGCAAACCATCCACTGCCAAAACAGTATCATCAAACTAGTCTTTTGCTAGACAAGTATCGTCAGAACAGCCCCCAATTAAAGCAAAACCATCAAATCAGCCCACCATCATGGTAGTTTCAACAGGGTTAAAGTTAGAAAAAGAAAAGCATATAATATAAATTATTACATAAAATATTTTACTCTTTTGCAAATTGCAAAAACTGACTACAGAGTATTATTCCAGCTAGTAGGAAAGGATTTATTCTCCACATCCTGATCTCAGTTCTACTATTATGAATAGCCTGGTGTTTGCCAAATGCAGTAGCTCACACTAATATTCTCCTGGGAAACATGATTTAAAAATCTAAAATCTGAGTGCAGTACACCTCATGGGGTGATTTACTTTCATGTACTGTAAACAAAAAACAATATCTGGTGGTTTCTCATCATTTTCTTCTTGACTGCAAAAAATACCAAATAAAAAACAAAACAAAGAACACTAACAAAACAGATGCAGTAAACCTAGAAGTGTCATGTTTTGTACACATTATTGATCATTTAAACAGTATAAATTAAAAGCCAAACAAATTGTGTATACAAATTGCAGCTATTTAAGGCTCAAAATTCTAAAAAGTTAGAGCAGAGATTATTTAATTGCTTGCAACCAAAATAATAGCCCGCCACTCAAGACTCCATTTCAGTCTCTATATCTCTACAGGTTTATTGCACTGCAGTTGTAATTAGAAGCTTAATAAGACATATTCCCTCATACTATTACTTTTTGCCCACATTAAATATGGCGCTCACACAGGGGGAAATGTGTCACGTGATCTCTGAAGGACACGCGACTTTTTTGTTTAGTACTATAATGTGTCTGCAGAGAAGCCACCTGACGGCCATTTTCGCGAAGCACTTTCCTAATTGTGTGGAAGGGACTTGTAACAAGAAAAATGCCTGCTAAGTGGCGACACGATAAGAAGCGTCATAATTTTACCGGAACTGAGGAGTGGAGGAGTGTCCTATTGTAGCAGCTGTTGTTGTTTCCGGCGCCCTGTGATGATCATAGAGGCCCGGAGGCATGGATGAGACAACATGAATAAAGGCTGGCTAGAGCTGGAGAGCGATCCAGGTATAATACCAGCCACCTCCCTCACCCTCTAGTTGCCAACGTACCTTTACCCTCTGATCTCTGGAAGGGGAGGGGATGCATGATTTGGGAGAGCCTAACACTGGGACTACACTGTACCCCATCACACTGAGCTCTCTGTGCAGTGCTAGTGATAATGAGAACATTCATAATACAGGGACGGATGTTTCGTTTGCCATGACCTGTGTTTATCTGTTTATTAAATCAGTTATTGGTTTGTGTGCAACAGAATTCTATTCAAATATCTCACCCATGGGGCAGCCCTGGGGGTCCCTTGTCGTGTTGTTCCTGACTTGGAAATTTCTCCAACCACTGTCAGGTCTGGGGCTTCTGATTGTTTGTTTTTCCTTTTAGTGTTGTGTACGTCTTGCTTTTTTTTAATGTCACTAAGCATTAGTAAAATTCCTGTGCAGGGTCAGATCCATGGGTGCATTGCTGGAGAAGATGCTCTCCTATGCAATGACAGATTGGGATTAATTACTTTTACTCTTGTTACAAAGGACATTGGTTTGTGTGAAACTGGGAAATGAATGTAGACCAGGGGTGAACCATTGACATTCAGGGGCCTTCCACATTATAGGTGCTGCATTGTGTTGCACAGGTTATCATTATTATTTAGGCATGGGTTGCACAGTACACACTTTGCAATAGAACTTCCCACACACATATACTGCGGGCAAAAATGTGTGCAGTAGTGCATTGTTTGTTAACACACTGTGTTGCAGTGTGGTGTGCGCAAGTGTGAATGGTAGAAAGGTTTCCTGTTGACGCATCTAGCCTGGCAGTGGCAAAAAAGAGAGAAGGGAGGAAAAGAAAAAGCAGGAAAGTGACTGAATGATTACAGGAATTGATGTAGCTGGGGAGACATTTGGAAATATAACAACGTTGTCCATGTTTTGCTGAAACATGTCATGACATCCCTCCTCCGACATTTGCTGTTAAATAAATCTAATATGATCCAGCTTCTCAAGCCACTCTATTATAGAATTTGGACATTGACAATCAATATCTGGGTAGTGTCCTGGTTGCAGTCAGAAAAAAAATCTTAATCAATTTTATAGGTTCGGGTGTCCTAGATAATAGTTGGGGATATTGGTAATTTTCATATTATATATTTTGAAGATTGTATGGGTGGGCAGTCCCACCACACATGTGAAATAGTTCCCTTGTGAGGGTGATAGAGCGAGCATTGCCCATACACGAAGACCATTCCCCTAGCTATACTATATGGAGAATCAGCTAGTTGCTGATAGTAAGGATAAACCAGATTGAAGCAGCAAGCACAGACAGACAACCCACCGAGCCCGGTGTGTGTACCCGACTTGGGACTGTACTATTCAAGCCAAATACTGTGCTGCAGCTGTCACACTGACATTGCAAGAAGTTTGTGTTCTCTGTGTCTACTTGGGTTTCCTCCCACACTCCAAATAAAGGTATTCCAGGGGGGTACTGCCCCTCATTCTTAACCTGTGTTTGAGTAGAGAGGGGGGGGGGGCTCGATAATGTTCTTTAACAGAAAGAGGTGGCCCTACAAGGAAAGTTTGGGAACCACTGCCTTAGACTGAGACATATATATGACTATGGTAGTGAAATTAGATTGTAAGCTTCACAGTGATATGCCTATGTATACTTGTGAGATGCTGTTTATAATTTGACCCTTGGGCCGTAATTTGGACATTATGTATTGATGTGTGTTTCTGTGCTTTAGCTGCTTCATTTGGGACCCTCAGCTTATGTTTGAGGGCCCTTTTAACACTAATTATGTTGGGTTGCTTACTCTCAACTCCCACGTTAATGTTGTGGCCCCTCTTGGGAATGGAGTTCACAAGAGCTTCACATGCTGCTACTGGAATCCACGTACACAGATATATGATGACAATATGAAGCTGATGGATGTTAGAGACCTTGCTCTCCTCCACCTTCCATTTGAGGATGCCCCACAGATGCTAAATACAATTTAAGTCTGGAGACATGCTTGGCCACTTGGAATACTGCCCTATGACCCAAGGGATCATGCCCTGCTTCAGTATGTCACAGTACATGTTGGCATTCGTGGTTCCCTCAATGAACTGTATCTCCCCAGTGCAGACAGCACTCACACACCCACTTCCATTTTTACTCATAATCTGGATGCCGCCACACAGGCTTGACACCACTTGATCCAAATAAGTTTATCTTGGCCTCATCAGGCAACAGGAGCCTTCAGCAAACTTCAGGCTTTCCTGCGCATAATGTATTGAGAGGCTTCCT
>CM070037.1:79770848-79781277 GCA_036250615.1 Ptychadena robeensis
GCCAGCATTGTAAGTCTATTTGAGACAAAGACAACTCCGAATATGATGCTGAGCATGTGCGCAGACTGCCACATGGTCTTGGCCACTGTTCTACAGCTCAGTTCCAAGGTGTTGCTAATCTGCTTGTAACCTAGACCATTTTTTGTAGAGCCACAATTCTTGCAGATCCTCAGTTCTTGCTGAATTTCCAGTGACCAGTATAAGAGATCATGAGAGAAATAACACCAAATGTAATATACCTGCCACTCATTCACACATGAGATCTTAAAACACTAACTAATCGCATGGGTCTGAGGTGGGAACATGGCTGATGGGCTCAATTTGGATTTTTACTGACTGGTGTACTCATTTGCCTGAGGTTTAGGCATTAATTGCTGTGTGTGGATTCATTTTGCTGTTATATATATATATATATATATATATATATATATATATATATATTTATTACATACACCAAATAAAAGCATCATGGGTGCAAAACGTTATTAAGTTTAAACTAAAAATACTTTGCCTGGTAAATTCCAGGAACCAAAATCTGGTCATTTCAGGGGTTTAACTATCCTGCAATATTAAGCGGTTGATGATAATAATAAAATAAAATAATAATATTACTGTGTATTCTCGTGTATAAAGCTGGCCATACACCTTTAGATCTCTCAGATCAGATATCCTTTAGATCTACCAACAACTATGTAGTGCCGGGTCCTCTGCGATTGAACACAGGTAGACTTGGTTGTTTAGAAAGTCCCTCATATTACATGGTTTTGGTAAAACAAAAGGAGATCTAAAGGAAATCTGACAGAGAAATCTGAAGGTGTATGGGGGGCCCTTTGCCAACCCGAAGCTGAGTGTAGGAAATGCAGCAGCTTAAGGCACAGAAACGCACAGTGTTACATTAATGTTAATACTCCAAACTCACTTTTAAAATCAACAGTAATGTAAGGTAACCCACTTCTATGCACTTTTAGGAATGTGGCATGTTGTGCATTTCTGGAAAATGCATCGGGAGGGCTTTATACACTTGATTATAAGCCAAGCACATTTTGGGTACTGAAAAACTAGGCTTAGGCTCTGGTATATATAGTATTTACAATGGACTCCCTAGCTTTCTCTGGGTTTGTGTATATAACTTCACATTCTGTAAATGACATATCTAAATTAAAATTTTTTATTTTTTTTTGATGTGCAGGGCTCTTCACGCTGCTGGTAGAAGATTTTGGTAAGAAAATTTTACCTTACTGGTAGTTGTATTGTATTCCATAAACATATTGCATATCTCTGGCTCCACGATTTAGTTGTATTGTATTGTACAGCGCTGCGTAATATGGTGGCACTATATAAATAAATGATAATGATTATCTCTGTATCTGACAGGTGTAAAGGGGGTTCAGGTGGAAGAGATTTATGACCTGCAAAGCAAGTGTCCAGGGTAAGATTCACACATAGTCTGTATTTCCTTTTGTTTTGTGTTGTCCCTTCTTCAGACTCTGATAATTTCCTGCTTTTTTCCAGGCCAGTCTATGGCTTCATATTCCTCTTCAAATGGATCGAGGAGCGTCGATCCCGCAGGAAAGTCTCCACCCTGCTGGACGACACATCTGTCATGGAAGAGGATGTGGTCAACAACATGTTCTTTGCACATCAGGTGAGATAAAGCAAATGATTTTTATTTTGTTTTCGGGTTTACCTGAAACTTGCATTTACTTTTTTTTACTGTGTTTCCATCACTGAAAGTAAAGTGCCAATTTTCGTGTCATGCCTACCTTCTTAAGGAATTTCTGGGAACATCTGCCCCAGATCTTTTGACCATTCAGGCTTGATATTTCCACTGTAGGATTGTTGGTGGCTCACAGACAAGTAGCAAGTGCAGAACCATGTTGTCGATTGTGAGAGTTTAAAAAGCTTTCATTTGCTCACGTACATGTTAAGTTATGGCATAGATGCTTTAACTGTCCATGTTTAATTTTTTTTTACCTGGATTTACCCTTTAATGTAATTAATTATGCCCTTCACAGCTGATCCCAAATTCCTGTGCTACTCATGCCCTCCTGAGCGTATTACTCAACTGTAGCGGTGTTCATCTGGGGCCAACTCTGAGCCGCATCAAGGACTTTACTAAAGGCTTCAGCCCAGAGGTAAGAACACAGAGATTGCAGGAATTTAAGGAAAATGTCTGTATCTAAAAATAATGTCTGTATCTAAGGCGTTTCTGAAAAACTAAGGGGCCAAGTTTTTGTTTTTCTTTTGTAGAGTAAAGGTTATGCCATTGGAAATGCTCCAGAGCTTGCGAAAGCTCACAACAGCCATGCAAGGTTAGTGAAAAATCCAAGGACATATCCAGCAGTGGCCTTACGGACCATCCGCTATGACCTCTTCAGCCTTTACATTATATGTCCTTAGTTCTTTATGCTGGGATGCCAGGGCAAATCTTGTCTTAATAATTGTATCTGAGGATATAGCTGCTTGTATAATCACCTACTCTTGTGGAATAGAATTGCACAGCTTAGCATCAGGTTTCTTTCATGCTGTGCATCTCTATTTTGCTCTTTTTATGCAACCTGTTGCAGCTTTTACATGAGAAGGTGACCGCTCTATCACAGAAACCTCCTGGGCGTTCAGCCTTCATTAACTCTGGCTAAATACATTTTTTAAAATGTATTGGCCAGAGTAACTTGGGCTATTGAAACCTGCAGCCAGATGGCTTGTAGGTCTTCTTACCTGGTCCCGTGCTGTCTGATTTTCAGATCCTGGTGATCAGGATCGCGCAGTCACGTGCGTAATGATGTCATTGGGGTGTCATTGGGATGCATAATTTTTATGCATTTTCTTTCATTTTGGAATGATTGGAGCATTTGTTTGCATTCAATTCAAAATTTTAAAAAACCCAATAACAAGTAAATACTTTGTAAGGGTTTGTATGCACTGCTGTCTTTTCCCTGCAGTGGACGTGCGATTGCAGCGGGGAAAAAGACGCTTTTTGAGAGGCGCATCCATGGTGCTGATTGAAGCTGCGGAATGCGAGTCTTCATTGCAGCACCGTGTGGTGCCACCGAAGACACCGCAGATCAATGGAGGTGTCTCCACGACGCGTAAAACAGTTTGCAGGTGCAGTTTTTCTGCATCTTGGCTCTGCTAAATCAATAGGGCCTGCTCCTAAGCCACAGGAAAGCTATGGGTAATCCGCCGGCAAATGTGTCTGCGCGCAACTTTGTTCTCTGCGCTGAGTAACAGACTACATTTTTAGTATTGGTTGGTTTAATAAATGATTGAGCAGATTTTGGGTTTTTTTCTATATAATTTTATCATTCAATTAATTTTTTTCAAATATTTATGCATTTGAAACTTTATATTATATTGAGGATGTCTACTAGACCCGTGTTTGGACATATTTTGGTAAGTTACAGGCCTACAACATTTTTCTTTCAATTAAAATTAGTGTAACGATTTGGCACAGAAATCTTGACCTCTGTAAAACGCCCAGGATTAGAAGCAGGTTTGCTTTCCCTCCCCCATTTTGGCCTTCGAATAAATATTCTTTCTGTACAAATAGCAAAGTCTTCCTCTGTTTACAACCAACATCTCTGACTTTTGTACAATTCTTAGGCTATGTTTTCAAGGCGTTATGGTCAACCTCCACTGAATGCCATGGAAACAGGAAGTCATGCATATGTATGGGATGAGTCAACATCCCTGTCAAGGCATGCGATTAATGCAGGGGGTATTGGGCCATACCATAACAAATTATAAATAAAAAAGAATTGCAACACATTCAACAAAAACATTAAAATCCACTTTCTCTCTTTTTATTCCTAATTTAGACATAAAATACTATTTTAAAACTAAAGAACAAAAGTTTTCTTATTGGTTTCTATCTTGACCAAATTACTGAATTTTATGGTATTTTATAATATATTGTATAAGAAGCATGTGGTTGATGCTGCGGTGCTCTCTCCCACAGGCCAGAGCCACGTCACTTACCAGAGAAGCAGAATGGGATCAGTGCTGTACGCACCATGGAAGCTTTCCACTTTGTCAGTTATGTTCCCATTAAAGGAAGACTGTTTGAGCTGGATGGACTGAAGGTCTACCCCATCGACCATGGTAATACAGTGCAAAAATTAGAAAGTACAGTTTGGTGTGTTCAGGAACATTATCAAGACACTCCCCAACTACACAGTATCGGATTTAGGGTCATTTTACCAGGGCTGTGGAGTCGGAGTCGAGGAGTCGGAGACATTTTTGGGTCCCTGGAGTCGGAGTCGGCAAAAAATGGACCGACTCCTACTAAATTCAAATGTCGCAATTAACAAAACAGTCATAACGAACATAATGACTTCTCTGCTATAAGAATAAATGCATGTGCAGTGCGTAACATTACAGCGCCCGCTGTGACCCTAGCCTAAAGGCCCCCACACACGTACCGAGTGGGGGCCGACAGACCGCTCAGGTGAGCTCTAGAGTGTAGAGTGATGACGTCATCACGTGCTCTCTCCAGAGCTGACAGCAAGACGCCGGTCTTCATTGAGCAACAGCATCGGCAGAGATTATCGGACTGTCCGTTCTCTGGCCGACCGAGCTGTGGGGCGACAGCGAGCGATCTGTCACCCCATGTGGGCTCCCCCGATCGGCATACACACACGCCCATCGGTCGGCAGCAAAATCAGCCGCCGCTCGGTGTGTGTATGGCAGCCTTAACTCTCGCTGATAATGAAGTAAATGTTTGTTGTCAGACTAGGACGCTTTGGATAAGGGAAGGGAATGATTGCCAATAGTTCAGGACTGAACTGTAAAACATTTGGAAAACCACTGTCATTCAGCTGAGGCGACAAATACTTAGATTGTTAGCTTCAACTTTACACATGACTATGGGATTCCAGGGAAATCATGAATCATGTTGAAGTGCCCCTTCGCGCCCTCCTCTTTTGGAGCCTTCCACTGCCTATCTTCAGCAGAAGATACAGAACACTAAAGCTTGGCACACACGGGTAGATCTGTAACAAGATTGAGTACAATCAATTAACTTGCGCGCTCACGGTGATGATTGTACTCTAATCGGTTTACAAAACAACCAGTGTGTGCCTTCCTTCGGGCGGGAATCAATAGAGCCGGCTCGGAGGAACTTGATTGAACGGGGTTCCAACATGTGTGAAAAGCCCCATTCAATCTCCAATACTTTGCATGGAGACACTTCATGGAAAGTATTTAAACAGCTGCGGCTCTTGCCTCCTCCACAGCTGTCGGCGTCAGTGTGAAGGGGACCGGAGCCGGCACTCCTCACTTGGAAAGCTGTGTGAGACAGGTGCTTCTCCCCAGCTTGTGGCGTGTTGTAAATCACACCTGCAAGTGGGGATAATGGGTCCCCATGAACAGGAATCGATGTGCCCATGTGGTGCACATTGATTTCTGTTCAATTGATCCCCGATCACAGCGTGGTGCCTAGCTTAAGGAAAAAGCAACAGCATCTTCCTCGAACTCCCTTTCTCTGCTTAATTGGCCATTAAAGTGTTGGTTTCCTGGCCAGAGTTCTGTGGTTAGGTGATGTTGCCTTGCTTTCCTTCAATGGAGGTACAATACATAGCAATTACCACAGAGGAGTCAGGAGTGGAGTCGGAAGAATCTGAAACTGAGGAGTCGGAGTCGGGGAATTTATCGACCGACTCCACAGCCCTGCATTTTACACTTACCATGTTTGCTTAGCAGTATCGTGTACTAGTGTGAAATGGCCCTCAAACTTTATTTGAAATACAACTTTATTTGGTTTTCATACCGATCATGCAGAGACATGCATCATATACACACAAAAGTCATACAGAATCATTAATTTCATCATTCGCATAGAGACACACACTCTACACTCATGCAGAGACATGAATCATTCTCATTAATTGTCTGCAGCCAGTTTCTCCATGGTTGGTTTTCTTCTTGTCCCTCCCTCAGCCCCCTAGCTGCGTCCCTGCTCTGAGCCTGTTTGGGAACCACTGGGTTATGCTAACAGCAACCCCTTGTTGTCTTTAGTGGCAGAGGTTTTGCCATATCTTCACACCTGTTGTGCCTGTTTTGAGTGCCCCCCCATCCCTTCATGCAGTTTACAGGGTTGATACCTCTTATGAAGGTCTTTCGATGTCCTGGCGTTGAGAACTCAGGTCTTCACACCTGTTGGTTTAATTTTGAGGGATGCCTACATCATTCTGTTACCTTTGTTGGCTTCCTAATATGAGGGATTCCACAAACCGTCCTGGATTTATATTCATATTATAGAGAATGTGTCGCAGCAGAGGCAAGAATACACAAGGGTGGATAGAATTCCTTGACCCTTGTGGTGGGTGTAATTGGACCCAATAACTATGACAGGAGTACTAAGGCGTTAAAATGAAATTGTGTGGGGTTAATTTTTTGAATGACTTTCTGTTTCTTTCCAGGTCCCTGGGCAGAGGATGAAGAGTGGACGGACAAGGCACGCAGGGTTATAATGGAGAGAATTGGACTGGCCACAGCAGGGTAAAGACACTGGTCTGAGTTTAAATTATGTCTCGAGTGATTTGTTACTGCTATAATAGTTTTTTATTCTCTTAGGGAACCATATCATGATATTCGGTTTAATCTGATGGCCGTGGTGCCAGATCGGAGGTTGAAATATGAGAGTCGCCTGAATATCCTAAAGATGAACAGGCAAACAGTACTGGAAGCTTTGCAACAGGTATGCTTAACAGCCTACAATTCCAAGAACTCGCTCTTTTAGAACTTAACGACATTTACATTTTACTATTTTCACAAGTATAACTGTGTATTTTCTCATTGAAAATAAGTATTTACACAGAGCTACATTCACCTTATGTATCGGTGACAGGAAGGGAGAATATTTTTTGCTCAGGGGTTAAATGGTGATGGTGAAGATAGTTAACTCTGTGCATAGAGGTGGGAGATCTCTCATTACATTATATGTGAAAGTTTGGCATTGGGACCAAGTGTGACCTTGACATTGCCTTGTTAATGTTCAATGCAGCCTGTAGATGCAAATAGGCCTTGTGCATCTATTTAGAAAATATTAAATATTTTTGCAACCTCTATACAAAACAGAAACATACAGATTTTCTGAAAGATTGGTTAGGGTGTGTTAAGGCCTACATACTTTGTGGTAACTAACCCTGAAAACAAATTGGAATTAAATACAGGTTAGAAGCTATAGTTATAAAAAATTTTATTTTGCTATTATGACATATCTGTATAAACATTATCTGGTGATGCTTGATGATGTGTTTCATTGTGGCTGACTGATACAGAACTAAAAAAAGTCATTGCCCCCTTAGCGTTTGCGATGAGCCCAGCTTGTCCAGCACTGACTTGCTTAAAGTGCACTGGACAAGTTGGGTTCGTCCACTCAAGATCCGAGCGCAGTGTCACCAATCAGCTGAATGATTATTCCTGGATGGACGTGGATCCACCGCCCCCCCCCCCCCAATTTAAAAGGGAAGTGATAACTGCATCCAGTACAGTTCAAAGTAAAAATAAACACAAAAGACATTTCCATTTGAATTTAAATGTTTTTATAACCAACAAACAAATATAAATACATACTGTTTTGTAATCTATCATAAAAAATAAGTATTTTAGATATTTTATCATTTAAATATTACCTTTTTAGGCCTACAACATAAAAAAATGTTGTGCTTTTGGTACAAAAATTTGGACCTCAGCAGTGTGCTAGGGAGATTAATGTATGAGGTGGGAATGCTGTAATCTAGGATTAGACATTGCCTGACTTTTCTGCACTTGAGAACAATAAACTGTAGTATATAGGGTTGGAAAGGAATTTATTTTTAGTTCTCCTTTGAATTGGATAGTATAAATAGTACTGGTCACACAGTTGGTTCTCTCCTGAGTTAATGTATGTGAGCCATTTCAGGTTTGTCTGTCTCTATTGCAGTTAATCCGGGTGACCCAGCCTGAGCTCATTCATCCCCAGAAGCCCTCAGACAGTCAAAATACAGAGGACATGAAGCCTAGTACAAAATCGGCCTCTAACCAAGAGACATCGCAAGCTACTTCACAGAATAATGCCTCAGGTATTGGCCAGAAGTATGTATCCGTGTCTTGATGTGTCTGATACACATATACCTATGTGTTCTTGTCTTTGTAGATGTGAGTGGTGATGCTGCAGTATCCACCCAGAAGGGACGTGTCTCTAAAACCTACAGCAAACTAAATGCTGCTTCACAAAATGGGAGTGCAACTACTACCCAACACCCTCGACTTCCAGCTTTCTTGGACAACCACAATTATGCAAAATCCCCAATGCAGGTGAGTTCATTTTCTTTTCCAGTTTTTGCCCAGTGTGTTTTAAGAAGCTATGGTGGTGCATTGCCTAGCAGGGATGTGGTTTCTGTTGTACAACAACTCCCAGAATCCTCAAGATTTTGTGCCATACCACGTAACTGGAGTCTTTGGCTCCGTCTGGTGAGCCGTCTACTATAGTTTGTCACTTACCATATTGTTCATTGGCAGCTGTTTACTAAATCTGGTCTTCTTAATTAAACATGAGCAGTTTTGTTAATTACAGGCCCTTTTTAGGCCCTTTCACTTTTTTTTCACCTTTACACATGCGATTAAAGTCCATCAACAGACACGTTGTAATTAAATGTTTAATGCATGCTGCTGTGCTAGGCCTCCCATACTAGTGTTAATGTTTGTGATGGTGCTGTGATAGCATAATGCAGTCCTGTGGAAACCTGTGTACTTTGCATTAATGCATCACAGCCGGTACTGAGAGATCTCAAAGACCCATCAGATACTACTAAAGCTGGGAATAAACGGTACGATGTACCGTCTATTCCTTATCCGATCCTATGCAGTAGCACGTAGCGTGATGACGTCCTCACGTCTGCCTACTAGTGCCGAAAATCCGACACTCTGAACATGCAGCTCAATATGGGAGCTGTCTGATGTTCCCTGCAGCAGCGCGATGACGTCATCACACTGCTGTCAGATATCTGAGTAGCTCAGACGATGCTTTGCATAGAGACCCCCCCACCCCACCCCCCGTTTCCATGCAAAGCAATGGACATTGACCGTGATTTACAGTCATGTCTGATAAAACTGGGATGGCCGCATATGATCTGGGCCAGATAGATGGGCATAAGCATGCACGGTGCTCGAATCGGCCATCGATCTGGCCCATCTCTACATATGTGTACCCTGCTTAAGGCAGCTTGTCCAATAAGAGACACAGTGTGTAATGTGCCTTTTGCTAGTACACAGCTCACCACATATAGTGTGAAAGATCAATTTATTATCAATTTATGGTTGAATTAACTACTCAGTTCAATTAGATATTCATAACTTTTTTTTTGTATAGCTTAAGGCGTGGCTTTGATTTCAATGTTATTTGATAAATATAGATTATTATATGGTATAACTTTTATTATATGAACATGGTATGATTTCAAATCTCAGGAGGAAGAAGATTTAGCTGCAGGTGTTGGCCGATCTCGTGGTATTCCGCCTCCCTCTCCTGACTCTGAGGAAGATGAAGAGGAGGAGGCAGAAAGCTCTGCAAAACAAACAAGTCTTCCTGGGTGAGTCCATGATCTTTATTCAAAGCTAAAAGCCAGACTTGCCTGTTTTTCACCCCTTCCACCAGACTGGCATCCACTAGTTAAGAAATTTGATTATGTGTATCACTTCACCCAAATGCCTCTGCTCACGATGCATTGGGGCTTTTGAAAAAAAGATTTCAGACACGCTGCTGTAATTGTTTATGAAGTTTTCTTACAATCCCTGCTGGTCCTTCTACCAGGCATGATCATCTTGCATTGTGGGACAAAAATGTTAACATTTTGTTTTCAAAAGTGGTACCAGGGCAGAAAGCTTATATAATTAAACAATTCTTCAGATTTTAACTTTGGGATAAATATACCTTGATGCTTTACATCAATTGTTATGTTCCTTATATATGGTTGAATTAGTATTTGGGTTAAAAATACTTCTCATACAACATATATAACACAGTTGGAGGGCCAGAAAAACTATACGGAAGACATCCCCTGTATTATTCCAGTTTCTTGCAGTCTGTCACCGTCCACCATTAGCAGCATACATGTAGAGGAATTATGTGATGCCATCTGGCATTCCAATCACATATCTTGCTATCATGATATATTCCCATTCTGAGCCATTACGTAATATGAATATGATTTGAATAACAGACATAGAAGTGCTAAGGGTGCCTTGGAATCAGTCTAGCGCACCATCCCTTACATTCAGAATCAAAAACTTAGAAACTAATCAGGGGAAATTTCTCCTGATGTTTACACCCTACTGGGATATTTTAGGTGCTGGCTTCGTCAATTAGTACCGTCAACTCGAAAAAAAGTTTTTTTTAAGTATATAATAAAAGGTCTTTATTGTATCTTTACAGTCGGACCATAAATAT
>CM070037.1:79796092-79840012 GCA_036250615.1 Ptychadena robeensis
ACAACATTGCAATTTCTTCTGACAGTGAGTGACCACATTGCCATCCATCTTACAGTGAGTTACAACACTGCCATTCCTTCTAACAGGGAGTGACAACATTGCCATCCATCTGACAGTGAGTGAATAATTAATATTGTTATTTGAAGTTTTAACAAATCCCTATTTACTATTACATTTCGTGTAAGAGCCCCCCAGGGTCTCTACTTATATTTCTAGCATTGCAATGTTGCGATTTGGCTCTTTGGTCAAATACTTTTGCCTTCCGATCAATGTGTGCAATTCGGGGATCGTTCCATGATCAAACAATTGCTTCTTATATTATATATGATGATATCAATAAATATTATATTATTATTCTCCTCACTTATACAACTGTGTATTCTTGTGTAAAGTCCTTCAGCATCACCGCTCTGTGTGTAATAAGGTTTTTGGCTTTATTTATGGTGACATCACTGTTTGCAGTCTCAGCTCTGATTGTAAAGCTCTGCTACTATGTACACTGATTCTTCTATTATAGCTCCAGCTCATACAGCAAATCCAAATTTTCCACCTCATGTGAATTTTTGACCTTATGCGAATTTTAGGCGTTATGCAAATTTTTCACTTTAGAAATTTCGACTGGAAAAAAGTCAAAATTTCACAGGCGAATTTAAATTCGATTGGGAAACTCAAAATTTAAGTAGAATCAAATTTTATTAATTTCTACCATCTCTAGTCTGCATATGAGTGCTGCACCCAGGGGCAAGAAGGGGGTGGTTGCTGTCGGGTTTTGACTACCTGTTGGGATCTGGGACCGCGTGCTGAGATATGTCGATGAGTGGAGGGTCTGGATCAATGTTATGTGCGGCCCTTTAGTGATGCAGAGGACCGCAATTGTGGCCCTCCATATCAACTTAGTTGCCCACCACTGCCTTAGCAGGCTAAATACCTAGTGGGGGTCTAGTATGACCCAGACACAAACCTTACAAAATGGCCTGAAAAAAAGACCATGTGCACTTAAGCTCATTCTATTGCCTATTGCATGTATGTAAGCTAAGAAATGGTATATCTTTTTTTCTGTTATAAAGGACTCTTCTACTCCTATATTAAAATATTTTTGTTGCACTCCACCTTTAAGCCCAAAGCACAAGTTTACTAATCAAACATGCATTTTTTTTAGAGAAGGGTCAGCAATGACAGCTTACATCTAAATCCTATTTGCAAATAGAAAATATAGATTCACTCCAACCGTCTGTGTAGCATTGGCTATATCTGCTTTAATTCCACAGATTTGTAAGGAGGGGATATGGGCTATCTGTTATCATTTAACCACACCACCTTACCTGCCCGGGTCAGCGTCTTGTAAATGGGGCATAAGTAGGTCCCAGAGGTGGAAGGCTTGCGTTCTGCCATTGGCACCAGCCAAATGACTGCCATCTCTGTGTAAAGTTCTTTCGGCCTAGACTCTACCAGTTGCATGGTCGTCTTGTCCCAGGATGCTCCTTCCAGGTACAGGCCGTATATGTAACACCCTTCTGGGGGGCGTTGATGAAGCTCTGCCACTGTCTCCCGCAAAACCTGCAACAGGCAATAAACATAAATCTGCCTGATTTTGTTTGTATTGAAAACATAAACAGATGTACACAATTTCTGTTGTGAAGACATTTCAAGAATATATTTAATCAATGGATTGAATATGTTATACTGCCCAAATGCTATATGTTTTTGTAATTTTAAGTGGAGATTCATCTGTTTTTTTTTACATTTGAACTATAGGAAGATAAGAAAAAAACACAGGACATCTACTATATTTGTATTTTATATATGTACTCTTGAGTTTTAATTTGAACAGCGTTGGAAATGGCTTTTTACTGGAAAACACATAAAAAATTATTGTATTCAATATTCCATAGTACAGATGGGCTAGGTAAGAGCTTTTCTGGCTTCCTAACATCAAAACAAATTAAGGCAATGTTTCCAACCCAGCCACCAAAAATATCTTTCTAGAACACCCATGTTCTAAAGATGAATGTTCGGGCCTAAATTGTGACCAGAATTCTGTCCTTCGCAACTGAAATAATGTTTTACCTTAAAGTCAAAGGAGATGGTGTCAATTGAGATTACATGTTTCCTGGCAAAATTCTGTAATGTTCCAGTCAGGAAAGCCTGAGGAAAGAACAGACCACTAATCCAAAAGACAGCTGGAATTCCTACTGCTTTCCATTTCTGAAGGAACCTTATTCTCTCTAGAAGATCAATAACCCAGGAGGACAGCGGCTTCAGTGATGGATACGCCTAGATGAGAGCAAACTATGTTAAAATGATTGACCAAGATAGAGTGAGAAAATGTTACATTAGGGTGCTGGAACCATGTATAGATTCTGACCTTTGCCCGCCAAAGTTCTGGCACAGTGTTGTTATAAAGACTGTTGGCCATAAGCTCCAGCTGTGATGACATAACAACCTGACCTTTCATTGCTTTTAGCAGGTCGCTGAGCGTCTGTGAAAGGACACTTAGAAGACGGTTATACCTAGATAAAAAAATACGTGTTAGTCATTATATTTAGCTCCAGCACATTTCACATTCAATATTTTACAATAATATATCTGTCACATATTTTCCAGTGCTATACAGACAATACTAAGGAAGGCATATTAGTCTCTGCACTAGAGACGCTTACACACTGTCCACAGTCAGTTTTGGATTTAGGAATCCCACACAAGCACACAAAGAACACCCTGTGTTTTAGAAAGCTTCATTTATAAGGGGTAGCACTTCTCCCCAGCTACATACCGTATGACCTCTTGCAGCAAAACAGTGTTCATGGACTCCTGGTACATCACAGGGTATTTTGCCATGACTTCCTGCACAGGGATCAGTGATGGAACCTTTTTCAGGATCCCCTCAGCAATATCTTCCACCATCTAGCAGAAATCATACATCAATGATGGTTCAAAAAATACAACTGTGCCTATATTAGGAAACAATTCTTACCTCATCTCGACTCCCTCCTGCACTCTGTGTTCGGGGTTGTAGCGTCACTAGTGCCCCCAGAAGGGAAAAGCTCTCGTTCTGTGCGAAGGTGATATTTGCATTTTCATGGAGTCCAAAGAGTTCTGTCAGATCATTTAGTGGGAGAGAGCGAATGTACTGCATGTAACCCTAAAAGACAAGCATATCATAGCCAAATATGTTAAATTGGTTATTTTACGTAAAATAATATGATCTGCCTGTTCTAGGCCAGAAAGAATTACAGTTTCGTTCACAAAGCTAAAACTTTTCTTACAAAATCCCTGCATTGGAGCATTTTTCCTTTTTTTTGGTCTACAGCAATGAGTGACCATTACTAGTGTTGATCGCGAATAGTCCCAAATTTTTATTGCGAATAACAGCACTTCGGGAATTTACAGAGATCTAGAATATTGTTCTATATATTCACAATTGTGAATATTTCAGATTTTTTTACATTAGTACCCAAAACTTCTGTGCATTGCGTTCAAGTGACGATTTGCGCAATGAAGATAATGACAGAAGATCACAAATTCATGATTTTTTGTGAAAATATTGCGATATTTTTTGGATACGAATATTGCCAATGCTGCTCATCACTAGACAAAGTTAAGAAAAAAACATTATTGTGATTCTCAAGGTTTTCTCTGCTGTCATATAATTTGTGTGTCCTAAGGATGACCTGATGCAGGGAATTAGCTTCCTATTTGAAATATTGGCAAGATTTCTATCTGCTCCAAAAGTTCAGCAAAGCTGTGTGATGTAAGTCACCACATTGCAATTGCAATGGAATAGATGGGCACAGATATAATACTAGATGTCTTGTAATCAGCATCTCTCCCATATTAACAAAATCGAAGTATTCTTTATTTTCGGTTGTGTTTTGTCATTTTAGCAGTAAAAAGCAGTTTTCCTTCTCTTCAATATGATTTGTGCTTACATTCAGATCATAGGTTGGACTGATCTGATGGTAAACTCCTGATTCTGAGAACTTGTAACCATCTTCTAGCACCGGTGGCTGGTAAAAGTCCTGCAGTATGCTGAGGAGGCATCGACGGTCCCAGTCGTCAGTAACGCGTCCACCATAATTAATTTCACCGGCTGTATAACGCAGAACCTGCCACACACAATACACCAATTATCCTTCCACATTGCTGTATCTGTGATGCCTGGACAAGGTGTTATCACAAGGCCTTTCCATTTTCTCCTTACCTTGTAAGGGATGTCAGTGTATTCCTCTAGAAACATCCTTAGCTGAGACATACATATCCTGAGATCTCCATCCGTGAATTCATATGGAATATTGAATCCGAGCGGACCAAACTTTCGTCTTTCTAGAATGCTGCCATGAAACAGACAAAGAGACAGCAGGAGAGCCTTGTGCTCCAGAGCCTATGGAGGATAAAAGAGACTTAGGAATAGTCAGTCAGTAGGAGAATTATATTACTAACATTACATACAGGCTTAAAGGAAGCGCAATAATGTGTTGAATTTAGACTTATTTTTCAGGTGGGGAAGAGCTAGATCTTTTTAATGAATACATTTTAAACTAATATTTTAGTGTTTGGTAAGTGATGAAAAATAAAGTCCCTGGCTTCTTGTGAGATGAATTCACTGCAAGGTTAGAAGGTAGGGAAGGAAGCACAAGAAGGCTAAAGAACTTCTAGAAGGTTAAGTACTTACCCTTTTGCAGTCATTCAGTTCTGCATCATTCAGACTCAGGTAGGTACGGAGGAGATTGGCTTTCACTCCACGTGGGGGCTCAATTGTTAACTTAGAGCCATTTTGTAGTATGGACACTGGGAACTGGTTACTGGGCATACTGGTAAGCCAGAGACGGAAATCCCGGTGGACCTACAGACCAAAGATGGTTGCATTGAAATTTAAGGGTCTTCAAAGCAACTGAAGTCAAAATAATTTTCAGAAATTGGGAACATACTTTATCAGGATCAATACTCTCTATCAGTCTCTCCAGGGAGGGCATCCAGCTGGGTGCAAGGTGGCAGTTCTGGAAGAATACCCACTTGCCTCTCTCCATGGCATTCCTCATCATGGCCTCTGCTCGAGGACCCTGTGGAAAAAACACAAAAGCTCTTTTACTGCAAAAAGTACAAAATCTCTATATGAATGAACTGATTTGGTATAATGTTAATGATGTGAGGCTGGATGGGCAATAAAGACCCCCATACACGGGTCGGATTCCGGCCTTGTCCGATCGATCACGTCCGATCGTTCAGGGGCCCAGAATCGGATCCGACAGAGAACCAACATGTTGGTCTTTTTGATCCGATTCTGCACACATCAGGGGGAGTTGCCATTTGGGAGGAGGACAATCGGACACGGAATCGTCCCGGAATCCGTTGGACAAGGTGGTATGCAGCGATCTCTTAATTGGCCGATCGATCACACCTGCGATTCCCGCCAGAATCGCCGGAATCGATCGGATAGGTGATCGAGCGGCCATGGAATCCGACTGTGTATGGCTGGCTTTAGGGGTTTTTACTCACCTGTCCCTGACCCAGAGATATAGCGCTAAGTTTCTTGGAGAACCTCATTTCTTCTGCAAACTTGTAGAGATCAGCAGCAGGATCAGTACCAGGAGAAAGGATGAAGATAAGTGGAGTGACAGGAGAGGATTGACGGAACACAGCGCCCAGGTCTGCTGTCTATTTGAAGACAAGGATGAAGAAAAAGATAAACATGACATATCATTGTCTTTGTCATTGTCTGACATTCCTTAATCTCCAGTACCTGGGGTTCAATGAACCTCTGTCCCAGTTGGTGACACACATAATCCTGCATGGCATTAGTCACTTTGTCTCCTCGCAGACAGCGCAGAATCAGCATCTTCTGGAAGGCATCAAAAGACTGTTCCAAACCACCTGGGAGCACCTCTCTGGAAACAAAACAAATCAATCATCCCAACACACCTTATATGTATGGTTTAGCGTCTAAATGAGATTGCATTGATTATGTGCCAGGTTTAGAGTTACTGTGCCATGCACAGGCCGATTTGCGCCATCGGTCGGCGGCAAAATCGGCCGCCAATCGGCGTGTGCCCACATGGGGCGACAGATTCCTATCGCCCCACAGCTCGGCCGTCCAGAGAACGGACATGTCCGATGTTCTCTGGCCGATGCCGGCCAATGCCATTAACTTCAATGAAGACTGGCGTCTTCATTGAAGGTAATGGCCAGCACACAAAGGGTGCCCGCCGATGAAGTCAGCCTGGGAATGCAGCATGATGATGTCATCATGCTGCATTCCAGAGCTCATCGGAGCTCGTCTGTCGGCACCCAGTCTGTGGGTGTATGGCAGGCTTAACACATATAGAGCATGAGAGACCCCTCTAGAAGATTAAATCTATTTATAGCCCAATTAAATGTCCTCAAAAATTTTACAATTGTGACACCTCAAAAAAATTTTAGGCTTTGTTTAAAAAACATAAAACAGTGTATACCAGTGTTTATTTTTAACATTCTCAGTTTTAGGTATTCAAATGGCTACTTCCTGGCTATTTTGGGGGACTTTATGTACTACAAAAGATGCTAAAAGCTGTGTGTATTTATTTACACCATTACTAAATACACTGCCTTGCCCAAAAATATCAATCACCTGGATTTAACTAAGCAAATAGGTACAGGTCTAGGTTCAGCAACAGTATGTGCTTCAAGAATGAGGTCAGCTGACTAACTGAATATACTGAATGGATTTTTTCTTCCGTAATGGCACGGGCATATTCCAAGATGACAATGGCGGGATTCATCAGGCTCAAATTCTGAACGAGTAGTTCAGGGAGCATGAGACATCATTTTCACACATGGATTGGCCACCAGAGAGTCCAGACTTTAACCCTGTTGAGAATCTTTGGGATGTCCTGGAGAAGGCTTTGCGCAGAGTTTAGACTCTACCATCATAAATGCAAGATCTTGATGACAAATAAATGTAACACTGGATGGAAATAAATCTTGTGACATTGCAGAAGCTTATCGAAACAACGCAACAGCGAATGCGTGCTGTAATCAAAGCTAAAAGCGATCCAACGAAATAAGAGATTGTGTGACTTTTTTTGGTGGTGGCTTTTGTTTGGCCAGGCAGTGTATGTATAGGTTAGAGAATGTAAAGCTAAAATCTGGTTTTGTATTTTTTTAAATACAGGCTAATTATGAAAATAAATATTTCAACCTAAGAAATGTACATGTTATAGTGTTTGCATGGTTCACATACCACTGTGCTACTGTTTTTTATGTGTAATACAGTTACCATCTCACACACTGCCAAAAGGCAGCTACAACTGTGTCTGTCATATAAGGAGAAAAAAGGGAATAATACTAACCGATGGGGCTCTGGGCTATCGCAGATCCTCTTATACTCCTCACTGTATTGAGTGATTTGCTCTTTGATGCTGCTGAAATTGCTGAGAACACTTAAGGCTTGGATATCCCTCCAGGCTCGCTCTGCCAGCCACTCTGAACATGGATTTTCAGCCAGAGTTGTTGCTGTGCCACCTGAGAGCAAGAAACGCCACTCATCCTGTAGAACATAGCAGTTGCAATGAAGTAAAACTTTCCAAATATAATTATATAATTATATTAAACAAACATCCTCATAACTGTGCAGGTTACTTTTATTAAATACACTCAAACTTCATTATGTCTAAATGTAACTCCATGCTATGCCAGCCATGCCAAGTACATTTTTGACCATCAGCTGTTCCCCTTGGAAATCTTGGGTGCACCCTTTTATTTGCAAAACAATTCTATAAATGGTTAATGTATTTCTCTGCAAGATCCTCACCTTACATGGACATGCGTTGACCCCACATATTAGTATTATAATCTCAATATAATCTCTAAAAAAACTCTATTTATAATATACAAGAAAGTGTCCCCTACCCTGAGATATATGAAGCAAAAAATAAATTAGGAACTTAATAAAATAATAAACAAAATAGGAAAATAAGCTTTTGTTTGTAAGTTGCCATTATTGAGTAATTGCATACAGTTTAAATAAAGACTGTAAATACCAATACCTAACTGCCACAGTTAGTACAGCTTTCTCTTTCAAACCATTTTAGAAAGTTGTTGCAATATTGCATACCTGGAGATCCTACTTTTTTGTTTCAGACATTAACTCATAATATTCTCTAGGGCATGTTAGTCCAGGAAGAACCATCAATAGGCCCACCCCTGGTGAATTTATTCAAACCAAAGCCCTAATGGTTCACAAGGGGCTTTACAAAGCCCTTAATCATCTACAAGGGGCTTTACTGGCCACAGCAAAATTATCTCCAATTTTTGTCAACAATTTTAATAATCTTAAGTCATACAAGTAAAGATAAAGATAAAAAGGTCTTTATAGAGATGTGGCAGTCCTGTTTGCTGGCAATAGAATATTGGACTAACCACAGACAAACTGGCCTTTTTGGAGAGACATTGGCGCTCCTCCCCCACACCTTATTCTGAGAAGGTGTTTAGCCTACAGACCTCTGCTTCCCTTTGAAAGGGAGAGCGGATACTATCTGGGACATCTTGTCCCTTGTTGGATCAGTGCTGTTCACCCTAGTGCGTCTTCTAGTGGTACATTATTGCAACTGCACCTTTTACACAAATGGTGCCCACCAATACTCTGAGTGATGTAGTGCACGGTGATGATTGTCTGTGATTTCTAAGTGGGAAAACATGCAAAATCACAGGGTGTTCAAATAATGATGTTCATCACTGTACATTCTACAATACTAGTTAAAACAATTATTGTGATTTTTGCATTAATATATGGTTTGAAAAAAATTCAGCAGAGATGGACGTTCCCTTCTGACTTGATGTTTTCAGACAATATATATGACGTAGATAAAATTCAGCATCTCACCATGTGAATGAGCCCCTTGTCCATGAGGATTCGCACAGACAGAAGGAAGGAGAACATGAGCTTGTGCTTCTCAAAGAGACTGCGACAGACATTGCTGTACAGGCTGAAGGTGAAATATGTGTTTATGTTCTCGATACGCTTCTCCACCGTTTCTAGAACAGACAATTACAGGAAAGGGTTAGAGGATCGCACTTTTCTTTCATACAATACAAATCTGACTGTATAACATTTTTTTTCATGTCTTCATCCCTCATACCTGCTGTGTTTATTAAAATCTTTGCATTTTTAATGTATTTGTAATTGCAGAGGTGCCCAGCACATATAAATAGCATTTCAGTTTTGACAATAATTTAAGGTCATACATAGTTCCTCACATGCCGTCATTGTGTTTTTTAGAAAAGATTTTCTAAGTGATGGGATCTTTGCTTAAAACAGAGGCCTGTCTGGCAAATAATGAGACCTAAATTTTTTTTGCTGCTGTCAGGTAACCCAGGTTTTGTCCTTTCCTGTAAAAGGATAAGCAGCAGGATGATATGCTAATCTCGGTGTCATTCTGATCTATTCCCCTATCAACATGTTTCTACATGAATACTTCAGCACAGGTAATGGGCTCTTTCTGCTATTGTATCTAACTTTCCTTGTCTTAGCTCCACTGTACAAGGAAGAGGCTGATGCAAGGTCACATTTAGGTATTTACACTGATTATATTTAGGATAAATACCGTATTTTTTGGACCATAAGACACATATTTTCACCCCCAAAAAAGTGTCTTATGGTCCTAATGTGCAACCCCCATGGCCACTCGGCCTCGGTGGTCGCACCTTGGCTTCCGCTATCTCTCCCGGCACGGAGATTAGCCGGGGAGCTGTCAGTTGAGAGATGCCGGCTGGTGTCCAGCTCTCCAATCTGAACTGTGTAATTGCCAGCAGATCTCTGCTGGCATAGGCAATGGAGAGAGAGATAGATGAACTGCCAGCTTTCCCTCTCTCAGTGTCCGTGGGAACTGCAGTCACTGTGCAGCTCCCACCGACACAGTAACAGCTGATCAGAGCAGAGGAGAGGGAGAAAACTGCAGATTTCTGCCCCCCTCCTCCTCCTGTCGATCAGTGTGGAGTATGACGCTGGGCTGAGAATGTACTGCTGCTAGTGACACCCACTGGCTGAATTGAATATTGCATTGACTGAATTCATTGCAATAAACCAATTGATGTGAAAACTTATAAAAAAAAAAATTCTGGTTTTCCTGCCCTAAAAACTGGGTGTGTCTTATGGTCCGGTGCGTCTTATAGTCCAAAAAATATGGTACATATAATGATAAATACATACATGCAAAGCCACATTGATAAATACAATGATTACTTGGCTGTAGTTAAGCTTTAAAAACAAAAGTTGTGTACACTGGATCAACTACAATGTAATTGTAAGACTGATTATCAGCATATCCATATGCTTCCAATAAATCCTATAAATCCTTTTCAGGAAAAACAAAGCAAAGCCAACAATATCCAAACACTTTTTTCATAGTTTACAGTTTCAGTTTTCCCTAAAGAAGCTGTATATGCTAAAACATATTCAACATTAAAGTACAAGTCAAACAAAGTTGACTGACTAGCCATACCATGAACTGGGAACCTATAAACACAAGAAGAGCGAAATAAGACAGATCAATGTACATACATTTACAGATCTGAAATGGATCGGACAATCACATAATGTAAAAATAGTACTTTACCTGCTCTCTCGGAGTTGGCAATTGAAGCAGTAAAGATGCCCAAGAACCATTCCAGTGAATATTGATACATTGGATCCACGTTGGACAAATCTGAGACACAGAAAAACAAGATCTGTGTCCTGATGGCCACTGGGACATACTGGCATCTTGTGATGTCTATGTCCCTTTCTGTCTGCTCAGCCACTTGCACTTTTGCCTATAGAAAGATGAAGTTAGGTTAAACTGAGCTACAGCAGTCCTTAAGAACAGGTCAGAAACACAATAGATCAGTGCAAGTCCACTGCTAACCTTGATCTCAGCAGCTTTAACCTTGGAGGCCTCCAGCACTTTGATGAGATCTACATCATCCACAGGATTGCCCTGGGAGGAGCTGAGACGAGTCAGAATTTGATCTTCAATCTCCTTCAGCTCTTGGCGCATTTTGGCATTGGACAAGATCAGCTGGTTTTTTGCTTCTTCTAAGTCAGGCCGCTCCTCTGCCACCACCTGCCCAAGAAGCTGATCTTCAAGACCACTGCCAAGGTAATACCAAAAGACTTAGAGTGTTAGAGTTCATTTGCCTGTAAATATTCTGTGCAACCTCATTATTTATTTTGGCCCTCAAACACCAAACAGGCTTTAAATGTCTGAATGAAAAATGTTCTATCACCCATAATAATCCTCAATTTCCCATCAAGTATATCCTAACAGCCCTTTTCCTACACAATGTGTGGACTGGATCTTGGAAGGAATGGAAAAAACATTGAAAGTGAAGAGCAACAGAAAGAGGATTTGTAAAAGCAGAGCTCTGGAAAGTTGTCCACTCACAGAAAATTATAAACTCACCGGAAATGTTTTCATATTTTTGCGTTATTTTTTACCCACACATACACTTCAAGCTGTTTTAGCTTTGTAAAAGTACAAAATATACTTTATACTTATATTTGTAATTATTAG
Source organism: Ptychadena robeensis (assembly GCA_036250615.1). NCBI lineage: Eukaryota > Metazoa > Chordata > Amphibia > Anura > Ptychadenidae > Ptychadena > Ptychadena robeensis. The sequence continues at coordinate 79,807,618 of CM070037.1, forward strand.
CAATTTGTTAAGATTTTAATAGAGTGCATATGTAGGATAGGGAAGATTTTGTTATGTTCTGCTATATTTTCTAACCTGGGGGAGAGTGTGAAGTTAATAAGAGTAACTTTGGTGCAGATCTCTGGTGGATAATGGGGGTTTGGCAATTTGGTGGTAATATACATCCTGAAGTCATCGTGATACGGAATGACAGCATCCCCCAGGCGTAGCACGGTACTTCCCTGCTGCTTGTACATCTGTAGAATAGCATGACATAAGAATCAGTGGGGAATGAAGAACTTTGGAAATGAAATCACACAGGAACAGTGAGAAATTAGAGATATTCTCATACCAGTTTTAGTAATACAGGTTCAAGTGCTGGATCCAGCTCTTCTCCAACATTTTCCAACAGAAATGGCTTTCCAAATCTTATTGCATTTTCTAAACTGCGTAGGAAATCACGGTCACTGAGTTTCACCACATCTAGGCCACTATCTTTTTCCTAGGAGATACAAAAACAACACAGTGTTAATTATGTCCCCAGCAGACCTTTACCTGCCTGAACAACCAGAGGGATAAATCAGTATACTCTTCATACAAAATCATTTCCTAAGGATGATCTCACAGAAAATACAGAAATATAGAGACAAGAAAAGAGACATACCCAGTATTAACCAAAATTACTGATTTGCTCAAATGTATTCAAGTTTTATGTTATTAAGGATTGCAAAATCTGCTTTGCTCATCTGGGCTTGTTTTCTGACATGTGGTAACTATATCCTTTCGGACATGGATATAACATGGTTTCATTAAACAAAACCAAATCAGTGAAAGCTGCTTCTGTTTTTTAGGTGAACAGTTTTAAAATAACATTATTTAACATATAAAATACAAATGTTTTACCTCAAGAGCCGCCTTAAGCCCATTGTATTGTTAACAGCTTTTACATCAAGCAAAAACTCATCATTTCTTGTACTTGGAAAAGTAAATAACAAAGGAGACTACAAGATCCTCATCCTACATGATTTTGGTAGATTAGATGGTAAGATTGTAAGTTGTATGGTGACCTTAAAGGTGTCCATGCATGGGTCGTTTTTGCACAACCCCTCATCGTATGCGTTTGCGGTGATCAATTGTTCTTGAATTGATTGCGAACACCCTTTTGCCCACTGCTTCATTAAACAGGGAACCAACATGTTGGTAAATCCAGTTCAATTGTCATTACTTTGGATGGGGACTTAGGGTATCCAAAGTATCGAACAGGATCGATTGCACAGAAGTGCTGCTCATTGATTCTCTGTTTAATAGACGAACGCATGAGTGCAGTGTAGGGATGTCTTCACAATGCGCTCCAGGGTTCATCGATTAAACTGGTATCAACCCATGTATGGCCAGCCTAAAGCAGGGTACAGACCTGCAGATATGGGCTAGATCGATGGCTGCTTCGAGCGCCGTGCACGCTCACAGCCATCTATCTGGCCCATATCATATGCGCCCATCGCTGTTTTCGAGTGGGACAAATCAATCCTGCTCGAATGCCGTGCATCGGACGGCTCGAATATTGAGCCCTCTGTATTCTGCTTTAGTCTCAGTTCTTTCAGGATTGGTAACAAGCCATAATGCTCTGAAAAAATGTCTTGATGAGCTCACCAGGTTTTTGATCCAGCGGTTAGCTTGACCTTGAGGGTCAATAAAATGAGACCAGCGCTGCGAATACTGGCAAATCACACCATTCTCCACTGATAGGGTGTCATTTGGAAGCCCTGCAATCTGAGAAAATAGAGAAAAGAATTAAGTTTAAAGACTGAAAGAGAAGATCTAATCTCCCCAAATGCTATGCCATCACATTATCAGGTATAAAAAAAAACTCAAATTTCCTCATCCACAAAAATTCCACCAGTTCTGAATATACTACTTGCTATATATATCTTCCAAAATTACAGAAAGCTTATCTCAAACAATACAAAAAGCTTATTACAACAACTCAAAAATCCCTTTCATATCCTACATAAGTATTATGATTGCATGGGTGCTCGTGTCAGGGAGCTGCAATTCCTTTTTCATTGCTGCATTTACATTTACAGATGTACTGCATTGAAGGAGTAGATGCTACCATCACTCTTCATCATCACCAGGATGACAATGACCCAAAACACACACCCAAAACAACTTGCATTTCTGAAGAACAGAGTGAAAGTGGCCAAGTATGTCTCATGATCTGAATTAATTAAACACAATTGGGCAATTCTGAAGAGACACACTGAGCATCATTGACCATCCAGCACCCAGACTCTAAAAGAGTTTGCTTTTAAAGAATTGGAAAAGAACAATGTTGCAATAGGTCACCTACTAGAAGACTTGTTGTTGTCCTTAAAAATCATGAAGGTCATACCAAATACTTATACTAATGTATTCATTTTTGTTGTGGGGTGTACTCATTTTTACATCAATTGATTTGAGTAAAAATTTGAATTTTGTAATCTAAGTTACATTATTTAGCATAACTTTTATGTTCATGAGTTAAGCAAATATTCCATAAAACTCAGTCTTCCAAAACTATTGTAATTGTTCTTGTCTTTATTAAGATATTGATTACAACCTTGAGTTTCAAGGGGGGTGTACTTAGTTATGCTGAGCACTGTATATGAAATCACTCCTTAAAGCCCAAATCTAGAAGTTTATAATTGCACATGGCATAAACTATTGATATTTTGAAAATTTAGGTTACAAGGTTCTTCTTGCTTGCCTTTAGAAAACAAAAGCAGAGTAATGTACTTACACACTTTTATAGCTCATGGTCAGGTTTTTATTTATATTTTCTTTTCTTTTGTCTTTTAGTTGAACATAGGAGACGTGTTGTTATTGCAAGAGGATATTTTGCTAAAGTGCTTAGTAAACAAAACTATACTTGGCTTGAACTTTACATATCTATTATATCATTGTATTAATTTAATAGGAAATACAGCACACAGCACTGCAGAATTTTGTTAAAAATAACGTAAGTAATATCCAATAATAAATATTTTACTGTAACCTACCTGCCATGAACGGATCTTAACAGGGTCTCCCAATGTCCCTATAAGGGATGGCTCCTGGGTACAAGGAACCCCCAGTTCCTTGAGCTTCTTTGTCCACTGTTCAAACAAAGCTGTCCGATAATGGCCCTGTGTAAAATCACGATGCATATAATAAATTTGTGCTCTTCTGAAGCAAACTAAAAACGATGTATTTATAGCAATCACTTACTGTAAAAGGTCCAAGATAGGCCAAGAAACCAGCACAAAGCAGCAAGTCTCCAGTGACATTAACTAGGAGGTTCTCCAGGCTCAGCACAGTGTCCTGCCAACGCTGCCTCTCATCTGCAAGTCCAGTGATAAGCTGGGGTACAGAGTGATAAAGTCAAAAGAATTGCAGTGATAAGTAAAATCTAGACAGGAGGTATATACGAGAAGTTGTGGGGAATTCTATAAATATAAAAGAACAGAGGGTCTGAAATGTTGAGATTTGGTTTGTACCTTGTCAGCACGGCCCAGCTTCTGTTCACACTGGTCACACTTCTGCTCCAGTTCTTCTTTCTTGGACACACAGTCACGGTATTTGGCTTGCAGAGTTGTGATTCCCTCTTCTACTTCACTCAAGCGAGCTTTTGCTTCATCCAAAATCTTCTGTGTTACCTCCAAATCCTCTTGGGCTTCTCTTAATGCTTGCTACAGAAGAAGCAATAATAAAATGTACTGATATTTGGAAGATGGCCTAGGCAAATTTGTGCAGTCTGCATTTGTGCAAACAGGGCTGACAATTACAACTGCATATTTTTGTAAAAGTGGGTAGATGCCTGTAAAATGCATGAACAACAAAGGTAAAGGTAGTATCAATGGATAAGACAATTTTGGAAGTGGACTTTGAATAGATGTTGCCATGTCATGAGATAATACCTCCTGAGAACATATCAAAGTGATGTAGTTCATGACACCATCCTCCTTAATCTTTTGCCACCAATTGTCCGAAATGCAATATATTGTTATGTTATTTTCCAAAAAAACATCCATACTGATTACATTAATTGGGAAAGAGTTGCAGCAGTTTTGATTCACTTAAACATTTTAAAGCTCATTAATTTTTTTTTAACTCAGAAATATTATTCTATACTATATGAATGATAAAACTTTAAGATATGTTGCCCATTTTCTCAATACAAATTGGGCCTTAATCATAAGTGTTTACTCAGCAGGGGTGGGAAATTTTTTTCGCCCCAAACAATAATGGGTCATTGCTTTTATTTTAAATAACAGGTCAAATGAAATGAATAATATACTATCATCTTGTATGTTCAGAACTTACTCTCTTGGGTTCTACACCTCGTGCCACAAAGTGGTATTTGTGCATTGCCCGCACCCACTGGCAGATGGAAGTGCATGCTTTGGAAACACGGGCGATAGCAGATGTCTGGAACTCCTCATTATCGATATATGGCTGGATGGCTTTGATAACTGCATCAGGAATATTTTCCTAAATAAGAGACACAAGATCATGAATGAACTGACAATTTGTATTTCCTGTCAGACACAATGTAAACAATAAGAATCATGATATATCTATTGAACACACCTTGTCGTACTTATAAAGGCCCTCAAGAAACTTGCCCGGATCCTGCAGCAGTCCTTTTCCAGGTTCCCAGTAGTCATCAATTTTAGATCCTGGTTTTTCACCAGCCACTTTCTTCGGTTTGATTCCTTTCATTATACAAACTGCTTCAATTACAAGCTTTACTCCCACTGGGGGACGCTGCATGGCTCTAACCTGAGAGTAAAATATTTATGGGTACACAGAGGAAAAGAGGCATTCTATTTACAAGGTTACACAGACATTTCAGATACTTGAACATTCACACTGACTTGCACTGGGGAATAAAAGCAAAGCAGATTGACTTAAAACTGCCCATTTACAGTACTTAACTACAGTAATGCAGTTAAGTGCCATCTGCACACATGATTCCATTGTAATATTCACAGCTTCCTCTTGGCCACATTGCAACAGAGTTGCCAAACTACCTGATTCTAGTACATTCCATTATTAAAATCTCAGAATTTACCAGCTATCCCATGAGTTGTTGTTTAAAAAAGGAATCTAGCATATAGCAAAAGCTTCCTGAACGCTGGAAAAGGTTTTGGACTGGTGTCTAGATACTTCTTGTCATATGTTGAGTGTCTAAAGCCCACCAACACATCTTTCAATTTATTCTGTACCATATCCTTGAGGTACACAGCCTACACTAAAAACGAGGCTAGTGTTATGGACACGTAGATGTGACCTGTCCATGGTGCCCGACCATGGCTTGCCTGCTATTTGGGCGCTGTTTTAGAGCATTTCACAAGTGGATTGTGTTTAGCCGACACAGGAGAAAGCTGGGAGAGGGGGTCCGCACTGCATGGTTTTCGGTGGACGTGGGGGAAAAAAACATAGGAAAGAAACCCTTAGATCCACCAACAAATTTGAAGTGCAAGGGTCCAGCGAAGTAAAGATAATTTAGAAAAGGCCCTCATATCACATATATGGTATATAAATATAACTTTATATTTTTTTTTCTCAATTTTCTCTTCCAGTTAAACGCTGCTTGTGTTTTGGTACAATTTAACCTTCTACCACTTAATTTACCTCTGTGACATCGTTCTTGTTTAGAGATTTCAGGCTGGCAAGAGCAGCATCCAAAGCAGGAAGGGCTTCATCCAGGTCCTTCTGAGCATCATCTGCAATCTCCTGGGCTTTGCCTGCCTTTTCAGTGGCTTTGGCCTCCTCTGCCTGCACAGAGGCTCGTGTGGCTTCTGCCACCACTGTGTCTTCCTGAAGAGGTTTAGATAAAATTAGAGTATTTAATATAAAGGGGAAAGGGTCTAAGTGTCCAATGCCTAATATGGTAAGTAAAATAACTACAGACACAAAGTAAATTCCAAAATCACTAACCTCAATTTTTTGCATTGTTGTTACAGTGTCTTGAGCTGCCTCCTCAAGTAAGGGGCGCATTATCTCCAACTCTTCTTGCATCTTAGCCACATCTTCAGCAGTGTGTAGTAACTAACAAATACAGAAATAGGTCATATAATAACAGTAAAGTATATACACTGAACAAAAATATAAACGCAACACTTTTGGTTTTGCTCCCATTTAGCATGAGCTGAACTCAAAGATCTGAAACATTTTCTACATACACAAAAGATCCATTACTCTCAAATATGGTTCACAAATGTGTCTAAATCGGTGTCACTTCACAGTTGTGGCATATCAAGGTGCTGATTGGACAACATGAATATTGCACAGGTGTGCCTTAGACTGCCCACAATAAAAAGCCAGTCAGTATCTGGTGTGGCCACCATTTGCCTCACATGTGCAACACATCTCTGTTGCATAGAGTTGATCAGGTTGTTGATTGTGGCCTGTGGAATGTTCCTCCATTCCTCTTCAATAGTTGTGTGAAGTTGATGGATATTGGCAGGAACTGGAACACGCTGACGAATTCGCAGATCAAGAAGATCCCAAGTATGCTCAATGGGTGACATGTCTAATGAGTATGCTGGCCATGCAAGAACTGGGATGTTTTCAGCTTCCAGGAATTATGTACAGATACTTGCAGTATGGGGCTGTGCATTATCATGCTGCAACATGAGGTGATGATTGTGGATGAATGGCACAACAATGGGCCTCAGGATCTCGTCACAGTATTTCTGTGAATTTCAAATGCCATCAATAAAATGCACCTGTGTTCGGTGTCTAAAACATACGCCTGCCCATACCATAACCCCACCGCCACCATGGGCCACTCAATCCACAACATTGGCGTCAGCAAACCACTCACCCACACGTCGTCACACACACTGTCTGCCATCTGCCATGAACAGTGAAAACCGGGACTCATATGTGAACAGAACGCCCTTTTCAACATGCAACATGCCATCGAATTTGAGCATTTGCTGACAGTTTGTGCATAAATTCTATGGTTATGCAAACTGATTCTTGTTGCAGCAGTCCAGGTGGCTGGTCTTAGATGATCATAGAGGTGAACATGTGGAGGTCCTGGGCTGTGGTTACACGTTGTCTGCAGTTGTGAGGCCAGTTGGATGTACAACCAAATTCTCTGATATGCCTTTGTAAACGGCTTATGGTAGAGAAATGAACATTTATTTCACAGGCAACAGTTCTGGTAGATATTCCTATAGTCAGCATGCCAATGGTGTGCTCCCTCAAAGGTTGCAACATCTGTGGCATTTTGTTGTGTGATGAAACTGCACATTTTAGAGTGGCCTTTTTTATTGTGGGCAGGCTGTAATGGTTATATGATGTAGTACACAGCCAGGCAACCACTTAGTGGGCACAAGGCACTATCCTCTCTAAGATTTTCCCAATAATCCACCTGTATATGAACATATTCCACTGTCCTGTACAGAGAACAAGATGCCATTCTCATAAGCTTCTGCACCTGTAAAATTAACCTTCCTATATGACCATATAGATATATTTTAGGTAAAAAAATATATTCTAATTATTATAATCCATTTGGTGTAACAGAACATAAAACAGAGCTCCTACTTACTTTATCCAGGCCACTCTTCATTCGATCTTTAGCTGTTTTGATCTCCATCAGTTTTTTTCCAATAAGATTGGAGTAGATTCCTAGCAGCTCCAGATAACTCTTGGGGGTGATGTAATTGTGACGTGAAAGTTCAGCTAAATATTGTTTGGACTTCACAGCGACTGACTGGTGCATCTCCACACACATTTCTATCTGTATTTGGCAAGCAAATCTTATTAAAACTTAATTTTAGAAAAAAAAGAGAAATCATCAGAATGACAGCTCTCTCAGCCACCAACTGTTCCAGTCATAACTGTATACTTTTTATTTTGCATCACTGTGTTAATGTTAATCAAACAGTATTTTACAGAAATCTAAATGATTAGAGTGTTGAGGACTAATGTTATATAGGTATAAATCATCAATACTGCTGCTTCTTTACACTAAAAAAAAGTGCAGCATGACTTCTGGCAACATACCATGCCCTGAACGATGGAATCTCTGGACTCCAGCTCCGGGATTTCCATTAGGAAAGATGAAGCTACAGACTGTAAAGCTTCTGACGGCCATTCGTCAAACCAGTCAATCGTACAGCAGGTCACCAAGGAGGGGAACTGCCTAAGACGAGCACGGAACACCTCACCTATAGGACTTAACCACAAATTGAATAACATTTTATGAATCATTGAGCAGATAGCAATAAGCTGCAGAAAAGATAAGAGAAATATAAAATCACTAAGATTTGGTTTACAACGTGTCATCATTTTCTTTTCCTCTAACAATTTCTTTCCACCTTTATCCCCCATTCCTCTTCCCTCAATTCTACCACTATGTCTTTTTCCTCTTTATTCTTGCTTTTCCACTTTCTCTTTCCTACATTTTCCCTCCTGCCTCTTCTGTTATAGCTTTCACACTGTGCTTTAGGACACCAGTTTTTTGACTGTTTAGTAGTTTTAGCAAGTTCTCATTTGTAGTTTAGTCTTAAAGGGAAATGAGAAGATTGTTTTCAAAGTTTTCTAGCAAACGCTCAGAGAAAATGCCGTCTGGTGTTTTTGATCGCCCTTACTTACCACCGACTTTATTGTTCCCAAATGAATTTTGATACCTCTTTGCTTTAAAAAAAAAAGAATTGGTTGACAGTTTTAGGTGGTTTTCACACCCTTTTCCTCACCTATTTGTAAATATTTACAAATATACCGTATATGATCCAAAAAATACGGTATATTTTTGCGCCGGTGATCGCAACTTGGCTCCCCGAAAGCTCTCCCCACAGATAGGAGAGGAGATCAGTCGGCAGATAGGAGAAATCAGCTGTGTGATCTCCATCTGCCGGGAGAGCTGTGGGGAGCTGAACTGTATTGGCTATATTTGCAGAGCCACGCAAATATAGCCAATGCAGAGTGTGTTGGGAAAGCTGCACTGCCAGGCAGCTTTCTCACACAGCCGTAGCAGAGAAGGGACAGGGAGACCAGAGTGCTGATTCCTCCATGGGGGAGGCTCCCCTCTGTGTGCTCTGTGTGAGGAAGAAGAGACACTGAAGTGTGCTCTCTAGTGACACCATTTTAGTGGCTGAAAAGGGGTACTGCATAAGATTTTTTCACTTATTCATTTAAACAAATGAAATATTTTTTTTCTGATTTCCTGCTAAAAAAACTGGGTGCGTCTTATGATCAGGTGTGTCTTATAGACCAAAAAAATATGGTATTTAAATTATCTTATGTAAATAATTTTCATTGCCATCTTTGTCTGTGTTTTTTTTTAACAATTTACCATATTCTATTGTTTGTAAAACCTTGTAATCCCTTTGGTATTGCTGTCCCTTTTCAGTTTAATGGCAGATGTGTCACGGACAAAAATACCTTTAATTTACTCAGGAAATCAACTGTGGGACATGATATCTGTATAAAGATTTTTCCAAACACCCAGAATCTAAGAAAGGTAAAAAACCTTTATGATGTGCAATTTAGGGAACTGGATTTATGGTCATCTTTGTTTTAAAACATATAAAAAAGAAAAGCAATGGATCCATACCTCATGCACAGCACAGTATGGATGTTTCCCCGCACTCGGCGAGTATATGCAGCCATTAAGTTGGCTTTTGTTGGCTGTTGTCCCATGTCTTGTACAATCGGTTTCATGACAGTGACAATTTGATCCTGCTCCTCTAGACCATAAAGGTTGGGGACATCTCCAGAGTTTAGGATATTGTTGATGTCTTCAAGGAATGATTCATTCTTAATCTACAGGAAGGGAATGTACAGCTACTATGAAATAAAGAAATTCAGAAATCCATGTTTATTAATGCAAGGACTACAAGCCTATTGAGATACTGAAGGTCTGAGCATCTTTTGTGGAAGACGTTCTAGGCTTTTTAGTCGTGTTTAGTATAGAGAAGGCCCAATCCAAACACAAGTGTGATCATATTTCTAAGAATTCAGATTAGACCAAAAGTTTCCTTTTCATCCTAAAACTGTAATTAGTTGTGAAACTTGAACAACGTACATATCAGCGCACTGATTTGGTAACCTGATATGTAAGTAAACAATGTGTAAGGAGGACACTTGCATATACAAACCGATAACAAAAGTACAATATTTTTGTAGACTTCCTTCCATGAACTGCCTATTTACAGTCAGGTCCATAAATATTGGGACATCTACATAATTCTTAAATTATTGGCTCTATACACCACCACAATGGATTTGGAATGAAACAATTACAATATGCTATAACTGCAGACTGACGGGTTTAATTTGATGGTGTTTAAATCCAAATCAGGTGAACAGTGTAGGAATTACAACAGTTTGCATATGTGTCTCCCACTTGTTGTGGTGAAATCTCTTTTTAATTTTCCATCAGCTGCTTAGCTAAAAGAAATCTTCATTGCGGGAACCAAAGGTAACTTTTGAAATTCAGCAAGTATTTGCTGAGCTGGCCAGTTGTTGATATCTGAGAATCCACCCATATACTCCCTAAGTAAATTCTGAAAAGCAGAACCAAATCTGGGCATACAATTAACTTAATTAAGAAATCCGAATTTCCATTAATTTGGATTATGAAACTGAATACATTATATCTATTTTATGTGCCATTTGTATAAGTGAGGATATTATTATGATCAGCAATGAGCCTGAGAAATTTTACTTAATTTGTGCAAAACTTTCTTTTTTAGTATACCCTGGACCAGCAAGATTGGTAATGAAAGCATGCCCAGGTTTCAGCCCAATTCTACAGAATATTATCATAAAGGTCTTCAAGGGTGAATTGCTGGGAATTTACCTGCGTGTCAGTGAAGAGGAAAGTGATAGGTGTGTTTTGCAGTCCTGCTTTAAGTAAGATTCCCTTTAAATCCTCCCTCCACTCTGTCATTCCATAATTTTTAGACAGCTCGATCTGGAAGCATTCATACTCTGTCCTGGAAATATGCAAAATTCAAATCAGATCTAATGCAGTAGAAAACACTTTAGTAAGCAACATCAAATCAGTGTTATATATTGCAGTGATTTAAACTTATACTTAAGTTATATTTGATAAAATTGTTGTTAGGGTTAACAGTTATTTGTATTTCTGTCTGTGACCAAACTATCATAAGACATTATATGCAGAAAAAATGTCAAATATTCTCTTTCCCTCTCTACCAAAATGTGTGTTATGTATACCAGAAAGTGTATTTAATTTAAGTATATAACCTTCTATATTGTTCTTAACTTTGCCCTTACATGTGACTAGCCAGTCTTGTGAGACTCTGTCTTCCACTTCCTCCCACGCCCAGTAGCAAAGCATTGCCCAGTGGCTGCCGCAAAACTCGACTAATGCGACAAATGTGCTGAACGGCATCAAGAAAAAGAACCAGCTTCATTTTTGTGGTATTTATTTGATTATAATCCTCCATGTATTCCTCCATTACTTGAAGTAGCTGCAAAAGAATAAGGCAGATGAGTTGAGCTTTTAGTGGTTTCGCTAAAATCCTTACAAGCTAGCCATACATGTATTAACTTCAAATGTTAATTCAATCCAAATGGATTGTACTATGCCATTTCATAATCAATTGAAGATTCCTTAAATTTGTTTCCTTTTTTTTGCGATCCAAATACAAAAGTGATAACTTTGTGTTCACTTGATCTCTTTGTAAATAAAGATAAAGTTCTCTGTGCCTATTTCTAAATCAGATTGGATATAGATTAGTTTACAATTATAAAAAAAAACACACATCATGCTTGTACAATCCACAATTTACCAACCTGATTTTAAGCCCCCCGTACACCTCCATAGACTAGAATTTCCATTAGAACAACTATGTAGTATAGTGGCCTTCCTGATAGAATACATAGTGATTGGAAGGATTAGATCTATCATGAAACTCAACCCCAGTTAACTGTGGGGAAACTTACCTGTTAACTCTGGCCAAATGGCCAGGAGGTTAATGAAATAGATATATTTATGCATCTTGGCTAGCTTAGCTTGAGGATTTTTTTTATGAAGTTTCCCTTTTTTAAGACTTGTAAAAATGTTATATTTCCTGCTTACCTTCTCCCGGTCCTCAATAAGCTGATAGGCTTTAGAATCTGACCCAGAGGTCATAAAATCTCCATAAAGCACGGGCTGCTGAGGTACCACCTCCTGGAAAGAGGCTCCAAACTCCTCCATCCGGCCCTTCATCAACTCATCAAACCAGCTGCGGTCTTCTATATTCACTAAGCGGTCCTGAAAGACTCTGCAGGATTCATGGTACCACAGCTTCAGTAGACCGAACTTGTGCTATGAAGACACACAAATAATCATGAAGTAAGGACAGTAAAATCATTATAGTCTTCTTGTGCTGAGAGGAATACACTTCTAATTTATCTATTAAAATTTGTGATACATAAAAATGTGCCCAAATTTGCATTAAATGTAAACTGCATGTCAAAACATTTGGCATGTTCTGACATATAACTAGACCCCCAAAAAATGAAAATCTCCACTTGTGTGTAAATGTAAAACTAGCCCCTGCTCTAGTAAACTGTTCCATTGGTAAGTAGGATGTGTGGATGTAATCTACAAAGATCAAATTAAGCAGATAAGAAAGGAGGAAATGCATGATAGGAACCTTTCATTCATGCTTACACATCATTGTTGATGTAATAAGGAGTATCTACACAACTGGGGTTTAATTGCACCAACCTTTCAAAAGATTATTGAAAATATCTGTAGCATCTGTAGAAATAAGGCAAACAGCTGAGCTTTCTGGTTTTTCTTAAATTAACAAACCGCCTTTTTAGTTTTATATTCTCAATATTTCTGAGAAAGATGACTTGCAAAAAACACAGCAAGTTCAACTTATTAAATTTTTACTAGTCTTTTTTTCAAGGCTCTCATAATCCAATATATATATGTATAGTTATAATAAGAGAACAAACTATATAGATAATGCAAAAAATTGTCAATTGACTACTGTATTGTAGAAAACCAGTTTTCAACGTACAGTGGACCCTTGAGTTACAACTGGCTTGATTTAAGACCAACTTGAGTTGCGAGGCGGCATTCATGTGACCTGAAGTCACTAACAAGTACAGCACGTAAAAATGGACCTTACAATCTACAATCTCACAATCTACAAAAAGCTACAAGACCAGATTCCTGATGTTATTATAGAAGGGGATATCCTTTTCAAATAATAATCACATATGGGAAAAATAGACTTACCTACAGCAAATTGGGAAGCAAGGGTCCACTGTATAAAAATAATGTACAAGGATTAAGGATTATTAAAGTTGGTGAAATAGTAATTAGAACCTCACCTCAACTTTTGATGCATCGGCCATCAGCATGCCCTGGAACACTTTAGACAGATCTCGCAGGTTAAATGTGTAATGGGATTTTGCTGGGGTGGGGAGTAATTGTGATGAAATAGTATTATAGACTTTTATTGTGGCATCAACTAGCTGCTCGTTAAGTTGTTGGATCGATGGTGCACCAGCTGAAAATAAAATAAGAGAAATAAAAAAAGATATAACAGAAAAGGAACCAGTTGAAAATATACAGTTAAAATGTTTTATTAACTACTCCGATATGGTCTGTATATTAGACTTTCTAACAGTTATTTACAGTACCATATGTACAATGGTCTTGATGTTATTTAGAGTCGTAAAAGATTGGTGAATGAAATTATATTGTGTTTACATTTTTCTTTAATTAATTGTATTATTAATTATTAAATTATTTTAAAAATGTGTAATTCTAGGCTGAAAACGTTCAGTGTACAGAAGACAAATATTGGAATATTTTAGTAACACTTTTCAAAAAGCAAACCTAAGGTTACCTAAGAGTTCATTATACAGTCTTGTTCAGATTTGTATTTTAAATGGTCCATTTGAGTAAGAAAATCTGTCCATCGCGTTATATAATAAAACTGTTCATAGATATTTAAAAGTGGTCAATGGAGATGATTATTAAGATGAACAAATTTTGATTTATTAGCATGCTCTTTAGATGGTGCAATCTGCATGCTAATATTTACCATAATTGAAACCATCAAATTTATCATCTTTACTGGTTAGACAGCCAATCCCTCCATAGCAGAGAAGTGGAGTGCTGGCTCACCCTGAAGACAAATAAAGTGATGGACCAGATTTTCAAACCTGCTCAGTTGTGTTTACACTCAACCAGCTGATGTGTACAGGGATGCTATAGTTACACTTACCCATCCAGCTGCCTAGGATAGTGGAGAATATTCTGCTTTTGCTGCTGTCAGCCATCTCCGTAAAGGATAAGTAGTTGAAGTGCCGGGTGAGGCGGGGAGAAACAGGATTCCTGCCTCCACCTGGAGGTCCCATTGCGCACAAGAAATTAATGTCTACCAATTTTTTAAAGACTCCTGACAGCATGAACAAAGATAGTCTGTCAATACTTTACATGGAAAACAGTACAGTGTCAACATAGCACTTGAAATATTGCCAAATCTTTTTTTCAATCTTTTATACTCAATTACTATTCATTACCTATCTGTTTCCGATCATACCACCCACTGTGGTCCATCCACTGTCTCAGCAGCTCTATGGGTGGCTGCGCCCCATAGGTCTCTAGGGCTGGCATATTCATGTCATCAATAAAGAAGACGAAGTACCGTCCAAGGGGTGGGCCAAACACTCCCTTCCTCCTGCAATAAAAAACATTGAATTGCATGCAGATAATTTGAGGAAAGGCTGTGTCAAGCCAAAGTCAAATTGTGAATATGTTATTAATTGCCATCCCATTTTGTTGTTTGCAAAATCCATGCCTCCTTAACAAAATTTGCAAAGGAAAAATAGATTTGTTTGATTTACTCTTAAATTGTCCTTCAGGTACAATTGACTAAATGACATATAAGGTTGTCAGAACCTTGCTAAAAATATTATCTCTTTATATCAAAATGCTTTCATTATTGCGAAAAAAACATTGGTAATATCAAGTAAATACATGCTGGAGGAGCCTTTTTGCATTCATTCATAATTTATTTACTGCTGTACACATTACTTCCAAGAGACTTTTGCTCTCCTCTTTCTGATCTGTATTTCTTTATGCACAGTGATAACTCTCTTTTAAGCTTAACAGTGAGTCATTATTGGGGCTGCTTGCCTTTTGTCTAGTTTGCTGTCAATGAGATCTTGTGTCTGATTGGCTGATGTCCTTGCAGAGAACATAAGGAAGTGACTGATGTATTCTAGTGGCATGTTCTTCAGAAGTTTGTCTGAGACAGTTAGGGTTTTACCGGTGCCAGTTGGTCCAATGCAGAGAACCTGAGATTAACCAGAAAACAAAAGCAAAAATATGACATATTAGGGGTTAAAATGAAACTATTGCATGTATGATTTCCTTCCTTGTATACTATTACATAAGAATGCTAATTCTTTGCTAGAAACACAGGAGGTAGTAGACATTTAAAATGTTGACTGTCTTACCAGCATCCTAATCCACTGCTTTTAGAATGTATAAATCAATGACCTGGAACCTTGAAAACTTTTGAAGGTCAAAAGGTTATAACCCTTATGTCACTGCAGTTTGTTGGTGTAGTTTGCACAGGGCAGCACTTGATTGCCTAAATGTTCCTATTCTAAGTAAGAAGACTATAACTTGTTATACTTAATATGTTTTTAAATGTTTTACATTAAAGTTTACAATGCAGTTCTTTTAAATACTTTGTGCAGACTTGCTATTAATTATTTTTCTAAATAACTGATATACTTTGCCTGAGCCATTGAAATTACCCTTTTTTCTATATTCTCCACTTTCTGTCTAAAATGTGCTTATTAATTTGGTACATGAAACAAGCATATCTTTCTGAAGTAAACCAAACATTCTGGAATCCAGTGCCACAAAGCTACATCTGTTCTCAGACATATGTTAATAGAGAATAACTCCTACCGGTTTCTTGTTGGTGAGCAGCATTCCCAGGAGGTGGGACATCCTCACAGTGTCCAACGTGGGTACAATAATATCTGCATAGCTAGTGTCGGGAGCAATAGAGAAGGCAGGGGAAGATTCCATCCAGTTTACCCAGCGCACCTAAAGTGGAGGGTGCGGCAAATTAATAGACAGCAAAGAACAATTATACTCCAGTTATGTGATTGGAACCTGTTGTGTTTCACCTTTCGATGGGTATCTTCATCCTCATCATCATCAGTACTACTTATTCCAGCATCATCTAACATGTAGTCATACACCAATCCTTCCTCTGGGAACAATGTTGTCACCTGCCAACAAATAATTTGTTTACTATAAAAAAGTATCCAGCGTTTAATAAACCATGATTCAGAGAAGAAATAATAAAGGATGAAAAGCAACGAAATGTCCACTATGTGCTATTTGAGCAGCGCGCCCATGGTGCTGATATGAAGTTGCGGAATGCGACACCACATGGTGCCGCAAGAGACACCTCCATTGAAGATCTGTTTGGGCGCTGTTTTTCCGCATCTTTGCTTTGCTAAATCAGTAGGGTGCACGTCCGCAAGCTGCGGAAAATCTGTCTGCACATGTGCCCGTGTGTGTCTTTGTTTCCAGCGCTGGACGTTGGACACATGGCCCTAAAGGCAACTGCAACCAGCAAGTGTACCCCTACGGTTTAGTGTGATAGATTAAATTATGTATTCTGATTATGGAAAATATGATTATCACCTCTTTTATCACAGAGAATGCCAATTTAATATCCATTTGACTACAGCCTTACCTTTTCACAAATCATTTTGTCTCTCAGGAATTTACTGAACAGCTTGCGACTGTCAGAGTCTCCAGTGATCCCAACACTCCACACTAGTGAGAAGAAGAACCAGGATTCTATTAGTTCTCCTACACGGTTTAGTTTCTCTTGTGGGATCTTCTTCTGTCCCTGGAGAAGGAACATAAAATGTATTCATAAAATTTCCTGATACTTACTTATCTTTCCTGCTAAGCATGATATTTAGAGCTGTGTAATATTTATTCACACAATATGGCCAAAACTACATGTATTCCTTCCAAATTACTGTATTGAAGCATGTTGAACTGCATGTTCCAAAAACACAAGATTTCTCCAGTTTCTGTGTGGCCGTCACATCAGGTATTCTTATCCAAAACCAGTATATTTTTTTAATTTATGGGCAAACCATTCCCACAGACATATCCAAAAGCTTAAGGAACCTCTTCCTAGAAGAATAGAAGCTGTAATGTCCACAAAGATGGACCCCTCTTGCTAAAGCTTGCTAAATTCTGGTTTTAGAACGGGATATCTACAAAGCTCACATAGGTGTTATGGACAACAGTCCAAAAATATGTGGTCATAGAATATATTAAACATTTGCATTCTTACTTCTTCAAATTAGAAATTCATAAAGATTTGACACATTTTCACACTTTCTTTATGGTTACAAAATTGTGAATTGTCATTCAGAAACCAAGACAGAAATTTGTGACAATTTGTTTCCATTGACAGCACAGCTAATTTACCTCTCGAGGAATAAAAGGCTGGAAGAAGCAATCAAGAAGTTTGAGAAGACTCATCACCAGGTTACTGTCTGTTGAAGAGATTACCTCCCGACCTGACTGGCGCAAAAACCTTATGGAATTCTGAAGAAAAAATGGATTAATGATTGGACTGATATGATTGAATATGTAACTGATTTAGCAGTAAAATAAAAATTACAAGTAGAAACCAGAACTCAGCGGGAGACACCACTATCCAACACTCACATAAGTATGGGAGCTTAGAGTCTCTCCAAAGTTGCATACAGATACAGACATAAATAGACTGTATTTTGTAACCACTTTGTACTGTATAATCCCAAAATTTCCCAAATATGAGTTTTAACAAAATAGCAGTTAAGGCCCCCACACACGTACTGAGTGGGGGCCGACAGAGCAGCATATATCAGCGATGGAGTGCAGCATGATGACGTCATCACGCTGCTCTCCATCGCTAACACCCTTTGTGTGCCAGCTGCTAGCTGGTCTCCATTGAAACTAACGGCATCGGCCGGAGATTATCGGACATGTCCGTTCTCTGGCCGATGGAGCTGTGGGCCAACAGGGATCTGTCACCCCATATGGGCACTGTGACGAATAATCAATGTATTTGCCATATATATCGTAACCTAAGCCACACTACATTTCCTCCCAGTCCTTACCCTGTGACTCACGAACGTGAAAGAATCTGCTTCAATGTCGTTGAACGTTCACATAGACCATTGGTCTGCGGATGGTAGGTGGAGACAGCTGCGTCACCTGCATTTTGCACAGGAGCGATTCCATTAGAGAGGGAAACGAAAAAGGGGAAAGGGTCAACCCTAACCCCTATTTTCGAACAGAATCTAAGAGGGGAACCCCACGCGCGTGAAGATCCCGAGTAAGGCATCTGCTACCTTGTCAGATCTAAGGGAAGGACGCGTGCGACTGCACTCCGGGGGAAATGTTGTAGCGAATCCACTAACGTTAAAAAGTACCTCTTGCCAGAACTGCTAGCAATGGGCAGCGGCCCGATTATGTCCCCAGCCACCCTGTGAAAGGGCTCCCGATGATTGGCAGGGAACATAAGGGAGCTTTCGGGTACTTCCAGCCTTTTCAACCTCTGGCAGGTTGGTACTGACCGGCCGTAATAATCACGTCTACTCGCATCTTTGGCCGATAAGTGTTTGTTACCCGTTCCTGGTTTTGTGGATTACCAAGTGTCCAGCCAGCGGGATGTCATGTGCCGTGGTCTAAGGACCTGTCCCCTAAATCACTGGGTACCACTGAACCATCTGTGGGACTCCCCTTCTACGGGTTGTATGGTCACTATACAGCATGCCATGTTCCCAAAACCTTGTACTGTGCCCCTTCTGCCGGCGGCTTAGCAGTGGGCTCTAAGGAGTCTCCAGATAGGGTCAGTCTGCAGGGGCCTGGAATGCGGGGGACTCACAAGCTCAGCCCAGCTGCCGGTTACTGGAGGTCGGCTGGGGAGGACTACTCCTCATTGAGGTCAGGGCTGGCTTTCTTAGAGCGTCAGCTTCACCCTGCTGAGCTCAAGGCCATTGAGCCATGCTCCGAGTGGACGGCAAACACAGGTAAAAACAATCATTACACAATTCACAATCCAGAAGCATCAAGACTAGACATTTTACAGCATATCAGATGGGAATTACACACAGACCTCTGGGTTTAGGCACGCTCGGGGTTACTTCCCATGCAGTGAGTTTACCTCATACTGTCTCCAGCAGCTGAGCAGATATGGGTCTTTCCCACCCCGCACCCACCTACCGGTCCCACCCAAGGTTTTTTTTTTTTTTGGCACACCCCCACAGTACCTGGTTGTGGGTCAGAGGTCCCTCGGAACATCCGGAGTATGAGGCACGTAATAAGAGGTTCATTGGGCCTCAAATTCTGTTCCTAGCAGCACAGGAACAGGTATGCCATTTCCTAACTCCCACCTTCTTCTCCTGACGCCCCATCCCCCCAATCAGGATAAACTCGATGTTGTGGATACAGGTAGAGGGTGTTGTCCCCCAACCCAGTGAGGGTGTGAGGTATGGTTAGGGATGAGATCCTCGTCTGTAACAGGGTGTGAGCGAACCAAGGTGAAATCTGCAGCCTGTTGTCTCGGAGGCCAAGAAGGTTAGCCCGTTCACCGGACAGGCTGATGATTCCGGGAGGGCTTGGGAATCTCCGATCACGACGGAGCAGCACCGAAGATGATGCAGATGAGGAAGAGTGTTGGGCCACGTGGGCTGGAGGATGCGGTGGTCTTCTTCTCTGGGCAGAAGAATTGATGTGGCCGGCCATTGCCACCACTGATGACAGGTGGAAACTGCGGGCCCACCTGACTGGGGAGCAGCAGTAGCAGAAACTGTGGCCTAGTGGGACACGGTTCCCCAAAAACAGGGACAGGAGGTTGGTATTTACGGTGGCTTTTAACCTCCTCTCCAGTTCTGGGACAGAGTTCTGTTTGCTGTCCGGAGACGACGTTATACGGCATCAGGTACCGCGTGGCAACGAAAGTTCGGCCAAGGTTTACGGCCTCTTGTGTAGATTTCAGATTCCTCTCCAGGATAAATTGCCAGAACTTCTGCAGGGGCAAATATGCAGCAGCTGGTCCTGTCACATTAGTCTGCAAGGCCTGGTCATTGTCGTTAATGTCCTTGGTCCACTGGGCTAAGACAATAAACAGTTACTAGCCAATCGTCCGCATTAAGTGTCCGTGGATGATGCCCTTCTGAAAGGCTTCGAAAACTTTTTCCTGTTAGACCTCTGGGGTCAGTGGTTAATTAGCAATGATGGAGCTTTGCTGGCACTCTAATCATTGCCCTCTCAGGGGGAGGAAGCTCTGCAAAGGCGTATAGAGCTTTGTCACACAGGTTGGGTGTCAGATATCTCGCCCACTGGTCCTGGGCAGATGATGCTGACGACACGTCTTTTAGAAGAGAGACAAATATTTATCCACGGTCGCGCCCTTCTCATGCTGGGAAACTTGAATTTGGGAGACGCAAACTTAGGTTCCTGTACCTTGACCCCAACCAGTTGGCAAAGGACTCCTGGGGTGACCTTTGTAGTCTGGAAGAAGCTCTAGTTCATGCTGGTGTGCAGCTTGGACGTTCTTCCTTCTTTTTTTTTTCAGATGTTCTCTGAGGACTGTACTTCACAGGTTTGGATCATATCCAACAGTCTCTGTAAGCCATGCGGTGTCCCACAACACGTTAGCTAACTCAGATACGCCATTCCAAACAACAGGGCACCGGTTCTGGGTACTCTGTGTGATCCCCAACAGCCGTGCTCGGACTCGAACCGGCTCTATACTGGGCTCTACCTGGTCTGATGTTGTGGCATTTCCATTCATCCGGCCAAATCTGTATCCTCAGTCCAGTATAATTCGAGTCCTGTCAGCAGCTTTCCTCCGCATCTGATCCATCTGGATAAGTCCTTAATGCAATGGTGCTTTGTTTTGCTGGTTTTGTACCTCTATGCCTATTTCTTCACATAGGTTTTCAGATCATGTAAATTCATTCTCTTGTAATTCACTCCATCAGACATTTTTCAAAATAAAAGATAGGATAGAAAAACAAAGGTAGGAAGGAAACTAAGCTCAATCCGTTAAATCTATATCAAATGCTTTGTATTCAGTGCAACCAGAACTACAGTTCTGAAGACAGAGTTAATGTGGGTAACAATGCCTTTGTTGCTCGAATGTAACCCAAAATCCCACTGTGCTGCCAACACTGTCAAAACCCCCCCAACAACAGCAACCAGTCTCCTTGACACTTCTTCACACAGGTCGCAGTTCCCGGTCCCAGTCACTGGGAGCCATCGGACTGCCTTCCTCATGTGAAACAGGCCAAAAATGGGAAAAAACCGATGGTTGGAGGAGATTTGAATGCAATACCAATATACAATCTACATGCAATCCTGTGATTGTATATATGTCTACTCTCGGGATCCATGCCACCAGTCTGGCAATGAGGCCAGACGTCTCCTACTAAACTCTCCCTGGGGAGAAAAAGTTGAAAAAGTTAATCAAACATAAAAATCATAAATAACAATATCTTATGCCCTAGGTAGGTTCTCTTCTAGTAGCTTAGATTCTTTGGGGTCATTCAGAACAGATGCAGACGGAAATGATTTAAAAAATCATTGATTTTAAAAAGATAAACGTGCATAAACAAATTATTAAAGAAAGAAAAATTTAACTAAACTACCAAGGAACAGCCGATTTTTAATAGTAAAAATAAACGGGGTAAAAACAGGAAAAGAGAACTTGTCTGAGGAGTCAAGAGTTTACCGGTGGAAGTGTCCTAAGAAAGAAATTGAGTCCAAATATTGGAGCCAGCGGTCCAATTCTGGAGATGCAATGACGGTTTCAGACAATCCAAAGGCAGGACAAACAGAGTTCCGACTTCAAGGGTTGAGGACCAAAAAAATTTTCCGAGAAGACAGAGAAGACATATAACATAAGACATACAGAAGGACCAGACAAATCACTCAGTAGATGGGGGATGCTTTTAAACCCCTTATTCCTCCCGGGGAGGAGTTGAACCGGAGATGGAACAAACCTCTCACTGGTGTTAATAAGACAGCCCTCATTAGACAAGACAGATTTGTCAATCTCGCCCAGGAAGGAACGCACACACATCCCATCTTAGCTTACAAATATGCGTTTCTATGGAGAGCAACCTCTGCGGTTGACCAGTCAGTATCCCCCATGTATGGAAAATATGGTTTTATAGGTAATCGCTCCAACCATTAATATAAAGTGGGATCAGGGTTCAACGTTCTGTGCATCGGAATGAACTCCCTCGTCCCCCTCCCTTTTCCACCAGAAACTGGAGTGTGATGTTTATTGGGCGGGGGGGGCAATAAAGTGGGTTATTTCAATGCTTTGAAGTACGGGACCTCTGAGCATTGACCCCAGATGTTTACACGGTGCGGGGCAAACAGGCAGGTAGACCTCCATGATTTATACAGAATGGTGGAATTTAAACTATAAGGCTTGGGGAAATGTAGTGTGGCTAGGTTACGATATATATGGCCAAATACATTGATTCATCGTCACAGTGCCCATATGGGGTGACAGATCCTGTGGCCCACAGCTCCATCGGCCAGGGAGAACGGACATGTCCTGATAATCTTCCGGCGATGCCGGTAGTTCAATGGAGACCAGCTAGCATGCTGGCAGCACAAAGGGTGATTCGCGATGGGAGAGCAGCGTGATGGACGTATTCATGCTGCACTCCACGCTGATAATGCTGTATTGTCGGCCCCCAATTCAGTCGTGTGTGGGGGCCCTTAACTGCTATTTTGTTCAAACCATATTGGGAAATTTGGGATTATACAGTACAAGTGGTACAAAATGACATGTTACACTACCAACAAAAGATCACTCCAATAACCTTTTTGAGTTAGGAGTACCCCTGGTAGAGAAAGGCCCCTTTCAACTTCAGCCATCATATGACCCTGGGAGTCACAACATCCAGGCTGTACAGGGATACTATACAATGGAAAGGATGTTAGCCAGACCCTGCTTGTTAGGATACCGGGGATCTCATGATAAGAGCTGGATTATGACTTGATCTATCAGTAGAGTCTGATCAACGGGGTTGCTCTTTAGAACGGTTCACATTTTTTACCAATGGTATCGATTTGTTACTGGGAATGGGTATTTTTTTTCAGAGCGGTCACTTTTTGTGTCACCGTTCCCCCACCCCCCCCCCTGGTGTAGTGTGTTGTTACATCTGATTATCCACATGTACCCCCTTCAATACTTTTAGCTGTGTTCCCTGGTGAGGTGGCCCCCCCGACCTGTGTTGTGTGTGTGGGGCCCCCCCCTTTTTCTTCCTTCTCTTTCCTTTTTTCTCAGTTCTCGTGCGAGGCCCGCAGAGCCACCCGCCACAGTCACATCCAGTTGTGCTTGTTGACCCCGAGTCCAGACCCCTACGGTCACACGTCAGTCACATCTCATGCTAGTAGTGTTGTTGGTATGTCTGTATTGTATGTGGCGCACACTCTTGTGGGCACCTTTGCCTGGTATACTCTTAAGCTCCCTATACTCTATGACTGTGTTGGATAGTGTGTCTCGCCTGGCTGGAGTTATGCGTTTCTACCTGTAATTTTTATTTTACTGCTAAATCAGTTACATTTTCAATCATATTCAGTCCAATCATTAATCCATTTTTCTTCGAATCCATTAAGGTTTTTGAGCCAGTACCGGTCGGGAGGTAATCGCTCAACAGACAGTAACCTGGTTGATGAGTCTTCTCAAACTTCTTGATGGCTTCTTCCCAGCCTTTTTTTCCTCGAGAGGTAAATTAGCTGTGCTGTCACTGGAAAACCCAAATTGTCACAAATTTCTGTCTGGTTTCTGAATGACAATCACAATTTGGTAACCATAACAGAAAGTGTGAAAAGGTGTCAAATCTTTATGAAATTTTCTAATTTGAAGAAAGTAAGAATGCAAATGTTTATCAATTCTATGAGACCACATATTTTTTGGACTGTTGTCCATAAAACCTAGGTGAGCTTTTAGATACCGTTCTCTAACCAGAATTAGCAAGCTTAGCCAAGAGGGGTCCATCTGTGTGGACATTTCAGCTTCCTATTCTGTATAGGAAGAGGTGCCTTAAGCTTTTGGATATGTCTGGGGAATGGTTGCCCATTAAATTAAAAAATATACTGGTTTTGGATAAGGAAATAAATGATCGGTGGAAGGGTCAAACACAGAGAAACTGGGAAATATTGTGTTTTTTGGAACATGCAGTTCAACATGCTTCAATAAGTAATTGGAAGGACAGAATGGAGTTTTGGTATATTGTGTGAATATATAAATATTACACAGCTCTAACATATCATGCTTAGCAGGAAAGATAAGTAGTATCAGGAAATTTTCTATGAAGACAAATTTTTGTTCCTTCTCCAGGGAAGAAGAACGATCACACAAAGAGAAACTAAACCGTGTAGGAGAACTAATAGAATCATGGTTTTCTTCTCACTAGTGGTGGAGGTTGGGATCACTGGAGACTCTGACCTCGTGCAGCTGTTCAGTAATTCCTTGAGCGACAAATGATTTGTTGAAAGGTAAGGAGCTGTAGTCATAATGGATATTAAATGGCATTCTCTGTGATAAAAGAGGTGATTTTGATAATCATATTTTCCATAATAAGAAGACATAATTTAATCTTACAATCACACTAAAACCGTAGGGGTACACTTGCTGGTTTTGCAGTTGCCCTTTAGGGCCATGTGTTCCAACGTCCAGCGATGGAAACAAGACACACACGGGCCATGTGCAGACAGATTTTCGCGCTGCGGACGTGCACCCTACTGATTTTTAAGCCAAAGCAAAGATGCGGAAAAAACAGCGCCCAAACAGATCTTCAATGGAGGGTCTCTTGAGCTGCACCAGTGGTGTGTCGCAAGTCCGAACTTCTAATCAGCACCATGGGCGCTTGCTCAAAATAGCACAAGTGGACTTTCGTTGCTTTTGCCTCCTTTTATATTTCTTCTCTGAATCATGAGTTTATTAAACGCTGGATACTTTTTTTATTAGTAAAAAACAAATTATGTGGTGGCAGGTGACAACATTTTTCCCAGAGAAGGATTGAGGTATGACTACATGTTAGATGATGCTGGCGATAAATAAGTAGTACTGATGATGATGGGATGAAGATACCCATCGAAGGTGAAAAAAACAACAGGTCCAATCACATAACTGGAGTATAATTGTTCTTGCTGTCTATTAATTTGCCGAACCTCTACTTTAGGTGCGCTGGGGTGTAAACGGATGGAATCATCTCACTGCCTTCTCTATGGCTCCCGACAATTAGCTATGCAGATATTATGGCCCATGGGACACTGTGAGGATGTCCCCACCTCCTGGGAATGAGCTCACAAACAAGAAACCTGGTAGGAAGGTATTCGCTATTTAAATATGCTGAGAACGATGTAGCTTTGTTGGCAAGGGATTCACAGACTGTTGGTTTAATTCAGAAAGATATGCTTGTTTCATGTACAAATTAATAAGCACATTTAGACAGAAGTGGGAGAATATAGAAAAAAGGGTACTTCAATGGCTAGGCACAAGTATAGACAGTTATTTAGAAAAATATTAATCGCAAGTCTGCCACAAAAAGTATTTAAAAGAACCTGGCATTGTAAACTTTTAATGTAAAACATTTAAAAAAACATATAAGATAACAAGTATAGTCTCTTACTTAGAATAGGAACATTTAGGCAATCAAGTGCTGCCCTGTGCAAACTACACCAACAAACTCCAGTGACATAGGGTGAAAACCTTTGACCTCAAAAGTTTTTCAGTTCCAGGTATTGAGTTATACATTCTAAAGCAGTGGATTAGGATTGCTGGTAAGACAGTAAACATTTTAAATGTTACTTACCTCCTGTGTTTCTAGCAAAGAATTAGCATTGTATGTAATAGTATACAAGAAGGAAATCAGAAATGAATAGTTTCATTTTAACCCCTAATATGTATATTTTGCTTTGTTTTCTGGGTTAATCTCAGGTTCTCTGATTGGACCCAACTGGCACGGTAAAACCTAACTGTCCTCAGAAAAAATTCTGAAGAAATGCCACTAGGGACTACATCCAGTTTCAATTCCTTATGTTCTATGCAAGGACTCATCAGCAATCAGACACAAGTTTCTCTTGACAGCAAACTAGACAAAAAGGCGCAAGCAGCCCAATAATGACTCACTGTGTTAAGCTTGAAAGAGAGAGTTATCATGTGCATAAAGAAATTACAGATCAGAAAGAGGAGAGCAAAAGTCTCTTGGAGAGTAATTGTGTACAGAGTTAAAATAAATTATGAATGAATGCAAAAGGCTCCGCCAGCATGTATTTACTTGGATATACCAATGTTTTTTCGCATAATGAAAGCATTGGTGATTTATAAAGAGATAATATTTTTAGAAAAGGTTCTGAACACCGTATATGTCTTAGTTCAATTGTACCTGAAGGACAACTTGAAGAGTAAATCAACACAAATCATTTTTCTTGCAAATTTTGTTAAGGAGCATGGATTTTGCAAACAACAAAATGGTGATGGCATTAATAACATAGTCCACCAATTGACTTGGACGGCTGACCAAGCCTTTCCTCAAATTATCTGCTGCAATTCAATGTTTTTATTCAGGAGGAAGGGAGGGTTTGGCCCACCATTGGCGCGTACTTCGTATCTTCTATGATGACCTGAATAGCCAGCCCTAGAGCCTAATGGGGCGCAGCCACCCATAGAGTTGATTGAGACAGTGGATGGCAACCACAGTGGGTTGGTATGATCGGAACCAGATAGGTAGGTAAGAATGTAATGAGTATAAAAGATTGAAAAAAAGATTGGCAAATATTTCAAGGGCTATGGTGACAGTACGTTTTCCATGTAAAGTATGGACCGACTATCTTGTTCATGTGTCCGGAGTCTTTAAGAAATTGGTTCGACATTAATTCTTGTGCGCAATGGGACCTCCAGGTGGAGGCAGGAATCCTGTTTCTTCCCCGCCTCACCGGCACTTCAACTAACCTTACCTTCGGAGATGGCTGACAGCAGCAAAAGCAGATATTCTCCACTATCCAGGCAGCTGGATGCGGTAAGTGTAACTATGCATCCCGTACACATCAGCTGTTGAGAGTAAACACAACTGATGCAGGTTTGAAAATCTGGTCCATCACTGTATTTGTCTTCAGGGTGAGCAGCACTTCCACTTTCTCTGCTATGGCAGGGATTGGCTGTCTAACCAGTAAAGATGATAAATTTGATGGTTTCAATTATGGTAAATCTTAGCATGCAGATGTGCACCATCTAAAGAGCATGCTAATAAATCAAAAAGTTTGTTCTCTTAATAATATCTCCATTGACCACTTTAAAATATCATGAACAGGTTTGTATTAATATAACGCGATGGACAGATTGCTTACTCAAATGGACATTTAAAAATACAATCGAAACAAGACTGTATACTGAACTCTTAGGTAACCTAGGTTGCTTTTGGAAAATGTTCATTAAAATATTCCAATATTTGTCTCTGTAACTGAACGTTTGTTCAGCTAGGAATTACACATTTTGAAATAATTAATAATTAATTAATACAATTAATTAAAGAAAATGTAAAACAATATAATTTCATTAACCAATCTTTTACTACTCTAAATAACATTCAAGACATCTGTTACATATGGTACGTAAATAACGTAGAAAGGTCTAATATACAGGACAAGATCGGAGTAGTTAAATAAAACTTTAACTGTATATTTCAACTGGTTCCTGTTTCTCGTAATCTGTTGTTATTTCTATTATTTTATTTTCAGCTGGTGCACCATCGATTCCAACAACTTAACGAGAGCTGTTGATGCCACAATAAAAGTATATAATACGATTTCATCACAATTCTCCCCACCCCAGCAAAATCCTCCCACAAACTGAGCAGCGTTTGAAAAATATGGTCCATCACCTTTATTTGTCATTCCAGGGTGAGCCAGCACTCCACTCTCTGCTATGGAGGCGATGGCTGTCTAACCAGTAAAGATGTGAGTAAATTTGATGGTTCAATTATGCGTAAAATTTAGAATGCAGTTGCACCATCTAAAGAGCATGCAATTAAATCAAAATTTGTTCATCTTAATAATCATCCCATTGACCACTTTAAATAGATATGAACAGTTTATTATATAACGCGATGGACAGATTTTCTACTCAAATGGAACCATTTAAAATTAAAATCTGAACAAGAAAAAAACCTTGTATAATAACTCTAGGGAGGAACCTTAGGTTTGCTTTTGAAAAGTGTTACAAAATATTCCAATATTGTCTTCTGTTACACTGACGTTTTAAGCCTAGAATTACACATTTTTAAAATAATTTAATAATTAATATACAATTAATTAAGAAAAATGTAAAACCACAATATAATTTTTCATTCCACCAATCTTTTACGACTCTAAATAACATCAAGACCAGTGTAATATGGCTACTGGTGAAATAAGGTTAGAAAGTCTAAATACAGACATATAGGAGTAGTTAAGTAGAGTATTTAATAAAACAATTTACTGTATATTTTCAACGGGTTCCTTTTCTGTTATATCTTGTTTATTTCTCTTATTTTATTTTTCAGCTGGTGCACCATCGATCCAACAAACTTAACGAGCAGCTAGTTGAGGCCACAAATAAAAGTCTGATAATTACTATTAATCACCATTACTCCCCACCCCATCAAAATCCCATTACACATTTAACCGCGATTGTCGAAAGGGTTCCAGGGCATGATGATGGCCGATGCATCAAAAGTGAGTAGACGGTTTAATTATATTTCACCAACTTTAAATAATCCTTAATCCTTGTACATTATTTTATACAGTGGACCCTTGCTTCCCAATTTGCTGTAGTGTAGTCTATTTTTCCCATATGTGATTATTATTGAAAAAGGATATCCCTTCTATAATAACATCAGGAAATCTGAGTCTTGGTAGCTTTTGTAGATTGTGAGATTGTAGATTGTAAGGTCAATATTTTTACGTGCTTGTACTTGTTAGTGACTTCAGGTCACCATGAATGCCGCCTCGCCAACTCAATGTTGGTCTTAAATTCAAGCCAGTGTACTCAGGGTCCCTGTACGTTGAAACTGGTTTTCTACAATTACAGTCGTCAATTGACAATGTTTTGCATTATCGAATAGTTTGGTCTCTTATTATAAACAGACAATAGATATTGGATTATGAGAGCCTTGACAACAATAAAGACTAGTAAACATTAATAAGTTGAACTTGCTGTGTTTTGTGCCAAGTCATCTTTCTCAGAATTATGAGAATATCAAAACTAAAAAAAGGCCGGAGGGTTTTGTTAATTTAAGAAAAACCAGAAAGCTCAGCTGTTCTGCCTATTTCTACAGATGCTTACAGATATTTTAAATAATCTTTTGAAAGGGTTGGTGCAAATTGTAAACCCCAGTTTGTGTAATACTCCTTATTACATCAACAATAGTGTATGAATGAATGAAAGGTCTATCATGGCTATTCCTCCTTTCTTATCGCGTAATTTGATCTTGTAGATTACATCCAACAATCCTAATTACCAATGGAACAGTTACTAGAGCAGGGGCTATTTTAATTTACACACAAGTGGAGCATTTCATTTTTGGGGGTCTAGTTATATGCAGAAACATGCCAAATGTTTTGACAGCAGTTTACATTAATGCAAATTTGGGCACATTTTTATGAATCTACAAATTTAATGATAAATTAGAAAGTGTTAGTCTTCAGCACAAGAAGACTATAATGATTTATGTCCTTAACTTCATGATATTTGTGTGTCTTCATAGCACAAGTTCGGTCTAGAAGCTGGGGTACCATGAATCCTGCCAGAGTCTTTCAGGATACGATTAGTGAAATAGAAGACCGCAGCTGGTTTGATGAGTTGATTGAAGGGCCGGATGAGGAGACGTTGGAGCTCTTCCAGTAGGTGGTACCTCAGCAGCCGCTGCTTTATGGAAGATTTTATGACCTCTGGGTAAGATTTAAAGCCTCTCAGCGTATTGAGGACGGGAGAAGGTAAGCAGAAATATAACATTTTTACAGCTTCTTAAAAAGGGAAGGAAAACTTCATTTAAAAAAAATCCTCAAGCTAAGCTAGCCAGATGCATAAATATATATATTCATTAACCTTCCTGGCCATTTGGCCAGACGTTAACAGGTAAGTGGCCCCACAGTTAACTGGGGTGAGTTTCTGATGATGCTAATCCTTCCAATCACTATGTATTAATCTAGAAGGCCACTCTACTACATAGTTGTTCTAATGGGAATTCTAGTCTATGGAGGTGTACGGGGGGGGTGGGGGCTTAAAATCAGGTTGGTAAATTGTGGATTGTACAAGCATGATGTGGGTTTTTTTTATAATTGTAAAACTAATCTATATCCAATATGATTTAGAATAGGCACACAGAGACCTTTATCTTTATTTACAAGAGATCAAGGAACAACAACAAGTAATCAACTTTTGCTATTTGGATCGCAAAAAAAAGGAAACAATTTAAGGAATCTTTCAATTGATTATGGAAATGGCATAGTAAAATCATTTGGATGAATTAACATTTGAAGTTAATACATGTATGGCTAGCTTGTACGGATTTAGCGAAACCACTAAAGATCAACTCATCTGTACTTATTCGTTTGCAGCTACTTCAAGTAATGGAGGAAACATGGAGGATTATAATCAAATAATACCACAAAAAATGATAAAAAAAGTAGATGGTTCTTTTTCTTGAGCCGTTCAGCACATTTGGTCGCATTAGTCGAGTTTTGAGGCAGCCACCTGGGCAATGCTTTGCTACTGGGCGTGGAGGAAGTGGAAGACAGAGTCTCACAAAGGGGCTAGTCACATTGTAAGGGCAAAGTTAGAACAATATAGAAGGTTAATACTTAAATTAAATAAAATATTCTGGTAACATAACACACATTTTGGTTTTAGTAGAGAGGGAAGAGAATATTTGACATTTTTTTGCATATAATGTTTATGATGTTTGGTCAAGACAGAAATACAAATAATGTTAACCCTCAACAACAATTTTATCAAATCTAACTTAAGTATAAGTTTAAATCCAATGCAATATTATAACACTGGATTTGATTGGCTTACTAAAGTGTTTTCTACTGCATTAGATATGATTTTGAATTTGAATATTTCCCAGGACAGCAGAGTATGAATGTCCGAGATCGAGCGTCTAAAAATTATGGATGACAGAGTGTCCCCCTTCTTCCGGAGGGAGGATTTTAACGGCGAACTCACTTAAAGCCAGGACTGCAAAAACACCACCTATCACTTTCCTCTTCACTCGACACCAGGTGAACTTCCCAGCCTTAACCTTGAAGACCGTTTGATAATATTCTGTAGAATTGGGTGAAACCTGGGCATGCTTTCATTACCCAATCTTGCTGGTCCAGGGTTATTTTCTATACTAAAAAAGGAAAGTTTGCAACAAATAAGGTAAATTTTCTCAGGCTCATTGCTGATCATAATAAATTCTTCACTTATTCAAGGACACATAAAATAGATAGATGTATTCAGTTTCAAATCCAAATTCCAATGGAAATTCGGATGATTTCTTAAATAAGTAATGTATGCCCAGATTTGGGTTCTGCTTTTCAGAATTTGCTTAGGGAGTATATGGGTGGATTCTCAGATCATCAAAACTGGCCAGCCTCAGGCAAATTACTTGCAGACGAGCCTTCCCAAATTTACCTTTGGGCTTCCCGCAATGAAGATTTCTTTAGCTGGAA
Organism: Ptychadena robeensis; assembly: GCA_036250615.1. Lineage (NCBI taxonomy): Eukaryota > Metazoa > Chordata > Amphibia > Anura > Ptychadenidae > Ptychadena > Ptychadena robeensis. The sequence goes on from CM070037.1 coordinate 79,839,389, forward strand.
GCAGCTGATGGAAAGAGTTTTAAAAAGAGGGATTGCACCACAACAGTGGGAGACAGAGAACGCGTTACAGTTGTAATTCCTAGACTGTTAGCTGGACGTCCATATGGATTTAGGAAACAGGCCAACAAATTAATACCCGTTCGAGGGTGCTGCTAGGTGTATAGCATATGTGTCATGTTGAGTTCCAAATAAGCATTGTGGGTGGTGTATAGAGCCACAATAATTTAAGAATTATGTAGAGTGGTCCCAATATTTATGACGACCTGACTGTAAATAGGCGGTTCATGGAAGGAAAAGGCTACAAAAATATTGTAAGTTGTTAGTCGGTCTGTTGGTATGATGCAAGGGGTTCTCATTACACATTGTTTACTTACATATCAGGGTGGTACAAATTCAGTGCGCTGATATGACGTTGTTTTCAAGTTCACAAGGCTAATTACAGTTTAGGATGAAAGAGGAAACGTTGTTGGTCTTATATCTGGAATTTCTTAGAGGAATATGATCGACACTTGTGTTTGGATGGGCCTTCTCTATACTAAAACACGACTAGAAAAGCGGTAGAACGTCTTCCACAAAAGATGCTCAGACATTCAGTATCTCAATAGGCGTAGTCCTTGCATTAAT
>CM070037.1:79850047-79864575 GCA_036250615.1 Ptychadena robeensis
ACGAGCTGAGAAACGACACTCCGTGGGGGGATCCCGTCCTAATAACAATCTATAAGTGTGCCCTGCACCAGTTGCGCCCTTTATGAAGAGTGGCAAGAAGACAGCCCCATTATTACGTACACAAAAGCATTACAGAATCCCCGTTTGCAGTTTGCCACAACATGTGGGTGACCAGCAACCTTTGGAAGAAGGTCTACTGGTCACCAGTTGACCCATAAATGCGACTCTTTTTCGGCACAAAATCGCAAACACGCCTATTCGTGGCGGAAAGAAACTCACACTGGCACATCACTTCACCTACACGCCCATCCCCCCAACTCGCCTTCAATATCGGTGGTGGCAAATCCTCATGTTACTGGGGGCATTCTCTCCTCGTGGACGGAATGCGGCCTGGTCACGAAGTTTCTAGATGGGGAAGCATAGTGTGCAGCAATACAAGGCATCTGTGGACAACAAAAAAATGACATACTGACATAAGTGAGGTCTCATTAGCCAATTAGTCAGACTGGGGGGGGGGGAGGAAGATCGGGACGGAGTGTAGTCCAGGAGCATAGGAAAATGGGAGTGAGCAAAAAAATAACATGATGCGAGTGTTAGGCTTGACCATAACGCGGCGTCAATAAGGCCTCAGTCAAGTCCAGATCTAATCCACTTGAGAATCTGTGGGCAAGATCTGAAAACTGCTGTTCACAAACCTGTGCATCAATACTGACTGAGCTGGGGCTGTTTCGCAAGAAGAAGTGGGCGGATTTCATTCTCTTGATGTCAAAGCTGGTGAACAATACCCTAAAGACTGGCGCTGCAATTGCAGTAAAGGTGCGTTCTACAAAGCATGGGCTCAGGGGGCTGAATAATACACATGCCCCACTTTGCAGTTATTTAGATTGTAAAAAAGTGTTTTGGAATCATTGAATTTTTTGTTCCACTCTCACTTGTACACCACCTTTGTATGTCTTCACGTGTAATTCCAATAAATTTATGTACAATTTGTGGAAAGTCCTAAATACTTTTGCAAGCCACTGTATATAGGGAAAATATACCAATATGGAAAAAGAGAAGAGTTCTAGAGGACGCTGCGTGACTGTAAGGGGCCCTACATGTACAATGTCAGTGGAGGTGTGAATCGCGCGCCGCGTTGAGCGTTGATGTCACGGTGTGCCGCTGTGGTCATGATTGTGTGCAAATGCGGACGCTCACCTGTCTTCAAGCGGATCAACCTATCCACTCGCAGACGGTCTGTCAGCATGCATGTGCTTAAATCCTGATCAATGTCATCTCCGAGCCTAAAGTGATGCACCTTGTATTCGCTTATTCGGCGGGCACCTCTGGTGGGATGTCACATGGCGGCACTCGAACTATCTTGATCGTGCACCCCCTGTATATCAGGGCCGTTTTTACTGATAGGCAGTGCAGCTTGGCTTAGGGGCGCCACTTAAAGGGGGCGCCATTACAACTGTGTGAAATTATTTTGGGATAGATTTAAAAAAAGATGTTTTTACTAGAGATGCGCCATCTGACCGGCAGTGACCAGAATCGGGGCGATTGTTGTGTTATTGGGGCTATCGGTAAGCCGGGCCGGTCAGCCAGGGGTTTCGCTGCTGATATAGTTTTCCCCTGTCAGCTCGCCTCGCACACAGCGGGATTGGTACGACTTAGTGTGAAAAAGGTACGGGGGGGGGGCAGGAGTGTTGGTACAGGGTGCCGAGCAACACGATCCTCTATGCCCTGTTGCTTGCGACATGGAGCCCGATGATAAATGCAGCGCAATCATTGGCACTCTGTGGGCACTGTCCTGGCCAGTCTAGCCCTCACTGCCCCCCTTCTCTTCACATAATGGTAGCGATCCTGTTTCTGCTGCTGAGCTTATTGAGATCGGACAGTTACAGTAATGGAGACACATGGATCTGTAGGAGAGAAATCTAATCTTTCCGTCAGAAGATCCTTTGTGGCTGGAGGTTTATGCCCTTCCATTGTCTTCCTAACCTGCCTGCTCCCCTCCCCTGTCCATGGGTCGGTGACAACAAGGCTGTAGAAATCCAAATCAAGGTGCCTAGATGAGGGATGGGACTGCAGCAGCGGATCGGTGGGCAGCCTTTGGGGCTTGTCCCCGTAGCGATCAGCCACAGGCGGAGTTTTAACGTGCGGCGTCGCGATCGCGTCACTGCCTGTCTATGGCCACGATCAGAGGGGGTGGGGGGGGGGTGCGAAAATCGAACCTTTGTGTGTGAAATGGGGACAAGCTCGATTCACGAGTGGAACGCCAGCCACAATCACGAGTGGGGCAATTGGATCGCGTCCGGCAGCGACTAAGTGGGAATAGCCCTTTGTGTCGGCGCATTAGCTTTGATGGGGCTGCATCCCCATCAAGTATAGATCACCAGGAATTGACGCAGCCTGTCGGATCACCGCGCGATCCACTTCAGAGAATTCCTGGACGATCTCACCAGTGGGCACACCCGATGTTTAGCCGGGCGATTGGCGGAAGCCTGCAACTGCGGCTGATTGGCCGCAAAACTGGCCGCATGATGCTAGAACGCGCAAATAGGTTGGGCTAGATCAACCATCGCTTGAGTGCTGGGTGGCAGGGTTATAGACATGACCGGTCGATGGTCCATTGCTTTGGACTGGGGACCGTGGTTCCGATGCCAAGCATCGGCTGAAACCTGGATGAACTCATCAGTGTCTCCAGCGCTTTCATATCGGGCGAGGTCGAAGGGCATCACAACCTGCTACAAGCAGCCTACAAGTAATGTCAGCCGAATGTACAGCGATCATATAACGCTTTCCCTTATGGCGCAGCCAGTGCTGTCCTTGTAACTCTGCATCCCCTCACTCACCTACCTTGTACCTCATCCCCTCACTCCACCTCCCTTTTCATCTGCATCCCCCTCATCACCTACCCTGTTCGCACTCGCCAGCACTCATCTACCTTGCTACTATGCATCCCGTCCACTCAACCCTACCTTTACTGCAGCCCCTCTCACCACTTAGTAATCTGCATCCCCTCACTCACCTAACCACTTGTATCCCTGCATCCCCCCTCACTACATCCTACTTAGAACACAATCTATTGAAACCACTACATGGTAGCACACCATTACATTTTTGAGACTTAACATCCTGCAAAATTATTACGGTCACTGAACATCACTCCTTTCCTAATAAAAAGCCCGCCTAACAAATTCCTTCCCATGGCAAAGCACTACTCTGCTACATACTGTCATAGCTTTCCATGACAGTTTCTTTACAAAAACAAATTGGAATGGGGCAGGTCACACTTACTGTAAGGCGTACATCATAATCGCCAAGAAATTTGCACATCGGTGCAACCTCTATTTTTATTATATTTTTCCTACAGCTACCAGCCGCCCCCTGGCCCGACAGTTGGAGGCCGGGCCCGTCCTGCGTACATGTCCTCTGCGGCTGGGGGGGGGCGGGAGGTCGGCACCAACAAAATAACACTCTGCTTAGGCACCAAAATGGCTAGAACACGCCCTGCTGTATATGGTAGAGCGGCACCTTAAGGACCTGAAGAAAGTGACCCGAGAAATAAACAACAGCTAGCCAATAAAGTTCACAGTAACCACTCTCTGCTGCCTTGAGGCCTTCTGGATAGTATTGATTTGTTGTATCACCTACCGACAAGACCCTCTCTGTCAATACGATTAAATTCATCAAGCATGCTCCGGCTCCATAGCTGTACAGGAGCATCAGAACAACAAAAATGACTTACTTAAGTAGCTTCATCTTTCAAAACATCCTAAAAAAGCAGGCATTCACTTTTACTCTGGCCAGCCTTTGAAGAGTTTGCCCATGGCCATGAAGATCTGATGTTTGGTCGGACAGTTGAGACACGTCTGGATGCCAGTGCTTTTTCCAGAGGCCCTATTGTGGCTTTCTTTTACCCTGTACCCGCCTGTTCCAGCAGGAGCTCCCCCCCACTTTAGATGCCGACCCCCGTACAAGTTAGATCGCACCTATATGGAAACAGTATACGGGGGAACAAATCGCTTCAAAATATGCTGACATCCCAAAGAAAGCTAAGCACCCCCAAACTTTCGGACCAGTACAGATTTAATATTTAATTTTATATAAAAAATAACCATCATGTGTTTCATGGAGTTATGTATAAAACTCCCCTTGTTTGGGGTTCAGTTCTTATACTATAGATGAGATGCAGATATGAAGGTTATACATATAACAATAGATTAAAATCTATTAAATTGCCTGGGCCTGTGGCGATAGACTCTTTTATTGTGGCAAATATAATCTGACTATATGAACACTCCCAATGGCTTTGTGCGCTCATCCGGTTCATTCCCACACAAGCTGATTCCCTAGGGAACCCGTTTAAGCTTTATCGGGCAACAACAGTTACCAATACAGCTCACATTTTAACGTAGACCATCTCGCCCACCTGGCTGGTAAGTGTATACCAGCCGTCCTGTTTCCCCAAGTATTCATAGCCATACAAAAAATTACGGGCATACAGCTCCACATACAGATTCTTCACTGCTCCAATATCACCTTGAAAATAAAACATGGATTTAAATAAGCAACAGATAAACTTGTGTAGGGTTAGCCAGAATCTTTCGGTGAGTGCTGCCCATTTTGGGGTAGCATTTGAAGTACGTTGTAGTCCTACCTAAGCTGAGATATCCATTCACATCATTAACACTGCTGACATTTTCTTCAATCAGACGAGCAGCAACATCTTTGCATGACTCAATCACAATCAAAGCAAGAGAATGTCCGCTGCATCGCGAACACACTTTCCACGAACCAGAGCAACCAGGTCCACTGAGCTCTTGAAAGAATTTATTTGATAATCAAAATGCATCACAATATGCAAAATATTAGGTTACATATATTACATTTCTATTTACCTTATTCTAAAAAATTTACTTTTGGATTACGTTTAGAGGAACCCCCTTTGTCTGGCGTAGAGCTTAACCCCTCTGTTTTATTACTACTCTACTGGGAAGGTTTGCACACCTCTCTTCCTTTTCGCCCAAATCTAAAAAATATAATACGGAATCTTTGTTAAAGCACATAAGTTTCTAATGATAATAATAAAATACTAATTAATAATAATATCTTTTAATTAAATAAAGTATTTCTCCTAACTTAGCAAGTCCTACACCTGATCCCAAACCACGCACGCCCCACCCCGACGCCGCGCGAACCCCCCGCCCCACCCCTAAGACGACCCCGACCCGACCCGCTACACCAATCCCGCGGGAACCACCACGTCACCTCCCCCGCCGTGGCCTCCGACGCTAGGGCCCCGCTGCCACGCCCCGACACGCCCGCGCCAGCGCCCCCGCCCACGCAACACGTGCGCGTGCATGAAGGGGCTTGCCGTGCGTGCGTCCAACCCACGAAAACCGCGTTCGGCGACAACCGCCCGCAGATGCAGGACCGGCTCGAGATGGGGGCTGGCCTCCATTACCGTGTTGTCCCGTATTCGCAATCCGGAGCTGCGATACTGGGACCTTCGGGGCTCCCCCCACCTGAGCGGCTTATCGGGCTGTACCTCCGGACCATTCCCCGGGTTTCGAAACAGAAGGCAGGCGCGGACTCATCTTGCTTGCCGTCGCGCGCCTTATACTGGAGGGTTGCGGCACGGCCCGCCCGCTAACGGCGCTCTTGGACCCTGGAAGGCCCGATGTCGGGGGTGGCCGGGGACTCAACTTCGTGAGGCCAAGATTAATCGTCCCGATGAGCTTCGTGTGTGTCAGGAGCCATACTAGTTCGGTGGAGCGTGGTGATGTCGGAGGGGACTTAATACCCTGCGTGCGTGCTTGTTGTGGAGGGGCTGTGACGGATCGGGTGCGCGGGGAGGGGGCCGAGCGTCAGGTTACGGCGGCTTCTCCAGTGCCAGCGCAGCCTGGGGCGGAGGCCTCGGCCGCGCTGGGTTGGGTCGGCGCCCGAAGTGGTGGGGCCGTGGGTGATAGCTAGGCCAGTGTAATCATTGGTCAATACGTGGGCCTTTCATGGGCCGTTGAGCTGGCTGCGCTTGCAGGGGCGAGCTGAGGCGGTACGGGGGATCCGTCACCACTATGCTCGGCCGCGTTGGTGGTGCGCACAACAGGAGGCCAGGACACGTCCCGTTGAACTGGTGGCTGCGGGCCCGCTTCTGTGCCAACGCCGGGCCATCGCCGTAGGAGCGGGAGTCGGCCCGCGTGGGACGGGCTACCCGGTCGGGCAGTCTATCGTATCCCAGCCCCCGTTCCTGGGAGCCATTGCCGTAACGCGCGACGGTCGCTGCAGCGCAGGGGCAGGTAAGGCAGCGGGAACGCGCCCTTGGTTGGATCTTCTCTCGTGGTCGAGCTCCCGATGCGACGGGTTACCTCTCGGTCTGGTCGGACTCGAGCACCCAGGTACACCCCCCTTGGAAGTCGAGACTCCCGGCAGGCAGGCCCCCCGGCACGAACGAACGGGCACCTTTGGCGTTGGAGGCTCCGGTCGGCACCCTCGACGGAGGCGGCGCCGTCTCCTCCCGGGGGCAACGGGACGGATGCTGCGCGTCGTCGATGCAGCGCTAGGATCGCAATAGCTGGCACCGGTCAGGGCGGCGTCGACTCGAGTGCCGTTTCGGACCGTGCCTGGCGCAGGTTTCATCGGTCCCTTCTGGTGTGCACGGGTTTTTTTCACTACGCGGGGTCCCGTCACGGACGGCGCAGGTAATGGGATTTAGGTGACCGGGCTGCCTAGGGGAGAGTAATGGGAGTGATGGGGGGGTTCTAGAGGGCGTTTGGTGTCGTTGATGTTCACTAGGTGTTTTGCTGGGATGTATCCGGCGGTCGTGACGAGCCGCGTGGCCATTGAGATGGCGATCGTATATGTGTGGGGTTACTGTACGCGCCTGCCAACCGCGGCTCCGTCCGGCGGAAGGACCCAGGTGGGACGTCTCGGGTGCTGCACGAGCAGTGAGGGAAGAACGCCCACAGTCTATCGGATCGTGACCGCGGGAGAGGCTCGGCCCTGGCGGATATGATATACTTTAGCAAAGGTGCTGCGAGGGTACCGAGACCTCGAACGGGAAGCCCCACTCAAGCTGTGGGAACATGACTGCTGCTCAGGCTCTTCCAGCCCTCCAGGGCTTCAATACATCTTTTTGCTCCAACAATGTCTTGACATCCAGCTATGACAACTGACCTGGCCAGTTCATTTCACCCACTCTTCCTAGGTTTCCCTGAAGAACAAGACTGAGAAGAACTGAACTGAACGATCTTAAATACCAACCTGATGAGGTAATCGGGAAACATACACAACCTACCTCCTGACCTAGACTCCGTTTATTGCTCTTGGATTGCTCTTTCGCCCACACCTGGCCTTCATGACCCTTTTCCCCCTCGCCATAACATCCCTCCACATTCACCAGTTGGATAGATAGGGGCTACATCTGGACCCCTCTCACCCCTCTGCAGGTACAGTGGTGCTATCTGCAATCCTGGCTGGAAACAGAAGCTGGAAGGAAAAGCAAAATACACACCAAGAGTCCATAATAATAATTTCAATAACAATTTAATGGGCCTTTCTGCTATATTCTGCAATTGAAACATAAAAAGCATTTTCGGAAAACAAACATCAATTCCTTGATAACCTATTACCCGTTTATAGGAATCTGCAACTGGACTAGTTAAACTCCTGCTAACTACACATTGTTTTTACTGACCATTCTTCTTAAAATTTCCCGGTATTCATACCCTAATTCCTAATCTTTTTTTTATAGTAATATTCCTGCATTCCACCTTGTGCCACACAGTATTGAGGCGTTCATTTTCCCTTTCACTCTGACTGTGCCCCAATTCCTACGCTTCTACAAAGCACTTTCACGTCCTAAGCCTCACATCCCTATTAACACCTTTGTTACATGGGGGGCACTCCCATTAAAAAGGGACAGTTCCTCTGCAATAAGATCCTCCTATATACTTGGATGGTTACAGTGTTCAAGCTATATGGCGTGTAGTACCACAATAGTGTCGTCAAACACACACTATCTTAGCAGCCACTTCACCATTTCCCTGCTTTTTTAATTGGCGGTCTCAGGGTAATAACACGATCAATGCATTTAATAATACCACATATACCCCTTGTAGTACTGCAAAAACCTCTTACCCGTGACTACTTTCCTCAAGCACTTGCTCACAGTGTGGCCTGCGTACAGGCAGTGATCCATTTGTGTTTGTGAGCAGTATTTCCAGAAGTTCCATCATCAGACAGAAAATAACAACCTAAAGTGTCAGGCATATCAGACTTACTTTACGGAAGTTTATGTGCACAATGTAATGTAGTGTTGTGCTTATTGCTGGTCGGGTACCTGGGCTAAGGCGCCTCGCCTCCTGGTCTCCATAGTATTCCCGCCATTAGACCTTCTCTACCAGCCTTCTACAACGCTGGTTTACATTCCCGTAGTGCTTTCCACGAGGCGACGTGGTCTGCGGCAAGTGAAATCTGTACCTCGCAAGCCACAAATGTTATATTCTCCCAAAAAAACAATTCCACCAGATCCCAAATTGACTCAGTCCCATGGCTAATAATCAAGTAGACAATCGAGAATTGGTCCGGGCCTGTTATTAAGCTCAAGGGACACCCCCAATTCTCAGTGCCGTCCTGCCAAAAGCAGGCTACATACATCTATCTTTTGCTTCTGATGGGAAGCATTTCTAACAGCGGATTTTTACTGCAGTCGCATATTAAATGATCTGGATTGAATTAACTGCCTACGTAAGTTTACATGAGTATAGCAAAAAAAAAACAAAACTGCCTTAGAGAGTCACTAGATCAGTGTTTGCTGAGGGATATTTCCTCTCCATTCCCTTCTCCCTTGCTGACACCCTCGTAAAAATTTACTTTAGCGAATGGACACATACATCTTGCCGATGATCTAACCCCAAGTTCCATCCCAAGACTAAACAGAACTGGCTAAACACTGTGCAAATTCACATGCATTCTGTGGCATTTAACTGGTAAAGTTAGGTTTGTAGCTGTAACTGAAACGCTTACATTTTCAAAAGGGAAAAAAAGTGTCATTTCTGAGAAATATTCTACCCTACGTTACATAACTGGAGTACATTTATCTTCCTCTATCCTGGGACCTGATACTCTTACCAATTCTTGCCCTGTATATACCTCTACTTCTAAGCAGCAGCAAATCCTCTGTATAGAAAAGTTTCTTATTTAAAATACAATACTACAAATATATGTGTGCATGCGAGCTACCAATATCGAAACAACAGGTTTCCTTGCAGTTCTAATCCTGTAATCAAATGTGTAGATAATCATTTCATGACACTTATATACACTTCGTAGTATCTAATATAGACCCAACCAAGATGGACCTCACAGACAACCCTCTTGTTTAATATATATCATGCTGTTTTCATATTTTTCTGTTTATAATTCTCTCTCACCTTTGACCTGAATGATCAGTGGATTTCATCTTTATTACGGGCCTGGCTGTCACTTTGGACGTTATCTACCAGTGAGCAACTAAGTCTTGCTGATTCCTGCAAGTTCTCCCACCTAAAATCCCATAACACGAGGTCTGAATACACATGCCATCCCACAGCACTCTTAAAAAATCCAAGAATCACATTGTAACGGATCTGTAAGAATCGATTTGCTGCACTGCTTGCACATAATATTTGTGAACACACCTGAAAAATCAGTTTTAATATTCTGGTTTTGTTACCCGCACTCTAACAGCAGTGGCAAGCGTGTTTTTCCCCCCCGCAGTTTTGAGGTTTGCCACACACTGCAACAGGCAATCCCTCTTCGCCCACTCGGCCACCCACCAGTCCCTCCTATCTAGAATCTGTCATGTCTTCTCTCGGCTGCTCGCTCGAGCACCACAAAGACATCTTGGAGCTTTCTCCAAGACTTGCACTTCGAGTCCTAGCTAGCCTACTCACCAAACCATTGCAGAGCTCTCTTACGAGCACACTCCTTGTCTAATCCTGGCCTTTGCTGCCTTCTGTCACGTCCTTGCCATCGTTGAAAATCCGCCACTACCCCACTCTTCAATGCTCTCTCTGAGGGAGCGAGTTGGTCTTGCTCAACTCTCCCACTACATGACACCCATCATCCTCCTCCTACAGTGCAGCTCGTCCTGTCCCCTTCGCCCACTGACAACCCTCAAAAGGGCCCCCCCCTCACACAGCACTGATGCTTTTGCCCCCATCCCCCTGCCTACTCACTCGTCAGGGAAGGTGTGCACCCTCTTGGGACATCGCCAACTCATCCTTCTTTTTTCCTCCACAGCTTGGAGTTTAAACCAAAGGTTTCTATTTCTGGGTCTCATCTTACCAATTATTTTCTCCTATGCCCCCTCTGGATACATCTAATACTGGTCAATGTTCACCCTACGCACAGGAACCTGGAATGCTTCTGTCTTGAACCCAAAATGACTTGAGCAGAGACGAACCTCCTTGGAATGCATCATTGAAACCATGATGCTTAGTATTCTACTGAAAGTGACCTTTGAAACGTCGCGTCCAGCTCTTTTCACATGGTCATTCCGACCACTCCCTCCCATGTAGTTCATATCCGGGCTGCATTCTCCTCCACCTTTCTTTTCACTCCAGTGCGAACACCCCACAACGCGTGAAGACTCTCTGTCCATCTGCAGCCCCCGTCCGAGGAACGACCCGATAGTCGATCTCTTAGTCCTCATCCTTTTCCTCCAGTTTTTTTGGCCCCCCCCGCCCTTGTCCAGCCTTGTGGAGGTCCACAGTTTGTCTCTGGTCGCCCTACTTTATTGACATCCTCTTTGTTCTCTGCCATGGGTCAGTAGCATGAGTCCCTGCTCTACTGGGGGGCTTGACAACGCCTGTCTTCTTAAGAAGTCACGACAAGTGCTTATGGTGATTGCCAAGTGTCCCCCCCACACCACCCCCCCAACCCCCCCAACAAACCCCCCCCCCTCACATCACTTATGTTTCCGTCTGCAATACAAAACGGTTCTTTCACATCCTCCAATGTGATTTCCTGATTTACAAAAAATCTGCCCCTCCTCCACAGTGGTGACTGACTCCAATGTACACTTTCACGAACCCCTCCAGATTTCTAAGTGGGAGAACTTGCAAATCACAGGGTATTCAATACGTATGTTCACACTGTAAGTCTATTACAAGCTGTTCAGAAACATACGACTGGCGATTTTTGGCCGTTTGTATATGCCTCGCAGCTTGAACGTGAACACCAACTAATAGGTATACGGCCCCACAGAGCCGCGTTGACCATATGAGGAACACAACTGTAAACTGCTGACGGGTCAACCATTTGCAAAAATGTCACTTAAGAACACTCTTTAAAGTCTGGCCCCTTTACAACCCTCATTGTCTACATCGCTGTACATACAAACGCACATATCAATATACAGCCATAAGTGAACAAATGACACATAAGAAGTACTCCTAAAACCTAAATCATCTGACCTCTTTGTTCTCCTCTGCTCTTCTCACTGATCCTCTCCCTCCAGGTCCTCTCCCGCGTCTGGGTAAACGTTTGCCCTCTCACACTGCACCTTTGGCGGTTAATGTCCTCCAGAACTAAATAGGTCTCCTCTACAGTACAACGCCAGCGAGCGCTGACGGCACGCCACTCCTTACAGCGACATCCTGGCAATTGAAATGTCAGCGAGTTTGTATTAATACATAACTCCTGACCCTTGCACTCAAACACAAAATCACTCATTAGATTCTTGTCCACACAACTATCATAATCTTAGGTCGCTATGTGCAGTCGAGTGCAGAAATCTTTGACACCGTACCTTCACGATGTTCTGCTTCGAACCTGTCGGCATATACATACTTCAAATGCCTTATGCTCTCGTACTTTCTTCGTTTGAAACACATCGCTATAAAAATGTACATCCCCTTAAAAACAAAATTATCTACTGCCCTAATGACGCACCGTAATACTTTCCTGTATCATTCTGGTATCTGCAGCCCCCTACGGCTTGGTGCCTCAGCCATCATCCCTCAGCAGCCCAAAATTGCTTTCGTAATGAGCCCCAGAGCCCACGCATTGCAGTACCTGATAGGAAACGGTCACTTAAAGGGATGACGTTAGACTCCCTGCTCTCTGATAGTTGTCAGTTCCCATACCAGGGGCCAGCCATAACACCAGTATTATGTTCAACATGTGGCACCCCACTATCCTGGGTAGCCAAAGCTTCCCTGATAACCACCATGGAACTTTTAACTAGTAGTATATGTTCCAATTATGTAAAAAGGTAAGGATCACAAAGAATAACGCAATTACGTGTAACAATATTTAATAAAAATAATATACAAAAGTATATAGGTAATTAGTGTTCAGACCAACACATTTTCAACGTTTCTCAAATTGTCAAAATTCTTGATGCGTTTCGTAACAAATCGTTGCTTCTATGGAGATCGACAAGTGGCTTTATTAGTGCTATAAACAGGAGACAAAGGAAAACATATAGATTAATGAAAAGTAGTAATCAGCACAATATTCTTAATGTATCACCCGTAGTATTCTACATGTATAGAAAGTAAATACCATATTTATCCTGTACTTTCCACACCAGATGAATAAGAAAAATACCCTAATGGGACTTTAACTGGAACACCGACTCCCTTGTTGATATAGAATATAGTCATAATCTTAAAAATATAAAATTTATTAAGTTTCATAAGCAATGTCACAGTAGATGCTATACAAAAAGCACATACAAATCCAAATACAGACGATATGGTCTAATCCACATATTACAACATCTAATAAAATGTGCACACATGCTCTTTTTGCAATCTATCTATAAAAGCATCCACACTGTTGGGTGCATATGGCAGCTACATGTTTCGCCATTCGAATCTGGCTTTCTCAGGCTGTGCACCCACAGAAGATGTGCGAATCTGAGATTAATGTGGGAAGAAAACGCCTAATCGGATTAAGTAAAATCACGGACGAGGAGCGGAAGGCAGGATATGGCACCCCTGCATAGCAGGGGCCACCACTACAGTGCTGGTCAGAATGGGCAGAACCCCGGTGGATCTTAATAAAAGTATATGTCTGGGACTTCATTCTGGATATATAAAAAGGTAGCTAAGTGCTATCCCAATACCTGACAAGTGATCTTTTAGGTGTAAAGGGATGCAGGGGATGCATAAGGAATATGGGATATAATATAGTATATATAGTGGATATAATTGGGAAGTGAAGTGACATTGTAAGAGTGTCTTGGCCATCTGCCGACATAGATGCTGTTCTAAGGAGTATGTAGTACTCACGGGGTCATAAACAATACCAATAAAGGGTCTTGCCGGGGAGGTACGGTTATGGGCAGACTATGTTACAAAAGAAAGTGAACCAGCACGGCAAGGTGGATTCCCGCCAGGGACACTCCAAGTCTGGTTGTAGCCAGACACTCTCCGGAGTCCTGCAGTCACTCCGGAGAGTGTCTGGCTACACTCTCAATTTTTTTGTTTAGTTGTAGTATAAGCTAGTGTAAACCATGAATGGGTTTTTTTGTTTGTTTTTTTTTCTTTTTTTTAACATACCACTTTTACACTTTATCACCCTGTTCACAAGGACACTTAATCGTTCACATCACAGCACATGCTCATGTTTTGCACATATGTCACATCTTAATTTACAACACATCAATTATTTCCCCCACACTAAACACCATTCACTCATGTATCATTTTCCAAACACACTCCAATATACAGTGAAAAATAATGAAATATGAAATGTGTTGTGTTAGGTGTGTGAATATGTGTGTTCTTGTTATATATGTACCATGAAAAACTGTGTTATAACCATTGTGATATGTGTGTTATATACAGTGGCTTGCAAAAGTATTTGAACTTTTCCACATTTTGTCACATTACAGCCACAAACATGACTCAATTTATTGGAATTCCACGTGAAAGACCAATACAAAGTGGTGTACAAGTGCGAAGTGGAACGAAAATCATAAATGATTTCAAACATTTTTTACAAATAAATAACTGCAAAGTGGGGTGTGCATAATTATTCAGCCCCCTGAGTCAATACTTTGAAGAACCACCTTTTGCTGCAATTACAGCTGCCAGTATTTTAGGGTATGTCTCTACCAGCTTTGCACATCTAGAGACTGAAATCCTTGCCCATTCTTCTTTGCAAAACAGCTCCAGCTCAGTCAGATTAGATGGATAGCGTTTGTGAACAGCAGTTTTCAGATCTTGCTACAGATTCTCGATTGGATTTAGATCTGGACTTTGACTGGGCCATTCTAACACATGGATATGTTTTGTTTTAAACCATTCCATTGTTTCCCTGGCTCAAGTCTTTTGCAGACTCCAAGAGGTTTTCTTCCAAGATTGCCCTGTATTTGGCTCCATCTATCTTCCCATAAACTCTGACCAGCTTGCCTGTCCCTGCTGAAGAGAAGCACCACCAGATAGTGATGGCGCGAACCCGGATTTTGCCGTTCGCGAACGGCCAATGCGAACTAGCGCAAAAGTTTGCGAACCCGGCGAACCCGCCATTGACTTCAATGGGAGGCG
>CM070037.1:79870472-79888966 GCA_036250615.1 Ptychadena robeensis
CTGCATCCCCTCACTCACCTACTTAGAACACATATCTTTGAAACCCTACATGGTACAACCATGACATTTTGAGACTACATCCATGCAAAATTTTAGGTCACTGAACATACTCCTTTCTACTAAAAAGCCCGCTAACAAATTCTTCCCCCATGAAGCACTACTCTGCTACATACATGTCATATGCTTTCATTACAGTTCTTTACAAAAAAAAATTGGAATGGGCAGGTCACACTTACTGTAAAATCGGAAATCAGAATCGGCCAAGAAATTTGCAATCGGTGCACCTCTAGTTTATATTATAATTTTTCCTACGCCTACCAAGCCGCCCACCTGGCACTGACAGTGGAGGCCGGGCCGGCACTGCGTACATGTCTCCTGCGTGCTTGGGGGGGGGGGGGGGGGGGGGGGGGGGGGGGGGGGGCACCAACAAATAAATCTGCTTAGGGCACCAAAATGGCTAGAAACGGCCCTGTGTATATGTATAGGCACCTTAAGGATGAAGATAAGGTGACAAGAGGGAAATAAACAAAAAGCTGCCAATAAAGTTCACAGTAACTCACTCTCTGCTGCTGAGCCTTCTGGATAGTAGTGATTTGTTGAGCCACTACAGACAAGACCTCTATGTCAATACGATTAAATTCATCAAAGCATGCCCAGGCGCCAGAGCTGTACAGAGCCATCAGAAAAACAAAATGATTATTGAAATAAGCTTCATCTTTCAAAAACATCCTAAAAAGCAGGCATTTCACTTACCTGGCCAGGCCTTTGAAGAATTTGCCCATGGCCATGAAGTCTAGTTGGTCGGAACAGTTGAAGACAACGGTCTGGATGGCCAGTGCTTTTCCAAGGTCCTTTGTGGTTTCCGTTTTACCTGTACCAGCAGGTCCAGCAGGAGCTCCCCCAAACTTGAGATGCAGAGCCCCCGTCAAGGTTAGATAGCACCTATATTGACAGTATGGGGAACAGAATAGCTTCAAAATATGCTGACAGTCAAAGAAAGCTAGCACCAAACTTTACGGACCAGTACAGATATTAATATTTAATTTTTATATAAAAAAGAAACAATATGTGTTTCAGGGGTTATGTATAAACTCCCCTTGTTTGGGGTTCAGTTTATACTATAATGAGAATGCAGATATGAAGGTTATACATATTTAAAATAATTAGAAGCTTAATTAAATTGCCTGGGCTGTTGCGATAGACTCTTTTATTGTGGCAAATATAAATGACTATATGGAACAATCCCAATGGCTTTGTGCGCTCATCCTTTCATTCCACACAAGCTGATTCACCTAGGGAACCTGTTTAAGCTTTATCGGGCAACAACAAGTTACCAAATACAGCTCACATTTTACAGTAGACCATCTGCCCACCTGTCTGTTAAAGGTGTTATGACCAGCCGTCCTGTATTCCCCAAGTATTCATAGCCATACAAAAATTCGGCATTAACAGCTCTCACATACAGATCTTCACGGCTCCAATAATACCTTGAAAATAAAAAACATGGATTTAAATAACAACAGATAAACTGTGTAGGTAGCCATAATCTTTCGGTGAGTGCTGCCCATTTTGGTAGCATGTGAATGTACAGTATGTAGTCCTACCTAAGCTGAGATATCCATTCAAAATCATTAACACTGCTGACATTTTCTTCAATCAGACGAGCAGCAACATCTTTGGCATGAACTTCAATCACAATCAAAGCAGAGAGAATGTTGCGCTGCATGCGAGACAACTTTCCACGAACCAGAGCAACCAGGTCACTGAGCTTTGGAAAAGAATTATGTGATAATAAAATGCATCACAATATGCAAAATATTAGGTTACATAGTATGTACATTTCTATTTACCTTATTTAAAAAAAATTTACTTTTGGATTAGGTTTAGAGGAAACCCCCTTTGTATGGCGTAGAGCTTAACCCTCTGTTTTTACTACTCTACTGGGAAGGTTTGCACACTCTTCCAATTAAAAAAGATAATAGGAATCTTTGTTAAAGCACATAGTTTCTAATGATAATATAATAATAATTAATAATAATATATTTTAATTAATATAAATTTTCTCTAACTTAGAAAGTCACTAACCTGAGCCTCAAGCTGTGGGAACAGACGGCTGCTCAGGTCTCCAGCCTCCAGGGCTTCAGATACATCTTTTGTCCAAAATGTTTGACATCCAGCTATGACAACTTGACCTGGCCAGTTCTTCACCCACTCTGTCCGAGGTTTCTGAAGAACAAGATGATGAGAATGAACTGAAAATGTAATACCAATGATGGAGGTAATAGGGAAACATAACACAACATTACCTCTGAATAGACCTTTATTGCTCGTTGGATGTGCTCTCGCACACTGGCCTTCATGACCTTTTCCACCTCCAGTAACCAGTCCTCCACATTACCAGTTGGATAGATAGGGGTTGACATCTGGACCTCCTCACCCTCTGCAGAGTACATGTGGGTGATCTGCAAGTCTGGCTGGAAAAGAAGCTGGAAGGAAAAGAAAATACACCAAGAGTCCATGAATAATAATTTCAATAACAATTTAATGGGCATTTCTGCTATATTTGCAATTGAAACAATAAAAAAGATTTGGAAAAAAAAACATCACTTCTTGATAACTATTACCGTTTATAGAATCTGTAAATGATGTTAAACTATGCTAAGCTACAACAATTGTTTTACTGAACCATTCATGCTTTAAATTTCTTTATGCATACCCTAATTCATAATCTTTTTTTATAGTAAATATTTCTGCACTTCCAACCTTGTGCAAACAGTTTGAGGACGTTCATTTTCTCTTTCTACGTGACTGTGCCCCAATTCTAGCTCTACAAAGACACTTTCACAGTCCTAACCTCATCCCTATTAAACACCTATGGTAATGGGGGGCAACTCCCATTAAAAGGGACATTCCTATGCAATAAGATACTCTATATATTTGATGGTTAAGTGTTCAAGTAATATGGCTGTGTAGTACACATAAGTGTGTAAA
This sequence comes from Ptychadena robeensis, assembly GCA_036250615.1. Lineage (NCBI taxonomy): Eukaryota > Metazoa > Chordata > Amphibia > Anura > Ptychadenidae > Ptychadena > Ptychadena robeensis. The sequence continues at coordinate 79,873,464 of CM070037.1, forward strand.
ACACACACATATCTATAGCAGCCAATCACATTTCACACTGCTTTTTTAATTGGTAGGTATAACAGCTATATGCATTTAATAACTACACATATACCCTTGTAGTAATGGCAAAAACTCTTACCCGTGCTACGTTCTCAAAGCACTTGCGCAAGTGTGGCTGTACAGCAGTGGGATCCTTTGTTTGTGAGAGTATTTCCAGAAGTTCATCATCAGACAGAAAATAAAACCTAAAAGTGTCAGGATATCAAGATTATCTTTAGGAAGTTTATGCACAATGTAAATTTAAGTTATGTGCTTATTGCTGGTGGGTACCTGGGGAAGGCGCCTCGCTTGGTTTCCAGATATTCGCTTAGACCTTTCTGTACCAGTTCTAATAGCTTGTTACATTCCCGTAGGCTTTCCAAGAGACGAGGGTCTGGGCAGAGTGAAATGACCTGCAAGCCACAAATGTTAATATTTCCCCAAAAAATTCCACCAGATCCCAAATTGAGCTCAGTCATGGCTAATAATCAGTAGAATGGCAGAATTGGGTCCTGGGCTGTTTTCAGTCAAGGGACACCCACCAATTTAGTGCAGTCATGCACAAAAGCAGGCATATGCATACACATCTATATTTTGCTTCTGATGTGAAGCATTTCTAAAGGATTTTTACTGCAGTGGATATTAAATGGATCTTGATTGAATTAACTGCCTTAGTAGTTTAATGATTAAAAAAAAAAAAAAACTGCCTTAGAGGAGTCACTAGTCAGTGTTGCTGAGGGATAATTTCCTCTCCATTCCTGCTTTGCTGACAACTGTAAAATTTACTTTAGGACTAATAGACACAGACAAATACATAGCAGATGATCTAACCCAAGTTCCATCCAAGACTAAACAAGAAATGGTAAACACTGTGCAAATTACACATGCATTTGTGGCATTTAATGTAAAAGTTATGTTTGTAGTGTAGGAACGCTTAATTTTTCAAAAGGGAAAAAAAGTGTAATTTTGAGAAATATTTACCATAGTTAATAATGGATTACATTTATTTTCTAATCTGGGACCTGATACTTTACCAATTCTGCCCTTGTTATAGTCTACTTCTGAAGCAGAACAAAGCTCTGTATAGAAAAGTTGTTAATTTAAAATACAAATATAAAATATATGTGCTGCTAGCTAACCAGATATTAAAAACATTTTTTTGCAGTTATCTGTAATAAAATGTGGTAGATATACATTTCATGCACTTAGATACAGTTTCCGTAGTAATCTAATATAGAAAAGCACAGAGGAACCACAGAAAAATTTGTTTATATTATCAATGTGTTTTCATATTTTTGTTTTATAAGTCTTCTTTGACTGAATGATGTGGTTTCTTTTATTAGGGTGGTGGTCTATTTGGTTATCTACAGTGAGAAGCATAAGTATTTGTGATTCTGCAAGTTCTCCCACCTAGAAATCATAAAACGAGGTCTGAAATACACATGCAATACCACAGCATTTAAAAAAAATCAAGAAATCACATTGTATGATCTGTAAAGAATAGATTTGCAATGCACTGCTGCACATAAGTATTTGAACACCTGAGAAAATCAGTTTTAATATTTGGTTTTGTTAGCAATTACAGAGGCCAAGCGTTTCCCGCAGTTCTTGAGGTTTGCACACACTGCAACAGGGAATTTTGCCCACTCGTCCACACAGATCTCTTCTAGATCTGTCAGGTTTCTGGGCTGTCGCTGAGCAACAAAGAGTTTGAGCTTTCTCCAAAGATTGGATTGAAGTCTAGCTAGCCCACTCCAGAACCTTGATATGCTTCTTACGGAGCCACTCCTTGGTTATCCTGGCTTTGTGCTTTGAGTCATTGTCATGTTAGAAAATCCAGCCACGACCCATCTTCAATGCTCTCTCTGAGGGAAGGAGGTTGTTGCTCAAAATCTCCCAATACATGACCCCATTCATCCTCTCCTACAGTGCAGTCGTCCTGTCCCCTTCGCAGAAAACTAGCCTCAAAGCATGATGTTTCCATCCCCATGCTTCATAGTAGGGAAGGTGTTCTTGGGATGCAACTCATCCTTCTTTTTCCTCCAAACACGTTGGAGTTTAAACCAAAAGGTTCTATTTTGGTCTCATCTGACCAAATTACTTTTTCCTATGCCTCCTCTGGATCATCTAGATGGTCAATGTCAAACTTTAGACTGGCCTGGACATGTGATGACTTGAGCAGGAGAACCTTCCTTGGAATGCATCATTTGAAACCATGATGCTTAGTATTCTACTGACAGTGACCTTTGAAACTGTGGTTCCAGCTCTTTTCATGTCATTGACCAGCTCCTCCCATGTAGTTTTGGGCTGATTTCTCACCTTTCTTGTCATCAGTGACACCCCACAAGGTGAGATCTTGCATGGAGCCCCAGTCCGAGGAAGACCGATAGTCGTCTTTAGTCTCATCCATTTTTTTTTTTTGCCCCAACAGCCCTTTCCAGCCTTGTGGAGGTCCACAATTTTGTCTCTGGTGTATTTTGACAGCTCTTTGTTCTTGCCAATGGTAGTAGATGGAGTCTGACTGACTGGGGGGTTGACAAGTGTCTTTTAAGAAGTCAGACAGGTGCTATGGTGATTGCCAAGTGTTCAAATACTTATGTTCCGCAGTGCAATACAAAAAGGTTCTTCACAAATCATACAATGTGATTTCCTGATTTAAAAAAAATGCTGCCTCTCACAGTGGGAATGCACCTACAATGTACATTTCAGACCCCTCCATGATTTCTAAGTGGGAGAACTTGCAAAATCAAAGGGTATTCAAATACTTATGTTCCACACTGTATAGTCTATTACAATCTGTTCAGAAATACTGATGCATTTTTGCAGTTTGTATTGCCTGACAGCTTGAAGTGAAACAATATATGTATATGCCACAGAGCCCATGGACAATATGAGGAAACAAATGTAAAAACTGTGAACGGGTAAACCTTTGCAAAAATGTGCACTTAAGAAAAATACTTTAAAGTTTGCCTTTAAACACTCAATGTTATGCTGTACATACAAACGCCACATATAATATACAGCCATAAAGTGAACAAATGACACATAAGAAGTATCCAAAAAACTAAATCATCTGACCTGTTTGTTCTCCTCTGCATTTCTCATGATCTTCCTCCAGGTCCTCTCCATGGTCTGGTAACGTTTGCTCTCAACTGGCAGTTGGCGGTTAATGTCCTCAGAACTAAATATGGGTTCTAAGTAAAGCCAGGAGCGCTGACAGGTCAGCCACTCTTCCAGGACATCCTGGCAATTGAAAAGTCAAGGAGTTTGTATTAATACAATAATTCCTGAACTTGACTCAAACACAAAATCACTCATTAGATTTTGTCACACAATATAATATCTTATGTGCTATGTGCAGTCGAGTGAGAAATTTTGACCGGTAACTTACGATGTATGCTTTCCGACTGTGGATATACATACATTCAAAATGCCTTATGCTCTGTACTTTTTGTTTGAAAAATGCTATAAAAATGTACATCCTTAAAAAAAATTATCTTATTCCTAAATGACCGAGTAATACTTACTGTACATCTGGGTATTTGAAGCCCCTACAGCTTGGTGCCTCAAGCCATCATCCCTCAGCAGCCCAGAACAGTTTGCTTCGTAATGAGCCAAGAAGCCACTCATTACAGTACTGATTAGGAAACTGTCACTTAAAGGGATGACGTACAATCATTTCAGGTGAAAATAAAGGATAGTTTGTACAAAGCCTACATGTGGCTAATTTAATAATTGTTGACGAACATCTCTGTTCACGAACAACTGCTAAACTGAGATTATGTCATGCTGTGGTCTCAACTTGAATAAGCACTCGCTTGTGGTTTTATTTCAGTACCTGTGTCAAACAAAGCTTGCTCTCCCATGTGCTTATCCGTTCCTCAAAAGGTTTTTTGTATGGTGAGAATGACATGCTCTGAGTCATCACAATATGGTCATCTAGGAGCTGGGAAGCCTCCTCTGGGCTCTTCAGTATGAAGGTTCCTGTCTCTTTATATGGCAAAATGGTGAACAATACCATGGCCCACTCGCCCTCCATCTTGTCCAAAGCCTGTCAGACAGGAGAAAGAATGAGTTGTTCAGAACAAAAAATGCACCTAGGCTTTGAATCTTTAGCTGTGCTTGGCTGGACTGATTGTAGTGACCTCACTAGAACATTTGGAAAGATCTGAGTCAAAATACTACCCTTATGACCAACATTTGACCTTGTACTTGTAATAGCCAGCAGCCAGTACGTGCATTTCTCATCTGAGAGTCTGACAGTTTTTTGTAGCAATACATATTTCATATGGTATTTTGTGATTTGATGGACCCACATAACATTCTCATGGATTAAGGCCCAGCTGAAAGACATCTTCTTATTTGTGCACTTCACATTCTCACCAGTTCCCCTGAAACTAAATGCTAGTAAGTAAGCTGCACTATATGTTTTTTTCTCACTGAATAACTGCCTACAGGATGATCAGGCAAAATGGTTCTCTTTAATACAGCTGGTAGACAATGTACTTTACCTGCTCAATAGAGAATTCCTTCCCAGCTATTTCTGCCACCTTGGCAATGGCCTCAATATGGTCCTGAAGTTTCATTTCCAGGCAGCGTGTAAAGGTAAGGTTGGCTTTGGGTTTAACATTAATGTGTATTTGCTCTGACAGCATTTCCCAATGGCGGTTCCTCATTCCAGGGTTGCGAAGGCCTTGGATCAAGGGGATGTATGGCCTAAATTCTTCAATGCGGTTTTTGGTGTCTTGTGCAACCTCTTGACAGGCTAATAAATTATAAAGGTATAAATATAAAAAAAATGCAGTCACATCTAGGTATTCATGTGGGGTCATTTAATATACTCACTAAATATACTAAAGATTTTTCAAAACAAAATAGAAGGGATTATACTCATCGCTGTGACTGAACAAGATTCTCACCTTTAATTTGGCCCTGCAACCTTAATAAGAGTGGCCATTTATATTGTTACACAATATAGACATTGTTGTAATGTAGTGTCATTAATTCTTAATAGCACCCTATGTACCTATATAATACACTTGTGTTGCTGTCCAGTGCAATGCACTACAATCCCCTGACATATGTAGGATTTTTTCAGTAAACAAACGGGGTCTCTTTAAAGACGTGGGTTTGTATTTATACTACTTCTTGAGTTAGGGCAGTGGTATTTTTGGCAATAGAACAGTTTCAGAATGGTAGAAAAGAACACCCTTGCAAACCAACAATTCTCCCTAGTGAGTTTGACACATTCCATAAATATAGCAATTACACCAGGATTTTGACATAGTAAATTCTAGTTACTATATTTTGCATCTCCTGTTAATTATTTTACATGATTAAGACTGGAGCCTGAAAGCCATATTTTGATACTATGTAAGCTTACCTGGAATATCACGGAAATGTTTGACACATTTGTGCATGTTCTTATAAGACTCCATTACGTTCTTTTCTAATTGTTCAGCATCTATAGCTGTGAGAGGATCGTTCATCCAGCTTTCATACCAGCGTATCCAGTCCGAAACAGTGGTCCAGAGATCACGGAACGGCTGAAAGTCTTTCACTAGTTTCAAAAGCTTGTCATACTAGTGGACAACAAAGATTAGCAATGAGCCAAGAAGTGTGAGCTAGGTCATTTAAAAGTACAATAACCATATGCAAGGGGCATTATTAAAAAACATTGTATATATAATGTAAAAGCCCAATCAAATTAAAATGCATTGGACTTTAAGGCTTGTTCACTGTTGTCGTTGCTATTTTGATGAACAAGTTGGGAAAGGCTGGCTCATACAATTATTGAGATTCTCATAGACAGCCCTAAAACATAGATGTCATCCATGCATTTTAGATTTAAGATTAAATTCAATGTGAAATAAGTAGGTGATGAGTAGGTTAGATAATGTTATATAATTAAATAGATTTTTTAAAATTTGGTAGGCAAGGTTTTGCATATGGATCCAGAACACCGGATAAATGCTTGTCCTGACAATAGATACTTCTTCCAGTGTATAGCCTTAAACGTCTTATTATTGCTGCTGGATTCTTTACCATTTGAAACAGTGGGCATTGGACAGATCAGTCATTTAATGATTCAGCTACCCAGTAGTATCTATTTGGAAGCCCTCAAAGCAATTTGCCTACCGAATTTAATAATATTAAATAGATTATAATTAATAGATTATATCGCTTATCACAGTCAGTGATTATCACTTAAGCAGCAGTTAGGCAGGAAAAGGCTCATTAGCCCTAAATGTGCTTTGAAAACAACAAAAATGAAAGATTTATACTTGACCACCTTATAGGAAGTTAATTATGGATAAATGCAAGATAACTATACTAGCAGTGTGTAAAAGTAGTTGTGTAATATTTTATAATGAATTTGTAACTGGACCGAGAGGAGTACTTTTATTTTTGGATGGAGTTCTGTTCGACAATTTCAGACCTATCATTTATTGATCTATAAATGATATCAGGAATCCATTGTATTATTTAGCACACACTCACATTAGTCACAGGCAGGCCAAACAGTCTTTCTCGGTTATTGTACATTTGTGCCATCTGCTGTGACTCCTTCAGTTGCTTGTGGACTCTTCGAACTTCATTGGCAATCTCATGAGCACGATTTATGTCGGTGTGAGTAGAGAATCCAGCCACTACCATCTGAAAATAGTAAAATAATTATTAATGGAGGGAATGTGGCATATAACGTACACCATCTATAGTTTGTCAGAGGATCTAAACTGACCTGCAGGGAGTCCAGACGCTCCAAGAAATTATTCTGATCCATAACCTGGATTTTTCGGAAGCGCTCCTCATCTTGTAAGTGCTGCTCACCGACAGTCTCCATGGTAGTTATGATCTTGTGTGGCCAACCAATAATGGCCCATCTAACAATAAAAGATAGTCAAATACGTCCTGATGTTCCAGTGTGCTAAATTATTTAGGATATGGCCAAAGAAAGTGGAAAACTTGACATATTAATACATTTGTATGTATGAATTTGTATGTATTGACAGCTCTCAAAAGCATTCTAAATGATCCCAAAAGTAAAGGACACTTCCGCCAATTACTTTATAGAAGAAGCTTTGCGTGAAGGGGCAACGGCATGCTGGATAAAAAAATTGACTTCCCAAAATGATTACCACAAAGTTAAAAGAACACAAATGTTTAAATTATCTTTTGTGTTTACTTAACATCACTGGAATAAACAGGTAAATGATGCCTCTTGCATTGTGAACTTACTTTGCGCTGAAATCTTCCTGGGATAGGCTAAACAGGGATTCATCGATTACCTCATAATCACCCATGACTTTTGCAATTTGCTCCTGTAAAGAAATATAATAGTTAAACAAAACTGAGAAGATTTACCTCAGGTGGGACTTTAAATAAAATGTTTGATTACACAAGAATTGAGCATTATTAAAAAAAAGATTATTATTTATTTGGTCTAAATGACCATGTGAATCATCAGCCAAACAAAATTGACATGTAATATCAATTTGATCGCTGTGTACATCAATATTCAATACTATCAATGTGTACATAAATACAGTGCGACATGTTTTGCTGCAGTGGCTTTCTCGGGCTGTACACAGTATTGTTGAATCAATGGATAGTAGGTTATTGGCTTGTCCAGGGCTATCTGACGCAGCAAACATATACTTACCTACTTTGCTGTCATCTGTGGAAGTCGTCATATATATATTTGTGTAGCTTCCAGTCTTTTAGGTAAAGACTGCAGTAATGCGAACGACCATCGGGGACAGCCAGATACAATGTCTTTTAAAGGACACAAACCAATATTAAATAGACCAAATAGACCAGAAAAACTGCGGGTTAAGGTGGTCTTTAAGATTGTAAATTCAGGCCAAGAATGGTAGTAGGAAACAAAGTAAAATACAGAGGGACGTCCTAGAAATCCATCCCTGTAAGCTTTTTGTGGCGAAAATATTGCAAATTGACTACGTCGCTACGGAAATATTTACAGAGAAATATGGAGGTTTCCGTTGATAACAATGTCACATTTAGAGTTAATGAGAGTAAATTTTTTCACAGGAACAGTAAGCGTACAGTTACGACTGGGTGCTCCTGTCTGCAAGCGCCTGCACAGTTGTTAGTAGTTGTGCAGGCGTTCACGGATCTTTAGATATAGACCCTGTGATAGGTATATCGGGCGAAAGCTAATTGGTAGTTTACCAAGCCCCAAAGGTGGCCATAGACGTTTTGGCTTAAAGTAGCCATACATCGGTCGATATTTCTGTTTGACTGACCAAAAAAATCAATCTTTTGAAGTCTCAATTTCTGCTCATCAAAAAGTGATTGGATATGTCAGTAAATTGTACTAGTATCTGACAGGTTTTTAAAATATTTAAATACATTTGCATTTAATTGTACTATTGAGCATGCGCACCAATTTAAATAAAGTTTTTGATTGGTTTCAAATCGATGACCCTGTGTGGTGGTACAATCGATCGATGTTGGACTTACAGATGATATTAAAATTGCACAAGGCGATTCACACAAATCAAATTGAAGAGCATGCAAAAGTTGAACTGTGAATGGCTACCTTAAGACAAAGGAAAAGCAACCTGAATTTTCAGGAAAAATATTTTATAGTTACAATAAATGGATTAACCATGTATACTTAGATTGCTGCAATCAGTAGTACTATAAGGCTGAACTATTTCTTTTGAGCTGTCAGTAAGAGAGAACCTCATAAACTATAAAGAAGTACAGAGAAAGGAATCATATCTTACCTCCAGAGTTTTTATTTGCTCTGGAACTCCTTTCATCCATTCTCTGAGGTCTGTCAGCTCCTCCACACTGTTTGGTTTTTCATACAAACTTCGGCTAATGGTTCGGAACTGGTCTGAGATCTAGTGAGCCAAAGAGTAAGATTGATTAAGAAGGGAAAATAAAATATTGAATATTGCCATCTTATCCCATGTTTGACTTACCCCATCCACCTCTTTGCGAACACTCCTAGCAAGCAGTTCCAGTAGGGCACTGGAAAGAGCTTTGCGTTTTCGAGACAAGTTTTGTTTAACTCCTTCAATGCTGACCTGAAAAGGACCAACTATGATGGAGTTGGGGAGAGCATTGTCCAGACGCTCCTTCTCTAGAAGATGCTCTTCAACTGCTAATTTTACCTCGGAAGCTGAGGGGTTCTTTTCTCTAAACATCCTGCAGGAAATATCAGGAATTAATTAATAACATTCATTGCTATCAGGGGGACAAAAAAATTCAGATTTTGTCACCATCTGTGTTGCTATACCAATGACAGAATGTAATGGGAACACTGACAATAATATGTACAAGTTTAGGGGAAAATTAGGCCAGTCACTAAATGTAAGCACTCCCTGTATTATGGTGCTAAAGCTCTTTCTCTGTCCACAGTTGTAACCCTTTCATGTGGGCTTCAAATGGGGACTACACATGATGGTTCATATTTTGCAACATGGTCCACTGTTTTCTATCAAGAAACCCAGATAAAGAAATGTTATAAAGCTATTGCTGGAATTGAAAGATGAAGTAGCTGAAAAGATGCATCAGGAAAACAGAAACCATCATATGTCACAAAAAATGAAAAAAGGATAAACCAAGGTTTACTTTTTTGAATAAATAGTATTGGTGATACAGAAATTTCAGGGATTTGTACTTACCTCATGTATTTTTCAATGTCAGTGTTGTTAAGCTCGAGGTATTTCTCATATTGTTTTGCATATGCTTTCAATGGTATCATAGCTTTACCAATGGCGTTGCGGATGTTGCTGCGCAGTTCTTCAACCGGAGGCTCATGGAGGCCCACTGACTCAAGCAGAGGGGTGCCACTGATAAAAAGGTCCTCCAGGACAAACTGCACATGTACATAAATTAATATAACATAACATAAAGTTTCCCTTACATAGATAAAATTAAATTAAATCTTACTGAAACTGAGTAGACAAAGGAAAGACTATGACTTTCTTCCTTTAAAACTCATGAAAAAATTTTAAGGAAATATACTGATATTATGATAATATAATCTTTACTATTGCCTCCTTAGTTAAACCCCTAACTTAACCATCCAGGCTTCCTTCGAGTGGGATTAACTAATCTGTCTCAAAGAAGCTTGTCCGAACAGGTTTCCTATTGGAAACCTTGTTCATTTTTGATTACTTTGGATGGGGACCACGGGTGGCGGTTATTGATGACGCAGAAGTGCTGTGCCTCAATATAGATGAAGCTCGACAGCAGGACGATTATGTCATCGCGTTGCTCTCGGCTGGGCATCTGTCGCACGGGAATCTAACCATGTATGTCCAGCGTTACCCATTGCTAAAGGTTAAATGAAAGTCCTAGAAATAAAACAAACAGACCGCTTTTAAAATATTTGCATTAAAATATTCATTTCAACCTACCTTGCTGCACAGTTGCAACAATATCCTCCACTGTAATCCATGCTGTGCAGATGTTTTTTAAAGGCTGGGGACACTACATTTTGTCGAAAACGTGTCAAAACGTAGTGGGTGCTTCTTCTTTACACACCCCATTCACTAAAAATGAGCATATGTCCATGATTTGCATGCGTCCCATTGTGCTCAATGTTTTCGAAGCTGCAGCAAAACGTAGTGGAGCCCTAGCCAAAGTTTCTGCCTCTGCTGAGCATGCCCAATGGGTTACTTGAATATTGATATTTATAGAAAGGCACCAGGCCTGGCTGGGGACCTGCAATTTATCTAGCATGGACTTGGAGTAACATCCGCACAAAATCGATTACAGTATGTACTTTATTTTTTATTAACTAATCTGTTTACTTTTATTTTAAAAGCAGTTTTTTCATTTAATTAATAAAATATTTAACATTTTAAGAATGGGTAAGAGGTCAGGAAGACTGCTATAAGCATTCCATAGAGTGGGGGATTACATTTATTTATATTTTTAATTAATTTAAAAAAAAATGACATTTTGAAAAGTCTAAATTAACTTTTTGTGAAAACCCCCAAATTATCCTCAAAAATTACAGTTAACTTAAAATTTTATTTTTAACAAATTCAACCATTTCTACTGTGTAGCTCCACAGAGCACTTTGGATATAAATTATATTAATTTAATTCAGCTGTCGAAAAATTGGTTTAGATCAGGGAACCCTTGGTTTACAATATTCTTGGTTTTCAACCCTTCGGTGTCAGATGCTCACCTTCTCCAGCTGAGGAACGCTGTGGGTTGCCTGAATTCCTTTATCAAACAACATCATCAGGGTAACCTCAAAATTCTCCAGTGGGGTACTGAAATGGACACCAGAGGAATCCAGAACCAAATCCATTAGAAAAATTGGGTTTTTGCGTGGCCTGTAAAATTAGAAAAAAGATAGCCATGACTTAAATTCTATGACATTCAAATAGCACAGCAAAACAAGACACAGATATCTTACTTGTAGGGGCTGTTGACAAGGTCTCCCCCCCAGTCCATGCCCTCAGTGCAAGTCAGAACACTGTAGCAGGCATCCAGGATAAACTGGGTGAAACTGACCAGGGAGTCCTGTACTAGAAAACGAAGGGAGTCCTGGAGGTTATACTTGATAAGTTCCATTAGCTGTCTTAGTTTGGACATGCAGTAGACTTCCCAGTTGCACTCGGTGAGATCATACCAGCCTTTCCCCACCTCACGTAGGCTTCCACGTACTGCGTTCTTAAGTGTACTGACCCAGCTATCCTTCAGGAACAATTGGACCTAAAGGAGGGAGTTAAAAGGACAACAAACTATTAAGAAGATTCTACATAACTGTATTTTGCTGGTTATGCCCCTACCATAACTTTTTGACTTTTGTCTACCTGAGCATTTTTTTTATTTGATTCTGAATGTCCATTAGACAAAACATGTTAATTACAAAAGAAACAAAAAATTGCTAATAAAAATATAATGGGAAACTGTATAGTTCCATAAGCTGGGCATAAATATCTCAATTTTTCTGCGTTTGATTTTTAAACCGATCGACCATCCGATTCCGGAATCGATTTCATTTGCAAAATCGATCACAGACTGCAACATACGATGCCTTCAATTCCTGGACGATACTATCCTGAAAGTCTCAATATGTCTTGCACGCACACATTTATGGGTTTGAAGTGGTGTTAGCTGAAGAACTGGCCAGTGACCAACAGCACACAAACAAAGGTCATTTCCACAAGAATCATAGATGGTTTGCTTAAAACGATCGCATGAGACAACTAACAGCACTCGATTCATGTGCTTTTGACAAAAAATTTCAAACAGAACAGATCCGTGCACAATCGATTTTACATGCGATTTAGGGCAAAATCGAAAGATCGGACACTTTGGACATGCATTAATTTGCATCGATCGCCCGATCGATTTTGTTAAACGATCGCACTAAAATTGAACAAAGAATCGTGACGTCTATGCCCAGCTTAAAGGATTGCAACTTATAATGTATTTTGTATCACTTCTAAAAATTACCTGGGAGAAAGACTGTGACTGTGTCTGCTCAAACTCCTCCAGGCGCACACACTTGGTCAGGGTGGAGTGAAATAAAGACATGGAAGAGATCCTGTTACATTCTGCTCGAACTTTGCAGAGAGAAGTGATGACCTCTGACCGTGTAAGGAGAGTGGTAAAGGTGAAAGCTTTTCGATTCTTGACATAAGTGTAATCCGGGACACTGACAAGACCTGCAGCAATAGCAAAAGACTATTTAGAACTGCAATTCATTTAATGTTATAGTGGTTAAATACTCTGCACATCAAATTTTTTCACATATCTACCAAAACAGAGAGTTGGAATTAATGTGAGCCCTCTATTGGCTAACTGAAGTCATTGAAAAAACAAGCTTTCGGGATGTCTCTTCTTCAGGCTTAAAGCTAGCCATACACTGCACGGATTCCCTGGCTGATCGATTCAGCACCGATGGATTCCGGCGATTCCGCCGGCATCCACAGGTAAGAACGATCAGCCAATTAGGGAATCCGATCGTGGCAGCCCACCTTGCACGGCCGGATCCGTGTCCGATGGATCGGCTCCCTGACCGCAACGCCCCCTGATCAGAGCAGAATCGGACCCGAAAAGACCAACAGGTTGGTTCTTCCTCGGATCCGATTCTGTGCCCCCGATCCATCGGATGCGGTCGGACGGGCAAGGTGGGCTGCAGAGGATTCCGGCACAATGGATCCGCGTGCACGCGCCCGGAATCCATCGCGCCGGAATCCGGCACAAATCCGTGCCGTGTATGGCAGCCTTAATACAATTCTGGTCTTTGATACTCGCATTTACACACAAAATTACAAGTTCATAAATATTTTAACAAAAACAACTGTTCTGTCTTGACGCACTTGACTGATAGAGGTGAAAGTGAAGTGTTAAGCAGGCCATACACAGGTCAGATTTTCAGTCAATCGTCTTAAAACGATAAATTTTTAAGTCAGTATAAAATTGTATATCGATTGTATCATGCCCCATATGTAGTACAAGATTTTTGATCGATTTTTTTTTTTCAATCGACATAACCTATGTCCATCAAAAATAGTCTGATTAAAAAGTTCAATTGGAAGTGATGGGTGTTGATGGGAGTTGACAAAAAAAATGTTATCAAAAATTGGTTGACCACACTTGGTTCTCAAAATACAGAACCAATTTTCAATTGACCGATCAAAATTTACCATCCAGTCCGATCAAATAACAACTGAATTTTCACTCAATTTTGATCGGATTAAGTCGATTTAACCAGGTGGGCAAAACTCAATTTTCAATCAATCGATAAAAAAAATGGATCGTTTTAAGTTGATTGACTGAAAATCTGACCCGTGTATGGCCTGCTTTAGTCAGCAGAGATACTGATCAGAGTTAGGAAGAGTAATAAAGGTTCCCATACACCTTACAATCTTACCATACAATTTATGTACAATCAACTTTTCTTCTACCACAATTATGTCATATGAGGACCTTTCTAAACCTTCCAATCACTATGTATTCTATCAGAGAGGCCACTATACTACATAATTGTTGGTAGATCTAAATCAAATTGTATGAAGTGATCTAAAGGTGTATGGGGGCTTTATTGGGGGTAATAGACATAAGAAGTCAAGGCCTCCTTTAGCAATTAAAATTCCCATTGACCATGGAAGGAAAAAGATACAGCCAATATGGATAAGAAACCTAAATAGCAATGAGTGATGTAAATGATTTGCCGCATTGTGGGCTATGATGCGCCTGTGTAGCCTATACAAAACAAGTGGGCTGTGACTGCATGGTGCCTTTTTTCAAACATGGGGAAAAACGTAGGGTAGACAAGCCTTTACTATCCAATAACAGGCTGGAGGATAACTGAAGAGCAATATATAATGCCTACATAAAGTTCACTAACTTAGCAAACAGTGCATGTCTACCAATAATTTTAAATGTAGTTTGTAAACACAAAATGTTTTTGGGATGTGGGAAGAAATCAGAATTGCAGGGAAAACCCCCCAGAAATGAGATGACAGTATATACACGCATGAGGATACATTACACGTATTTACAGAAAAGTTGACCTGACACTTGTACCTTTTTCTGGAACCTTTTCCTCTGCTTTCTCTGGAATGGTAACATAGGAAATTTTTTGGGGCTTCGAAGAAATGAGTTGGTCGAAGATGAGTTTATTCATTGTGCGTTCATAGTCCAATGCGACTTCTGATTCCAGGAGTATCAGGTGGCGGTGAACGCTGACAAAAACAATGAACAATGTCAATTCAGAACACTGAGAGGAAGAGATAGCATTGGTTGGTTGTTAACAGCTATTACAATGTTCACACGTCAGCAACTTAAGCAATTCTTTTTTTCTTAGCTTGGAAAAGTGCAGGAAATTATTTTATTAAATGTCAAATAGTTTTTGCCATCTGAATCCGTTTGAAAAATGTTATCCCATATTGTGTGCCCCTGAGTGTTAGATCTCAAAATGTTACTGTTTCAATGGAAAAAAGAATTGAATGGAATCATCTTTTTTTTTTATATAGACTTGGGTTCCCCTCCAAAAATTAGATATGCTCTCACTGCTCAATTCCAAAAAAGGGAAATACCACAACAAAGGTACAGGTAGTAGTAAAAAGCCAACACTGGCCTTAATCCACAACACTAACCACTAAAATCTTATTAAAGGCTCATTTACACGTGCGGTTGGTAACCACCCGTTAAACAACTGATAAGGGCAGCCAGGATCAAGACATGAGGCATTAGTTCCCCATGCAGTTATTTGTTGTTTATTCCATAGTGTGCAGACGCCCATCCCCAGGTCATTTTCCAGGCTGCTGTAAATGTACTGGTATTTGCCTGCTCGGCAAATCGATGTGCACTATCCAATCCCATTTGATATTTTGAATAAGGACCAACTAATGGCAAATCAAACAGGGATTTACCAACATGCTGAAAAGGGTGGCCACACTTGATTCCCCAAGATGGAAAAAGAGAGGAAAAGGTTTCCTGAGGCAATCGAGTGCAATAGCACTGGTGTAGAC
>CM070037.1:79889066-79899252 GCA_036250615.1 Ptychadena robeensis
TTATTCCTCAAAAATACCACTTGCCTAATAATTCTGCACTCCCTGTATATATATATATAAGTTTTTTAGTGAGCTACATAGATGATTACCAGGAAATGGTGTTTGGTACTCACCCCGTGTGTAGGGTGGTCTTCCTCACTGTCCTCTGCGTCAGCTTCCTTCATGGTAGATTCTGTAGTGCAACCCTGAAAGGTTCTGGGTTAGTAACTGTTGGAATAAATGCAACAGGCATTTTGTTCTTAAACTGTGTTATGACAATATGTCCAGTAGATGGCACTGTGTAGATTAGTTAATGCTGTGTCTACTGTTTGTGCTACTGCATTCTCTGTTGTGATCTACACAAGACCACTACATCCAACAGTAACTAACCTCTGAGACTACCTTCAGTCCAAATGTCAACCTTTCATAGTCCTATTCCAACTGTCAACATTCCAACAGTGCTTTTCTTTTGTCAGATTTTACCCTTACATATGCCTACTCTGACTTTCAACCCCCAACTCTCTAACAACCTTAAAAGTACAATCTTTTTTTTTTTTTTTTGGGATTAGCAATTCTCATTTATATTCTCAATATTACACCCCTAACTGCAACCTTTCATGGTTATTAACCTCCCTAGCGCACTGCTGAGGTCCAGATTTCTGTGCCTAAAGCGTACCATAGTCTTTATTGAAATGTATTTAAACAAAAAATGTATAATAATGTTTGAAACAAATAACTATGTAAAAAAATAACATAAAAAAAAGGTATCATTTGAATAATAAAATCTCTTTTGCATTTCAAAACAGTATGTATTGATATTTGTCTTTTGTTTACAATAACATTTTAATTCAATTGGAAATGTGTTTTGTGTTTTTTTTTACTTTGAGTTGTATTGGATACAGTTATCACTGTATCCAGTACGATTCCCTTTTAAACTTGGCGCCCTAGGTATGATGTCACCAGGTCCATCACACCGGAAGAGAGAGGACCAATGGCAAAAGGGGACATCAGGGGCACCAGAAACTTTATTCAGGTGAGTATTTACTTTTAATCCTATTGAATACAGCTTTCTGCTTCTCCTCTAATATTTCGTTGGACCGCCTTTAGCTTTGATTACAGCACACATTCCCTGTGGCATTGTTTCAATAAGCTTCTGCAATGTCACAAAGGGGACATCAGGTGCACCGGAAACTTTATTCAGGTGAGTTTTTACTTTAAATCCTATTAAATACAGCTTTCTGCTTAGATAGCTGTATTCCCATCCAGTGTTTATAAATTTTTCACCAAGATCTTGCATTGATGATTGATTGATGAGGAAGAGTCTGACCACTGCGCAAAGCTTTCTCCAGCACATCCCACAGATTCTCAGTGGTGTTAAGGTCAGGACTGTGGTGGCCAATCCATGTGTGACAATGATGTTTCATGCACTCTGAACCACTCTTTCACAATTTGAGTCCAATGAATCCTGGCATTGTCATCTTGGGATATGCCCGTGCCATCAGGTAAGAAAAGATCCATTGATGGGTCATTCAGTATAGTCAGGTAGTCAGCTGACCTCATTCTTGGTTGGAGCACATACTGTTGCTGAACCTAGACCTGACCAACTGCAGCAACCCCAGAACATAGCACTGCCCACACAGGCTTGTACAGTGAGCACTAGGCATGATCGGTGCATCACTTCATCTGCCACTCTTCCTCCCCTGGTGGGCCCATCAATCTGGAACAGAATTTAATTTCATGGCAAAGCAGGGTATATCACTTGCTGTGAGTACATCAATATACATTTGTGAAAACTGTGAAAAGCAATTTAGATGTACCCATCAGCTACATCTCATTTCTTCATTCCAGGTCCTATGATTAATTGGTGTTGATGCTACGGTGTGGCTGAATGCTGTTTTTTAGCAATCAAGGGAAAATTAAAATTTTTCCTTTACTGCATGTCACATCATATTTTATGGACTAGTTGACATTTGTGTGTCATCTGCCTCCATTTGTTGATTATTGCTCTGGAGGTCAATGAAATTTGAAAAAGCATGTAAATAACGCACTAAAATCCTTAGATGTGAATGGGATCCCGCATTCCCACCTGGACAGATCGACCAGGATCCTCCCGCATGTCGGATGACACAGTGATCCGACATGTGTGTAAAGGTAGCCATACACGAGCTGATTCTACCTTGAAAAGATGAGGGACCAACTGCAGCGTGATGACGTCATCATGCTGCAGCTGGTCTCATTCTTTGTGTGCCGGACATTAATGGGATCGGCCAGGAATTTACCGACATGTCGTATCACTGTGAAATCAGACATGTGAGAGGATCCTGGTTGATCTGCCCAGGTAGGCGCACCCGATTTGCGGGCAAGCAACCGCAGGTCAATCGTCAGGAACACCCATGGCAATCGCTATGCCGATGGCTACCCTAAATTCCTGGCATCCCCATCCAAAGTACAAATCACACAAAGGGTGCCTGCCGATCCTTTGAGAGACCAGCTGCAGCGTGATGACCACTGCAGTTGATTTCTCATCTATCGAGGGAAAAACGCTCCATGTATGGCTGCCTTAAGACGTGCTGCAACCAATAGATTCCAGGGGCATACAGTAGTAGCAGAGTTCTGAACTGTGTTGTACTAAGTTTCAGTGAATGCAGAAAGTTTAGAGCCCAGTAATATACATGATCTAATAAAGGGTATCGTCTATCGTATCGTCTAACCCCAACTTTCTCTATTGTTATGGAGCAATGAATTCCTTTTCATACCAGACCTTGTGTTAGAAGATATCAGAGATAACGAACTGCCCATGTGGAAATGCATTGCGCTATACTGTCCAGTAGAGGGAGCTAAGCACTGAGCCGCCGTGATTACGAGAGGCGTGTGCAGCCCTTCCTGTAGCAACACTCAGCGTCCTGTTGCCTGGCAACGTGGAAAGTAACCGCGCGAGGCAGGTAATGGGATTTGTATGTGTGCGATGTTAAAATGTATAAAATAATTAGTCAGTTGTGATAGACGGGCAGTTCCGGGCACATGTACAGTGTGTGTGTTGGCGGAGTACTGGGGTTATGTTTAGTGTTAGTGCACGAAGTGTCTTTTGGTTTCCACTAGTTTTAAAAGTCTACATAGTTACATAGTTATCAGGTCATGCTGATACTTGTAGTTCCAACTGGAGCTGCAAAATACATAACTTCCAGTGTTCGCCTGAGACAGCATGACAGATCAGTCAGGGACGTTAAAACTCTAGCTGACCTCTGACCCTTACAGTATATTTCCTGACGACGTTTTGTGTATTCTTGTGGTTTATGGGACTAAATACGCTCAAGCAGATCCAACAGTTTTATCCTCAACTATCCTGACATCTGATATTGCAGTTAGTAATCAAACCAAAACACTCCACTTGTTAAATGTTTTGCCCTTCTGATTGAGCCTTCCCCTAATAGAGTGTGAAGATAATTGTACTCAATCATTCCTGTGCATTGCACAGCTTGTGTACCTTAGACATTCATTTAGCAGCATGTCTGATCTGTGCATGGCCAATCACGAACTCAAATGATTTTTTGTGATTTTTATGTGATTTATTAATCAAAAGGGATAATATGTGTTCAGGCTTAAAATACATATAAAGATTCTTGCATTAACTCAATCATCAACATTAGAGAAGCACGGAAAATAAGTTTTGGAGTTACATTAAAATGGATAAACTTACAGTAAATGATGGATGGGGTTTTCAATGACATCATGT
Source organism: Ptychadena robeensis (assembly GCA_036250615.1). Taxonomy (NCBI): domain Eukaryota; kingdom Metazoa; phylum Chordata; class Amphibia; order Anura; family Ptychadenidae; genus Ptychadena; species Ptychadena robeensis. Next base: position 79,892,779 of record CM070037.1, read on the forward strand.
TTGTATGGTATATGTAGCCATTTGTATATGTAGGTTTCAATGGGATAATATAAATAATATAAAAACAGTGTTCCTAAAACAACAACAATTATACATCTCAACTTATTAATATGTGGGATTTTTACATTAATTTAACATGAATCCCCTTGAGATCTGCCATATGATTCATGGAGCACCATTTGCAGGTATATAAAGCACAATGTTGTTGTCACGCCAGTTCCACCATTCCAGAGATGTTCACCAGCCTCTTGATTTGATGGTATTAAACTTAAGTTAATGGTACATGATTATTTTCATCTGGTTTATCTGAAACAGCAGTTGAAGTGGACTTTAAACTCACATAAGCAGCTTATTGTGTCATGTGTCTATGATGCAAACTTGGGGAAACCTTCCTTAATGCGAACACCCCCCCCCCCAAACAACCCCAAAACATCTAGTCCTGTGACCTATATTCTTAGGCAGGGACATGGAGAATGCTAGTCCTTATGAGGGACTATGCATTGGTTGCAATTTTATGCAATTTTTTTATCTGTGATATCAGCCCTGCCCTATAATATGATCTACAGTACCATACACAAGATAGAACCTTTCACACATACATGTCATGTTAGTTTTTATGAATGCATGTTCACAATACATGAATAGATATTTCTGACACTTGCTAACTACTTGCTAAAATGCTGATTCCATAATTGTCATCCATTAGATTAAGTACTGTAAAACTAAGTATGTAGAATAGGGTAGAGTTTGACATTTTCCTAAGTGTTCCTAAGGCTAGAGGCAGACATTAAACTAACATTTTCAATTACTGTAGTTTGATTAAAAAAATATGAATGAAATTTAATTATGTTTCTTTCTCAACAACAACTCTGCAGTGTAAAAATCAGTGTCACAGGGTACAAATGAAAAAGAGTTTTTAGGTCAGACCATATTTTATATAATTTGTTATATGCTCACCACTCAAATTACAATATGACAATATCATTTCATATACAGTGGGTACAGAAAGTATTCAGACCCCCTATCATTTTTTACTCTTTGTTATATTGCAGCCATTTGCTAAAATCTTTTAAGTAATTTTTTCTCCTCATTAATGAACACACAGCACCCATACTGACAGAAAAAACACAGAATTGTAGACATTTTTGCAGTAAAAAAAGAAAAACTGAAATATCACATGAGTGACCCCTTTCTCCACATATACCACTTAGAATTAAGGCCAAAAAGTTCTGTCTTGGTCTTATCAGACCAGAGAATCTTATTTCTCACCATCAGGTGTTTGTTAGCAAACTCCATACAGGCATTTATGTGTCTTGAACTGAGAAGAGGCTTCCTTCAGGCCACTCTGCCATAAAGCCCCGACTGGGGGAGCGCTGCAGTGATGGTTGACTTTCTTCAACTTTCTCCCATCTCCCGACTGCATCTCTGGAGCTCAGCCACAGTGATCTTTGGGTTTTTCTTTACCTTACTCACCAAGGCTCTTCTCACCCGATACCTCACTTTGGCCAGATGGCCAGCTCTAAGAAGGGTTCTGGTTTTCCCAAACGATTCAAATCTACACCCTGGATGGTTCTACACCTTCCTTTGATTTTGGACTCAAATAAAGGTGTAGAACCATCTCAAAGATGATCTGAAGAAATGGACCGGACCTGAGTTAAATATATGAGTAAAGGGTCTGGATACTTAGGACCATGTGATATTTCAGTTTTTCTTTTTTAATAAATCTGCAAAAATGTCTACAATTCTGTGTTTTTCTGTCAGTATGGGGTGCTGTGTGTACATTAATGAGGGAAAAAGAAGAACTTAAAAGATTTCAGCAAATGGCTGCATTGTAACAAAGAGTGAGGTAAGGGGGTCTAAATACTTTCCGTACCCACTGTAGATATGCCAACCAGTATAGTGTAGCTAGATCAGTACCAGTTAACCTGTGTAGAAAATGCAAAGATTATACCCTCATACTGTAATGTGTATGAATAACTCTAATCTTCATCACCCACCGTCTCCTTTACAGAACAATGATGGAACGCAATAAAAGAGAAATCTTACCACCACCTGGTCGAACCCCTAAACACACATCACCCAGAGTGTCACCTCGCTTTCTCTCACCTGTATCTGATGCTGGTTTTATGAGAGGGACGTCTGCTTCCAGAAAATACCCTGTTATAAGGCAGAGAGGCTTCTATTCTGATATCCTAACCTACAGTGCATCAACACTGGTTAAGGTGAGTCTTTAGTATGTCTATAGCTGACAAGCTGACATTAAACTTGCCTCATATGTTAAAAGCCTTTTTCCATACATAGCATTTAATCTACCCGTTGCTCGTTCTTGATCATTTTCAGACAGTTTGTTTATATGTATATAAGATTCTTCACCATCATAAAATAATTCAGCAGTGTTAGCTCTTGGTTCCTTGCATTTTCCATGACATGAAAGGAGATAATGGTATGAGTCAGCTCCTAACTTTTATTTTATAGACTATGGAAAAATAAAGGGAAATCTAAGACTATTTCTGTGGAAAAATGTGTACACTCTTACTTTCTCTTACATCCCTTCTCTTCTTTCCTGTTTTAGGATATTAATGCAGGACCCAGCATCCAGCCTGACCTTCTAAGACAGGCTGATCAGGACAGTAACACCCCAAAAGGTAAACTAAAGCCAGCCATACACAGTCGGATTCCATGGCCGCTCGATCACCCATCCGATCGATTCCTACGATTCTGCCGGGAATCGCAGGTGTGATCGATCGGCCAATTAAGAGAATCCGATCGCTGCATACCACCTTGTCCAACGGATTCCGGGACGATTCCGTGTCCGATTCCATCTCCGACTCCACCTCACAAATGGCAACTCCCCCTGATGTGTGCAGAATCAATCTGATGGAACCAACATGTTGGTTCTCTGTCGGATCCGATTCTGAGCCCCTGATCAATCGGATGCGATCGATCGGACAAGGTGGGCTGCACACGATTCCGGCACGATCGATTCGCGTGCACGCGCCCGGAATCGATCGTGCCGGAATCCGGTCGGAATCCGACCCGTGTATGGGGGCCTTTACCCTCTTTACATGTCGGTCCAATTTTCATTGTCTCACAATATGAAATATGTCAGGATTTGGGTAGGACATTTAGGTATATGCTCCAATGGTTCAGAGACTTGTGTCGTTGTGTCATTGTTATCTCAGCATCTTCTTATTTTCTTTATCTTTTTCAGTGAACAGTTTTGAGACTCCAACAAATCTTCAGATCCTTCTTGATAAACAGGTCTATGGACCCTCTACAGAAGTGCTTATAAAATCCGACTTCTCAAAACGAGGTTATGAGCCTAAAGTGCAGGTCCCATATGAAGTGCCCCCTGGGCAATGCCCCCGCAAGATTGAACTTGAGAGGTGAGCTGTAAAAAATTCAAATTTAGGGAATAGTGCATAAAGATAAAGTACCATTACGCAAGGGATTCTTAATTTCAACATACATATGCAAATTACATACATAACTAGTTCAGTGGTTTCCAAACTGGGGGGGGGGGGGGGGGGGGGGTATTCCAGGAGGGGCGCAGCTAGGAGCCTGAGGGATGGACAAGCATGGAGTGCATGTAATGTGTGTGTCTCTGTGTCTCCGCATGTGTTTGTCTCTATGTAAATAATTCATGTCCCTCCACAAGTGTAGTATGTGTGAATGATTAATGTTTCTGTATGATTATGTGTGTGTATGTATGCATGAATGGCGTGAAAACAAAAGAAAGTTGTGTGAGCTGAATTTTACAAAAAGTTTAAGGGACATTTCACATGAGTACTAGTGCACAATACTGCAATGCAAACACATCTAGAGTGAAATGGCCGTCAATCTGAAACTGTGTAGTTTGGGGGAGGGTCTTATCTAGAAAAGGTGGGCCCTGCAGGGAAAGTTTGGGAACCATTGCCTTAGTTGAAGAAATTAAGTATATCAGCTGCAGAGTTTGACTGGCTCGGTTTCAATCTGGATATAATTTGTATGTAATTATTGAAATTGGGCATCTCATTAAGCATCTCTAAATAACACAGAACACCTAGCCTCAATTTTCTGCTATAAAGATTATGCTGTATGTAATGCATTGTAAGTGGTTATTCTGCGTTCAGTCCTTTACACTGGGATTAAACTCCACTTGCTGCTTTTTTCTTGAATTATTGTTTGAACTGCAGAAAATATTTAAAAGCAGAATGTGTGTATAAGAGTATACTTGTTGTGCACATGCTCAGGAAAGCAGTGTATTATTCTATACTCTGGTCAGTTATATTCATTTATAAAAATTCTATTTATGTATTCATAATTTTTGAGGAAAGGGACCATTCTCTACTCTTTTAGAAATAAGCTGTAATGTGTTTAGCTGAGTACATGTTAACATGCAAGGTGAACTTCTACTAAAAAAGGAATTTTCATCCCACCAGGAGGAGGCGAGAATACCTGAACCTTGATATAACACAGCTGCTCTCAGATGAGGGAATAGATTCCAATCTGCTAATGCCCCGACACACAGACCCTGGCCACCTACCCTGCCTGGGACAGAACTCCAAACACCTTCTTCCCACATACCTACCCCTAGAGGTGAGAACCATCAAAGCTTTTCAAGGACCCAATTGGCCTGATTGTTTAGTTGTCAAAGGGGCTCCTGCCACACACTGCAGTTACCATCTCAACATATGTGATTTGTTAATTTTAAGATTGTAAAGCTAGCCATACACGGCACGGATTCCCTGGCTGATCGATTCAGCACCCGATGGATTCCGGCGATTCCGCCGGCATCCACAGGTGAGAACGATTAGCCAATTAGGGGATCCGATCGTGGCAGCCCACCTTGTACGGCCGGATCCGGGAGGGATCCGTGTCCGATGGCTCGCCTCCCGGACCGCAACGCCCCCTGATCAGAGCAGAATCGGACCGAAAAGACCAACAGGTTGGTTCTTCCTCGGATCCGATTCTGTGCCCCTGATCCATCGGATGCGATCGGACGGGCAAGGTGGGCTGCAGGGGATTCCGGCACGATGGATCCGCGTGCACGCGCCCGGAATCCATCGCGCCAGAATCCGGCACGAATCTGTGCCGTGTATGGCAGCCTTAAGATAACTAAATACAAACACACATGGGTGAGCAGGAGCAACCAATGCTCACAAGTGCATAGTGGAAGCTTCAAAGACATAGGTATGGCACACCAGGTTACACTTGCATATAAAATGCTTTTTCATGGACTGCCCCTTTAAAATAAAATTAATTTAAAGTAGCATAATATGCTTTTCAGTCTTCTCTGTTTGTGTAAAAATGTTTTTTTTTTCCTGAAAGGTTTTTGATGATGAAGAATTTGACATTCGGACAAGTTCTGATTGGTTAAACCTGGGATATGAGGATGGCTTGGGTGTATGTAAACCTGTGCCAGGCCGAGCTCTTCTTCCTGTAGATGACATTCTGGGACATGGTGAGCTGGTTATTTGAGTCAGATGTGTACTTGTTATTCCTCCTGCACCAAGTCTTTTGATAGACTGTCTTGTTACAATTTAAAGAAGTGTTGATTTTACATTTTACCTTTTAAATGCAGAGGCCCCAAAAAGCCCACAGCTGATGTACAGTTGGTCCAATGTCGGAGTTCTGGATTACGATGAACAGAAGAAACTCTACCTGGTTCAGAAGTCCAAAGGAACCAAACTGCTGACACCAGACAACAGGGCAGCTCCCTCCTGTCAGTACTGGGTACCACGAATTCGGCTGCTGTTCTGTGCGGAGAACCCAAGGGTCTTTGCAAAGAGGATTGTTGCAGCAGACCTGCTGAGGAAGAAGACAGAGGCTCTGCTCATGTATAACTTGTATATAGACTGCATGCCAGGAAATGGTCGAAATATCACTGCAGAGAGCCTGGGCAAAATAAAGCAAAGCCTTCTGAGCACAGCACGACTGAAACAGGAGGAGGAGTATGACAGCAAATTTGTTTCTACATGACTATCTTAGCTAACCTAGTTAAAAAATAAAAATGCATTCCTTAAGGAAACCCTACTTAATATAATTGTGCTGCTTCTAACGTTGCTACTTGCCAGTTCTCTTTAAGCCCCCCATACACCTTCAGATTCCTCCATACAACTTTCATGAGACCTACCAACAACTATGTAGTATAGTGACCTCCCTGATAGAATACATAGTGATTGGAAGGTGTAGAAAGGTCCTCCTATTACATGGTTTTGGTAATAGAAAAGTTGATTGTACAGAAGTTGCATGGTAATTGTATGTGGTGTATGGGGGGCTTTAGTTTCTGACCTGAGACAAGTATGCAATCATGGACTTGTAGCAGGTCAGCCACTCAGGAGGTAATCCCGAGCACCAAAAAGAGATAAAACGCACCAAAAAAATATGCAGTCCTATACATTTGTTTGCAGTAGATTCTTGGGGAATCAAAGAATATGAAAAACGAGGTTGGAGAACCCAAAAGGGGTATGTTACCTTGGGGTATTGTGCCAC
>CM070037.1:79938222-79961385 GCA_036250615.1 Ptychadena robeensis
GACTAGTGATTTAAATCGTGATTTAAATCGGTTTGATTTAAATCAAATCCACCCTGGTGTTTGGTATGAAGTACCTTGGCATATAGTGTGCCTTGAGAGAGACCTGATGACGTGAACAATAGTGTGGTGAACCCCAGTGAGGATAGTGAAGGGGGAGGGCCAGAGTGGTAAAGTAAGAGGTAGAAGTATACCTGTTTATTGTGTAGGTAATCTTCAAAATAAGAATTTGGTCAATATCAAAAGTTATATACCATTTTTTGGCAATGGCAATGGCATAGGTCAAATGTTTTCTGTAAGTTTCAGACACTGTTGGTATTTTGGCCCGTTCCTCCATGCAGATCTCCTCATTTGGGGATGTCGCTGGGCAACATGGACTTTCAACTCCCTCCAAAGTTTTCTATGGGAAACTGGCAAGGCCACTCCATGACCTTGGCATGCTTCTTACAAAGCCACTCCTTTGAGCATGACAAGGATCACAAACACACCGTCCGGGCATCAAAGACCCAGTCATGTTTCATCTTCAATGTTTCCACCCCCATGCTTCACAGTTGGTATGGTGGTCATTGGATGCAACTCAACATTCTTTCTCATCCAAACACGACGAGTTGAGTTTTTACTAAAAAGTTCTATTTTAGTTTCATCTAAACATATGACATTCTCCTAATTCTCTTCTGGATCATCGACATGCTCTCTAGCAAACTTCAGACCGGCCCGGATATGTACTGGCTTAAGCAGGGGAACACGTCTGGAACAGGATTTGAGTCCCTGGTGTTACTGATGGTAGCCTTTGTTTCTTTTGTCCCAGCTCTCCACAGGTCATTCACTAGGTCACCCTGTGTGGTTCTGGGATTTTTGCTCACTGTTCTTATGATCATTTTGACCCCATGGAGTGAGATCTTGCGTGGAGAGGGAGATTATCAGTGGTCTTGTAGTTCTTCCATTTTCTAATTATTGCTCCCACAGTTGGTTTCTTCACAGCAACAGTGTGTGAAGACTTACAGAAAACATTTGACCTCTGTCATTGCCAACATAGGGGTTATAACAAAGTATGGACATGAACTTTTCCTATTGACCAAATATTGTTTTCCACCATAGATTGCAAATAAATTCTTAAAAAATCAGACAATGTGATTTCCTGGATTCTTAACCCCCAATCTATCTCTCAAAGTTGAGGTGTACCTATGATGAAAATGACAGGCCTCTTTCATCTTTTTCAATGTGAAAACATGCACAATTGGTGGCTGACTAAATACCGTTTTTTAAGGACCATAAGATGCACCTTTTCATCCCCAAAATCGGTGCGTCTTATGGTCCAAATGCGATACCTCTGTGGTCGCGCTTTGTCTCCCTGCCAGCTCTCCCAGCCAGGAGGTAAGCTGGGGAGCTGTCAGATGTGAGATCCGCCCGGCTGGATCTCCCATCTGAACTGTATAATTGCTTATGCCAACAGAGCCCAAAGCCCTGCTGGCATAAACAATGAAGAGAGATAGATGTGCATCTATCTCTCTCTTCATTGTTTATGCCAGCAGGGCTTTGGGCTCTGTTGGCATAAGCAATTATACAATCCCATCCATCCCTCTCTCCTGTCCCTGGAAACTGCAGTCACTGCAGCTCCCACAGGCACAGCAAGATTGGCAGAGGGAGCGCAGAGGACTGGGCAGCCTCCTGCCCCACTCCTTCTGATCAGTGAAGAGGTGACCTGATGTGCTGTGTGTACTGCTGCTAGTGACATCTACTGGTTGAATCTGATATTGCATTAATTTAATCGCATTAACCCAATTGATGTGAACACTTTTATATATCAAATATTTTTTTCCTGCTTTAAAAACTGGGTGCGTCTTATGGTCCGAAAAATACACAACTTTTTTCCCCACTGTATTCTATATCAGAATAGCCCATTCCCCTTTGATATACAAAATATGCTCCCTTGCTACCGCACTGCACTTTTAAAAGTAACCGAGTCTTTGCCCTCTTCTGTTCATGCTGTAATTCCAGGCGTAGGATTGTGTGTCTATCTCTGACAAAGACTTTAACCTTAAGGATCCAGTAGGTCTAGGGGGACCAAATCAATGGCTAAGCCAAAGTTTGATTTGATATTGAAAGTTACATTTGATAAGTCAAGTTGCTGTACAAATATTTTGAGGCAGCATTGGGATATATACTGTATAAAAATGTGTGGAGTACAACTAGAAAAAGGGAGAAAGTAGTCTTATTTCCATGGATGATCTGCCTCTAGACAACGTAAGAGAGATATTTCTTATGGGGCACATGCTTTTTGACTATGTGATGTGTCTGTTCAGATTGTGCTCTACCGGCCAGATTATCCAGATTGTTTTAAAAAGATGGTAAGGCTGCACTCTCACTATTTATAACAGAGATGTTTTTTTTCTGCTTAGTAGATGATGCAAGAGCCACTTCAAAGCTAAGCGCTTCACAGCCTGCCCACGTCTTCCATATATTCCCACGTCCTGCGCCGTGGGTTGACTGTCAGCGATTAATCCTCACTGTGCAGATTGGGGGCGGGAGGGGAATTGTTCTGCCTGCAACCTGACACATCATAAACCCTCTGCATGCAGTCACAAAATTTAAAGAGGATCTGCCACTGGCAATGTCTTGGTTATTAGTAACACTACACTCTTTGCCACCCCTGACTTAAACTCAGACCCTGCGGCAAAATTTGTGCCACAGTGTAATTACATTTGACTGCGTAATTTATTTATTTTTTTAATATTTGTTTTCAATTACAGAAAACAAAAGGCCGTACGTACAGCCAACAAGAACATCCCAACAACATACACCCCCCCCCCCCCCCCCCCCCCCCCCCCCCCCCCGACTGCGTAACTTTTAAAACATTTTATTTAAGCAACAAATGCCACAAATAGTACATGCATAGTATCACACTTTGTTCCAGATTCAATGTTTATATTTCTATATGAAAAGTGTTCAATGTTCTACAACTTATTATATTGTTCAATAAATATCAAGGTTGGCCCATGCCTTTGTCCAAGTCTATAAAATACACAGTAATAGGGGCAGTTCAATCCCTTCCCAGTAAAGAAGATAAAAGTGTGTGGACATGCTTCAAAATCCAATTGAATACAAAGTGATTGAAATCCCTAGAAAAAACTCTCAGATACTCAACCTGACTTGAATATGTTCGATTCACTTTTAGTCTATTGATTCAATAAAAAAAGGAATCAATTTATGAACGATCTACTTAACAACCTATTTTTTTTCTTTTTCAATCAAACTGAAAAATGGACCCATGTATGGCCAGCTTGAAGTTACTGATCTAGACCCATACAAATGATAGATCTTCACCCAACAAAATCACAAAAGATTGCCTTATGGAAATATTCTACTATGTGTAGAGCTTTATTGGGGGTTTTTTTACACTGCCTATTGTGTCAGTATTAGCTTCAAAGAGTACATTGCGGTTCTAGTGCTCTGTGTCCAAATGCTAGCATTTTCCTTGTACCATGTGTGCAGTTGGTGTTGTGGCCATAGAGAACAGGGAGTGCTAATAGCCTAGAGACACAGAAGAGAAACACTGGCTGCAGCAGTACATGTCACACTTAGTAGGATGTAGGGGCTGAGAGCAGGAAGACAAACAGATCAGAGGAGAAACACTGGCTGCAGCAGTACTTGAAATCAGCGTGTGTATCAGTACTAAGAAGGAGGGAGAGGCAGAGAGCAGGAAGTGTTTCTCATCTGCCTGTCTGTCTTCCCCACCCAGAATGAGCCCGCAAGACTCCATTTACAGTCATTTCCTGAGCTGCTGTCAGTCATCACCAGCTGGGAAAATGAGTGCAGGCACTCGGGGGGCATTTAGAAAATGTCCCCATAACAGCTCTATCGGGTTAAAATGCAAAAACCAGCGAACCTCTCATGTTGTGTGTGGTAATAGTTTGTTTATAGGGGGCGTTTAAAAACTGCCTGTGTACACAGGCCCTACATTTTTGGGGGGTTTCTAAAGCTGGCAAGACTACTTGTCTGACCCCAACAATAACCCTATTTGTATGCCAAACATCAATGCATCATGTGACCCTAATGCTAACCCTTGTTGTAACCTTAGAGGTTTTCCAGTACTTTAACCTGCATTGGTAGGTGTGTGAACAGAGGATCCGCTGGGCAGGTAATGTGTATGTGCTCTGTTGGGACCCCACCAAGCATTGTGCTTAAAGTAGGGGGTCCCGACGGATCACACAAAGCAGTGGAGACATAGCCTTAAGCTCAGCACACAACTTTCAGTCTGTCTGCATATTTTCATTTAGATCTACCAACAACAAAAGTACAAGGGCCTCCTTGCATGGATACTTTTGACAGTTTAGCAAGGCCCTCATAGTTTGTAGTTGTGCTAAAACTAAAGTGGGGGAGGTGTAGGTGAATGAGTGCCACCCAACTGTGTCATCCAAAGAAAAGAATAAGCACTGTGTACAACGCACATTTAATTTGTGGCTATTGGGAACAATGAAAATGAACCTTTCCAACAACCATAAAGTGTGTATGCTCCCTGTAGTCCCAATTTTTCTTTGTAAAGATGTCCAGGAAATCCAGGAATCTATGATTTTGCACCCATCACCTGTCAACTGTAATCTGAGTTTTTCAGTCATTGATGTAGCAGCATTTTAGTTGATAGTTGTATGCTTATCATAGGGTGTACTTATTAACCTGAACTATTTAACTTTAAATTCTAGCTTACAATGTGTCCCAATCTGCAGTATGGACATGTGTAAATGATGATTAAACCTTGATCATTCTGCATTGTTACCTTCTGACAACCTCTGTGCTAAGTCTCAGCTTTGCGTTTCACAGTCATCTCAGCTTTGTAGATAGACTTACATGGCAGGAATTGTCCTGTCCGCTGCTGTGTTTGTATCATAAGTTATTACAAGCGGAGTTGTCAGTGTCACCTTCAGTGACTTGTGTACTATTTCGGTGTACAGGACCACTGTGTCACTGTCACAAGGAACTAGAAAAGCAGCAATGATGTCCTGTGAATTGAGCTGTAAACAGGAACTTTAGAAGTACATAGTCAATGAATTCTTCAAATCAACAATTAATTTTCTCAGTCTTATACTCATTTGTAAAAGTGGTATACAAAGTTACAAAAGGAAAGATAATTATTTGCTGAACCTTTATTATTGGTCCTTGGCTTATTCTGTGGACAGAAGAGCGTTGTGTATTAAACAAGCGGTTACCAGCCACACCCCCCCTTCCTCTGAGATGGGCTATATTTGGGAGCTTATGCTGTCAGGGAGATGATCAAGTTTAGCACATGTCCTCATCCAGTATTCCCCATTAGTCGCTGATCCTCTTCAGGCAGCCAGAAGTTCTCCCCTCTCAAGTGTCAACAGGCCTTTCTATTCTCCTCTTTTTGCTGTACTTACCGGCATGTTTTTGGTTCTTCTAGCCACACCGGAGTTGAAGGAGTTCTTTGCCAAGGCTCGGAATGGTTCCATTCGGCTTATAAAAGTGGTCATCGAAGATGGTGAGTGTTATGCTCAGAGGTCATATGTACATAGTGTACGTCTCCTTTGTCATAGTGAGACAAAGGAGATGGAGAGGATGGTCAGGGGACATGGATGGAGAGGGGGTTCGAGGAGATCGTGAGGGGGTTCGAGGAGATCGTGAGGGAAAGTGTGGCCCTATAGGTATGTGGAAGGGGAGTTTTAGTTAGGATCATTAATAAAGAGGGCAAGATATGAATTCAGTACAGTGCAGAGACCATGAATGGAGTGATAGTGGCGGGCTTATGGGTGGAGAGAGTATCGTGATTGGAAGTTAGAAATAAGAGGATGTGACCAGGAGATTTTAGATGGAGAGCATACTGTATGAGAGTGTGGACGGAAAGGTAATAGTAAGAGTGCTTCAGATGGATAAGGGTCAATAAAGGGCCTACGGTACAGAGTGAATGACGAGAGGACCAGGAATTTAGAGGGTATAATGATGGGGCCATGAATGCAATATTTTACTAACTTGGATCAAAGTAGGAAATCACTTGTGTAGTTAGACATGGGGAGTGATATTCTCGATAGTGATAAAACTCATAGATGTGTAGAATTCATATTCACTTTAACTTGGACCTTAGAAAACTTTGTTACTAAGTAAATATATATCTTAAAGGGGTTTGGAGTACAAATTTAGTAAAATATCATAACCGTTTTTTAAACTGATTTTCAATAGCTAAGTGGACAAGTGTTTGTTATATATATATTTATACTGTCTTATATATACTGTATATACACAACATGTAAATTCTTCTGCAATTCTGCAATGCCAGTAACAGGGTGATTAGATTGTTATTAAAATTCCCAGCAGTCCAGGGAAGTGACAAGCCTTTAATATTTCCCAAAACAGATGACCTTATGGCTGTAGCAGTTCACAAGTTGTCCTTTTGTGGTTGATAATGGTAAGATGACAATACTTTACTTTAAATTAGTGATTGAGTTTGTGAAGAATTTCAGTAATAAAGTCAAAATCTGACATGGTTTGTTGGTGGTGATGTGCTGTCAGATGTTCCTCTTGTTGGAAGAGAACAGAGATGTTCTCGGGGGAACCCGTGGGATGCCAGAGGAGGTGCTCACCCAGGGCAAAGAGGTTAGGACTGCTCCTGTCCCCAACAAAATGTTGAAAGGCATACATGGCACGACTGGGGAAAGGAAAGCAGTTTTCAGTGCAAGTGATAGTTCCTAATGGTCACTGCTGACCTTTGTTCAGAGCCCCTTATTAAAAAAGGCAGTACAGTGATTGATACTAAAAAAGCTAAACAATCAGAATATAAGTCCCTATTATTGGTTATTGTGATCTAAAAGACTACAGTAGATATAGATAACATAAACCAGACACCACAATATTCACACATTTTAAAAGCATATTTGTGTTTGCAAAGTTATCTAGTAGAAAACTTGTACATATATTGAGTGATGGTATTTGTTGTTTCCATCATTTAGAGCAGCTAGTGTTGGGTGCACACAAGGAGCTCAGACATGACTGGGACCAAGACTATGATGCCTTCATCCTCCCCTTGTTGGACGACACACAACCATGCTACATCCTTTATCGCCTTGACAGCCAAAATGCACAGGGATTTGAGTGGCTCTTTCTGTCATGGTCACCGGATCACTCACCGGTATGCTCCAACATTTCTTCTTTTTCACAATGCTGTGTCTCTCCTAAAGTTCCCCAAACTCAATTTTGCTGACTAGGAATTATAGGGATCATATAAAAAGTGTCCCTTGACACCTCAGAGATGAATCTATGGAGGGGCCTTTTGTCATTTACTGCTGGTAGATCATTTGGAGCTAGTAAGCTTGTAAGCAAGTAGCTTGCAAGCCAAAAAGGCGCGGGGGAGGGGGCATGCGCTAAACAGTGTTAATCTTTTGGGGAGGCAATTTGCATATCTGGAGATATATCAAATTTAGAGCATGTCAAATTGTATTGCTTTATTGGCCAATGTTAGCCATTAATAGTGATGATTATGTATAATTCCAAGTCCTTTCCTTCCAAACATGGCAGAAATTAAATGAAAGGGCAATGTTTGCCATTATTAACTTCAGTCAGAGTCTTGAAGGGGTTAACCCCTGACAAAGTGCTGTAGTATTTTGTGCATTTAGCATTAGGCTGGTCAGCATTGCTCTATCACTTTTTTTAGAAAGGATTTATCTCAGGCGCCTGATGGCAAAATTCTGTATTATCAGCAGTTAATGGAGACAGAGGCTGACTGTAGCCAGCTTGAAGCGCAATTCCAGCCAAACTAGAGAGAAAGTCACCTGTATATCTAAAAATGTCTCCCTCCTGGATTTGCTCTAAAATACTGACATGTATTTTGACTTATTGGACCTTTTATATCATTGACAGGTGCGGCTTAAAATGTTGTATGCAGCAACCAGGGCAACCGTGAAGAAAGAGTTTGGAGGGGGTCATATTAAAGATGAAATGTTTGGTACGCTAAAGGTCAGTGTTCATTGGATGCATTCCTTCCTTATGTCGCCACCTGTTAAGTAGCTGTGTTTTGTCTTGGTCTCTTTCTCTATATGGGGAATTAGGAACACAGGTGTATAAACGGTTTGTAGAAGGGTCTAGACAACACATTTTATGGCAATTATAGTGTCTTCCTTATTAAGACTATTTGCTTGAAACATAAAATTTTTTTAAAATCGGTTTATAATAAGAAATGTTTATCAACATTACACAAATCTCACAATATTCTCTGGGTGTAGCTGCATTTTTAAGGAAGTCCAGGTCATGAATAAGTTGTTGAATTTTTTTTTGGCAGGAAGATGTTGCTCTCAATGGGTACCAGAAACATGTTTCCTCTTGTGCTGCACCAGCACCACTTACTGCAGCTGAGCAAGAACTGCAGCAGATCAAGATAAACGAGGTGAGTGTTAGGGATGGGAGGTGTTCAGTGAGCACAGTGTTCTGTTTTTCTTCCCTTACCTTTTGTCTTTTCTGTAGGTGAAGACTGAGATCAGTGTAGAGAGCAAACAGCAAACACTGCAGGGACTGTCCTTCCCCCTCAGGCCAGAGGCAGAGGAAGCTGTACAGCTTCTGCAACAGAAAAAGATAAACTACATCCAATTGGTGAGTCACAGATCCTCTTTTCTATTTTGGATAGAAGTATCACTTACATAGGCTTGTATTGCTTAAGTAGAAAGGGATCGTGTCAAAACATAATAGGTGTATGTGTTACTAAAAATGATATAGGCCGTAGCAAACAGGGTATATATATATATATATATATATATATATATATATATATATATATATATATATTACACACACACAGTGGGGCAAGAAAGTATTTAGTTCTCTCACTTAAAAAGATGGGAGATGTCTGTAATTTTTATCATAGGACTCCAGGAAATCATATTGTAGGAATTTTAATGAATTCATTAGTAAATTCCTCAATAAAATAAGTATTTGGTCACCTACAAACAAGCAAGATTTCTAGCTCTCACAGACCTGTTACTTCTTCTATAAGAGGCTCTTCTGTCCTCCATTTGTTACCTGTATTAATGGCACCTGTTTGAGGTTGTGGAAAGGAGTCTTTTATACTGATAACAAGTTCAAACACTAAACTCCACTATGGTCAAGACCTAAAAGGGCACCAGAAACAAAAATGTAGACCTGCACCAGGCTGGGAAGACTGAATCTGCAATAGACAAGCAGCTTGATGAGAAGAAATCAACTGTGGGAGCAATAATTAGAAAATACATACATACAAGACCATTGATAATCTCCCTCGGTCTGGGGCTCCATGCAAGATCTCACCCTGTGGGGCTCAAAATGATCACAATCATGTGAGCAAAAATTCAAAAACCACACAGGGGGACCTAGTGAATGACCTGCAGAGAGCTGGGACCAAAGTAACAAAGGCTACCATCAGTAACACACTACGCTGCCAGGGACTCAAATCCTGCAGTCCCAGACGTGTACCCCTGCTTAAGCCAGTACATGTCTGGACCCATCTGAAGTTTGCGAGAGAGTATTTGGATGATCCATAAGTAGATTGGAAGAATGTCATAAGGTCAGATGAAACTAAAGAAGAACTTTTTGGTAAAAACTCAACTTGTCATGTTTGGATGAGAAAGAGTTGCATCAAATGAACAGCATACCTACTGTGATGCATGGGGGGTGAAAAAGAATGCTTTAGTGCTGTTTTTGTGCAAAGGGACCAGGACGATTGATCCATGTCAAGAAAAAAATGAATGGGTCCATGGATTGTGAGATTTTGAGTGAAAACCTCCTTCCATCAGCAAGGGCATTAAAGATGAATGAAACGTGGCTGGGTCTTTCAGCATGACAATGATCCCAAACACACCGCCCGGGCATCGAAGAAGTGGTTTCGTAAGAAGCATTTCAAGGTCCTGGAGTGCCAGTCTCCAGATCTCAACCCCATAGAAAACCTTTGGAGGGAGTTGAAAGTCTGTGTTGCCCAGCGACAGCCCCAAAACATCACTACTCTAGAGGAGATCTGCATGGAATGGGCAAAATACCAGCAACAGTGTGTGAAAACCTTGTTAAGACTTACAGAAAACGTTTGTTATATTCCCTTTGTTGGCAATGACAGAGGTCAAAGTACTAAGATGAATGTATTTGCAAATTATGGTGGAAAATAAGCATTTGGTCAATATTAAAAGTTCATCTGACAATGTGATTTTTTTTTTTTCTTATTGTGCCTCTCATTGCTGAGGTGATCAAAAGTACAGGACTCTCTCATCTTTTTACGTGGGAGAACTTGCACAATTGGTGGCTGACACTGTGTATATCTGTATGTGTATGTATGTATGTATGTATGTATGTATAATATATATATATATATATATATATATATATACATACATATTATTGAGCACATTCCCAGCATCAGCAATGGTGCCAGGGATGTGTACGAGGGCTGAAGGGGGGCACAAAATTGTAATAAAATAAAAAAAAAAATACATGCCACGGGCGAACCACCCTGGAGATTAAAGTCTAGTTGCAGTGCAAATTTGGTTCCCATAAAGCAGGGAAAGGATAGATTTTATAGCTGTTTGTACACCTTGTTTGGGAAAATTGATCACGTTATATTTTAGTTGGAAATACTCCTCCACTTTTCCAAAGGGCAAATAAAAGCGGTAACAGCACAGACTACATTGTATACCAGTGTTCTTTTGTTCCCTCATCGATACCTGTTAATGTAGTGTCAGTTACCGGCCACAAGGAGATGCTGCCACAGTTCAAGTTAATTCCTAATGACTTACATTGTACAAGATTAGCCCTCGTCCCGGGGATAACAGCAGCGACATCTTGCAGCTGTTTAACACTACTACATTAAACCATCAACAGGAACTGTCAAAAGTTAAAGGTATTTCTATTAAGGACACTTTAAAAGTTACCATATTGCTATTATTTTTACTTTTAGAAGTTTTGTTCTTGCCTCCAATATTGATCTGGATCTTGGTAAACATGCATGCGGTTGTTTTGTTGCAGTCTTCTTATTTTATTATCTCATATTTTTGGAAAACATTTTCTTTGCTCTTTAGAAATTAGATATAGAAAAGGAAACCATTGATTTGGTCCACACAAAGCACACTGATATCCAGGATCTGCCGGCTAGAGTACCGAAAGACACAGCGCGTTATCACTTCTTTCTGTACAAACATTCTCATGAAGGGGATTATCTTGAGTCTATAGGTAAGTGCTTCATCTGAGAATTGAACATTCTCAGCAATGAGAGGGCATGACTGGACAAATGACCATTCACCTTACAATCTTACCACACAATTTCTGTGCAATCCTCTTTTGTTCTTTCAAAACCATGTAATGTGAGGTCCTTTCTAAACCTTCCAATCACTATGTATTCTATCATATTTATCAATTTATCTATTCAACGATTTCAAGTAAATTGCAAAGCCCCTGAGTATGGTATCATCGCCAAACTTTCTGGAGATGTAGAGAAGGGTTGGGGGTATACTACAAAAAAGAAAGGTATTGCTCTAACACAAAAAGTTTTTGCATAAATGAAGTTCAAAGTCAAGTCAACATTTCGAAAATCTAAATTTCGACTTTGATTTTAAAACTTAATTTATGCAATGACTACTGCTAGAGGAAAAAAATTCTCAAATGTTCCTACAAACCTTCTCTACATCTCCAGCAATTTTGGTGATG
Organism: Ptychadena robeensis; assembly: GCA_036250615.1. Lineage (NCBI taxonomy): Eukaryota > Metazoa > Chordata > Amphibia > Anura > Ptychadenidae > Ptychadena > Ptychadena robeensis. The sequence continues at coordinate 79,949,878 of CM070037.1, forward strand.
ATATCATTTTCAGAGCCTTTGTAATCAGCTCACAGTCGAAAAATTTAAGTGAGAAGTTAGGAGGAAGCATACCGCCCCATGCCTTCTAACTTCAGAGGCAGGCGGCATTACTCTTCCTCCTAATTTTATACCCCGCTTGTTTGCATCAGTGCTGCTACTTTTTAGGCGCAGCTCTGATGCTTCCAGAGAACTCGGCGACCCCTGTGAAATGGTTGTTCGCCCCCTAAGGGTGTCCCGACCCACATGTTGAGAACCATTGTGTTGTAGACTCTGACCAGGGCTAGGATTTAATGCATAGTAGAATATGGAAAAGTAACAATTCTTAATACAAAGCAGTTAAAAGCTCCCTCAGTTAATCAGGATGTTTGTATAATCAGCAAAATGCACTTTGTTTTTTTTCCTTTTTTTGCAGTGTTCATCTACTCCATGCCGGGATATAAGTGCAGTATAAAGGAGCGTATGCTCTACTCCAGCTGTAAGAACCGTCTCCTGGAGTCCGTGGAGCAGGAATACCAGCTGGACATTGCAAAGAAGGTAACATTGCTGGTTTCCCTTATTACTACAATTTAATCCTTATAATAACCTCTTTTATAATGGTATGAATTATTCCCCCCACCCACACCTTCTTTGGTTTTAAATGGAGATTTTAAAAGGAGGCATATATACACAGACCAGAATACATATGATCATTTCATGATGACAATAAAATCTAGGCTTATAAATATTCACCACTTCATCAAGGCTTTAGATCAGTGTTGCCCATATGCTCAATGATTGCAGAGCTATTCCATTTTTATTTATTTTTTAGGGGGTTTCTGTTTTTCTTTTTCCTATCTTTGTTAACACCAGGAACTGAACTTTTTGTCTTTAAAATGTTAATATTAACAGTGTTAATAAAGTTGTATTGACACAATGTTTTTTTCTGCACCTCATTTTTATTTTAATTGGTAGATCACTTTGAATCAGTCATGTTAAAAGTACCGTATTTGGCGGCTGATAAGTCGTCCCACTGTATAGGACGCATCCTACACAGCAATAAGTGCCAGTCAAGCTCCGTGCTACGACTACTTTAGCAAGCTCACATACACTACTCTGGCACCTTCCCTACCATGACTTGGGGTGGGGGGCAATGAGAAGGTGTAACCACCCATGGCCGCATAGCACATTCAAAATATAAGCCGCACACACATTCCCCCCAAACATGGGGAGGGGGTTCTTCTTACTGCGTGAAAAATGTGGTAGCTCACTACCTGCTTAAGATAATCTTAGAAGAAAAGTGATGCAATCTAAACTTTTGTCTTCTTTTGTCCAACTTCAGATTGAAATAGAAGATGGATCTGAGCTGACATCCGAGTTCCTCTATGACGAAGTCCACCCCAAACAACATGCCTTCAAACAGGCCTTTGCCAAACCCAAGGGACCCGCAGGGAAACGTGGGCAAAAGCGCCTGATCAAAGGCCCTGGAGAAAATGGAGAGGACAATTAAAGGGGTGACTCCCATCCTAATCTGGGCTTCCATTGATTGGCAGAATGGGGCCTTGACCATGTGCGGGATCCATGTGGGTTAGTTTGCTTCCTCCGCAGTATGGCAAGTTGGGTTGGTATGGATGGCCCCAGGAAACCTCTTGCCCCTCAACATCTTTCTTATCCTTTTCCTGCCTGTGGCTTGTTCCATTTGGATGAATCCTCTTTTCTTCTTTTGTAAAACTTTCTGCTTTTGTCTATGCCAGAATGATGTGGGAGCAGGTGAAAATCGCCCTGCGCATGCTCATTTCACAGAGATGCTTTAACGGTTCTCTTCCATATGTCAATACAAATACCTGAGAGCTAAAAAAAAGTATATATATAACTTTGTATATATATATATTTTCACTGATCCTCTGGGCATTTTGGATTCTGTGATTTGGGCCTGTTGGAGTTCTACTTTTCATGTAGCCCTGTCATTTACCACCCTTCCCATCTGTTTATTTTTGGAGTTGCGCAATTGATATCTAGTGTTACACTTTGTGAAATCACTTCCAAGAAATGAACTGAAAACCTCTGTTGCTCAGGGGGCGTGGAGTACCTTGTTACATTTCTCAACAAAGGACGATTAATTCTCTTCAATTATGTTTTTGCTCCAAATGTTTTCATACTTGATGCACGACATGTACAGCTGGCAGACTCAGCTGTTGTAGCTGGCCCCCCCTTTAGTCAGACACTTACTGCCAGATATTTTGAGACTGCTGATCTCCTGGGGGTGGTCTACATTCCAGAAAAAAGCAGTAGGGACGATCAGAAACTAACTTTAAACAACAAAAAAATATATAACAATGTCACCCATAGCCCTGTATTTTCTATAGAACAAAAAAAAAATAAACTTGTTTTTTAAATATTTTGAATCTGAACTGCAATAAATGCTTCTAAATGATGTGATCGTTCAATGCTGACACCATGTACACTGATTACAAAGCTGTTCTTCCTTTTCATACATATAAAATCACCGCTGCCTCATGAGTAAGCATGGATCACATGACTTCTAAATATAGGAAACATTGTGGAGAATTTGTTTTCATTCAGGCAGACCTTGTATGGAATACTTTCAGTGAGTAATAATCATTGCCTTAAAAAAAAAGTTCCCAACATATTCTTTTGCTCTATTTTCTGCTTGAAAAATTACAGCCATCTCAGTGTCCGAAGCATGTATAAGGGACTTTAGTCTATTCTGCTGGTCTGGGGTCATATTGTTTAGTTCTATAATGTTTCAATGTGTGGCTGATCGACCGACATGCTCATGTCAATCTGCCCGCAAATCAAATGCTCCCCATCCAAAGTAAATGCCGGCACACAAAGGGTGCACAGATGATTCTTGGCACAAGATTCTTGGTCGATTTGTGGTTTTGGCTGATTTCCATCCCATTTATTTGAATGGATTGGGAAATCAGACATGAGAGCATTGCAGTATGCATTTTTTAAACACTATGTTTATGCCCTCCACAAATGCAGAGCCTGTGTGTTTTTGCATTTCAGTTCCATGCTCTGTCCTGTTTTGTAAATTTTCGCCTGCGTTTAGTGGTACACTTACAAAAATAACAATTATTGGCACATCGAAGGGAAACTGCACAGGTTCTACGTTTACAGTGGGAAAACATGCTTGTTTCTGCACTAGAATGCATAGACAATAGTGTGAAAGAGCCATTAACTTTAGCTAGCTGCTTAGCACAATTTGAGTGTGTGTAATTGTTAAATAAAGTACCGTATTTTTCAGACTATAAGACGCATCTTATGGTCTGAATGTACGACCACCCGCGGCCATTCCCAACTTGGCTCTTTTGCAGCTTTGTGCAGATCTCCCATCTGCTAGGATAGTTGGTGGGGAGCTGAACTGTATTGGCTATATTTGCAGAGCCCCAAAGATATAGCCAATGCAGAGTGTGGGTGAGGAACACTGCAATCGCAGGCAGCTTCCTCACACATGCAGTGTTGAGGAGTCAGGGAAATCGGTGTGCTGATTCCTCCACCAGACAGCACCCCTCCCTTTCCTGTGTGTGAGGAAGAAGAGGTGCCGAAGTGTGCTCTCTAGTGACATTATTTTTGTGGCTGAAATTGGGTACTGCATGAGATTTTGACTAATTCATTTAAACACATGAAATAATTTTTTCTCTTATTTCCTACTCTAAAAACTGGTCGTCCTATGGGCAGGTGCCTCTTATCGTCCAAAAAATACGGTAATTGATCGTTATATAAATTGTGCAGCTTAACAAGGATCAGAGATTATGTAAGATCCATGGAACTTAAGGTAGCCATACACGGATCGATACCCATACAATCGATAAACCCAAAAGCCCCCCATACACCACATACAATTACCATGCAATTTCTGTACAATCAACTTTTCTATTACCAAAACCATGTAATATGAGGACCTTTCTAAACCTTCCAATCACTATGTATTCTATCAGGGAGGTCACTATACTACATAGTTGTTGGTAGATCAGATGGAAATTGTATGGAGGAATCTGAGCGCAGCGTGAGGACTTTAGCCCCCCATACACCTTCAAACTTCATCTATTTGAATGGAGAATCGAGCAGCACTTCTGCAAGATCTATACCATTTAGTACTTTGGTATGGCAATCAAACAGAGTGAATGCAATAGATTAGAGGCGATTGGTTATGCTCAAAACAATTAAAAAATTTACCAGTGTATGCCCAGCCTTAGTGATGCTCAGCTCAACAAGACAACAACCACAACACATGGCAAATAATGGAAAACAAGTGCTGTAAACATCCCATGTAACATTTGTAAACAACATTCTTGTAGTAATCAGACATTGTTCTCCCCTTTTTATTGTCACTAAGGGGCAAGTCTAGGGTCTTTACCAGTGTTTACGCACTGCTGCTTCATCAAGCTCAGCCGATGCTTTTCATGGGGACCCGCGGTCCCCATCCAAAGCATTATTTTTTAATGATATTTTTTAATATCAGATAACCCTCTCCATGAGTGCGATTGATTGATCCTACTCGAAGACAGGGATGGCTGCATTATATATGAGCTAGATAGATATGCGCTAGATCAATGGCCGATTCGAGCGCTGTGCGAGCTCACGACCATCTATGTGTGTATGGGAGATGTGTAGACAAGAAAAAAGACCAGTCACTTCTCACATACATCAAGAGCAGCAGGGTCTGGTCTTTAATACAGGATGCTTCTGCGCAGAGCTAATACTTTATGCTGAAGTAAAACACAGATCTGGATGCATAATACACAGAACACATCAAGATTTACGTAAGAATACATAAATGGTGTACTCTGGGATAAGCAAATATTTCCTAAACACAGAGTCCAGCTTAAGTGATTTCGTGTCATCGCAGAAAATCAAAGATATGCCAATGGGGTGTGGTATCTAGTATTATTGTGAACTTGGCAGAAATTCTATTGAAATTCAGTTGGATTGGTTGCTACACAACATCCTTTACTAATTATTACAACACCTCTGATTATACAGTTACCCTATACCCACATTATATTGTCACCTATAATTATTACTTGCAGCCACCTAAGGTTACCCTTCTGGTATTATTGTGCAGTACACATGAATACACAAATATGTTTTATCCGCCTACTAATTCTTTATATATTATATATATTTAAAATGTTGCAATGATCATGTTTTGTAGTATGGGCTAAGACAGACATGGGCAAACTACTGCCTGTGGGCCAAATCCGGCACCTTTGGTATTAAGACGCCCTGGCTCCCCTCCACTTGTTCCCTTTAATAAGTGGTGATGGAGGAAAATTGTTATGGTCTCTTTCTAGAGGCTGTGTTTGCCCATGTCTGCAATAGAGTATTTAAGTTGACTACCTAAAGCCTCTTTTTTAATGCTTTTTCTTTTATCAAAGAGCATCATACTGCCAGGGAGGGTACATTTTTCATATCGCTTTAAAACAATTTATCAATGTAATCTGTTTAAATTTCCTACCGAGGCTGGGAGACCCCAGGCCCTTACAGACTCTTGGTCCAGTCCCTCTGTCTAATTAAAAAATCCATTGTGGCCTAGAAGTAAAAATTTGCCCACACCCATGCAAAACTGGTGTTACAGAAATGCATGTAAATAGATATAAAAACAAATTTACAAGTTGGGGAAAAAAGACTAAAGCTTCAACTTCTAAAAAAAGGTATTCACAGTCTGCATCTTGTTCCCCCTGATCATTTTAGATATGTTTCTGAAGCTAAAGCCCCCATACGCCTTAAGATCGATCCATACAATCTTCATTAGATCTACCAACAACTGTGAAGTATAGTGACCTCCCTGATAGAATACATAGTGATTGGAAGGTTTAGAAAGGTCCTCATATTACATGGTTTTGGGAGAACAAAGTTGATTGTACAGAAATTGAATGAAAAGATTGTAAGGTGTATGAGGGCCTTTAATTGGAGTCCTACCGGTGGTAAATAAAGTTGATGATTTGGAAAGGCACAAACATGTCTATATAATGTCCAAAGTCCCACAGGGGACAGTTCATGTCAGAGCGGAAACCAAGCATAAAGTCAAACGAATTGTCTGCATACCTCAGAGACAGGATTTTCTTGAGGCACAAATCTGTGGAAGGTTTCAAAAGAGTTTCTGATGCTTTGAAGGTCCAACAGGCCTGTGTGGTAGCAGGCTAGATGATACCCACTCCTTTGTAATTGGCACATGGAAGCCTTCCTGCAGTTTGTCAAAAGACAGCTGAAGGACTCAAAGTCTGATGACACAAAGATTTAACTTTTTGGCATGAAAGCCATTGGTCACATTTGGAGGAAACCAGGCGCCACTCAGTACCAAACCACCTACAGTGAAGCATGGTGGTGGAAGCATCATGCAGTGAGGATGTTTTTCAGTGGCAGGAACTAGTAGACTAGTCAGGATAAATAAATAAATGGCTGTATACAGAAAATGTACAGAGACATTCTGGATGAAAACCTGCTCCAGAGAGCTATTGAACTCAGACTGGGGAAACTGTTCATCTTTCAGCAGGACATTGACCCTAAGCACACAGCCAAGATATCAAATGTGCACCGATGTTTGCAGCACCTCTCAAACTCCATCAGGTTGGATGGGAAAGAGGAATGGGCTAAAAGATAGGTGTTCTATAAAGGATAGGTGTGCCAAGCTTGTGGAGTCATAGTAAAATGATTTGAGGTTGTAATTGCATCAATAAAGTATAAAGCAAAGGCTGTGAATACTTATGTACATGTGATTTCTCAGTTTTATTTTTTATAAATTTGCCAAGATCTCAAGTAAACCTTTTTCACTTTGTCATTATGGGGTGTTGTGTGTAGAATTCTGAAGAGTAAAATATTGTAATCCATTTTGGAATTAGGCTGTAACAAAACAAAATGTGAAAAAAGTGATGCGCTGTGAATATTTTCTGGATGCACTGTATTTTTACCTCTTTCCTGTCTGTCATCTAAAATAAGTTCTCCAAGCTTTCCTGTTTGAAACCCTTTTTAAAGCTGTGCTTAGGCTTGTCCATATTGGCAGCACTTGTTCTTACACTGTCCGACACTGATGTCACTGGTCCATACTTCAGCCAATCGGACAGAGACTTATGTCTTAATCTCTATTGGTGGTTGCCTGGCACAGACACACACATGGCATCCACACCTAGGCTGCTTAAATAAAGTACTCATACAATTCTTATTATGCTGTCATGCTAAGGCTATGTTCAGAACTCAGTACTGAAACGTATCTCAATTTTAGCTTCCAGGTTAAGCCAGAGGTCTAGCATTGTGAGCTTGTCAAAGCTATTCTGGTCCATAGCATTTGTGTTACTAGAAATAAAGTAGAGTGAGAACATAACTAAAAGCAAGGAACAATCTACCATGTAGTTTAAGAGAGATTCATCCTTGCTACTCTACAGTCAACCTGTTTAATAAGAATATTTCAATGTGCTTTCACTCAAATCTAGGATGTCTTATTTTTGTGTTCCCTTTATTTCCCTTCAGTTACTAATTGTTAAATACTTGGATCTTTATATAGTTGAGACACCAAAAGCACACAACAATTATCAATGGAAATCTAATTTATCAACCCATGGAGGTCTGGATACCTTGGGTAACGATTTGCATTTTCACTGGAGATCATTTTGCAGGGCTCTGGCTGTGCTCCTACTTGCACAAAGGCAGAGGTAGTGGTTCTGATGCTGGGGGTTGTTGCCCTCTTACTGGTCTGTCTCCTGGTAGTGCCTCCATGCTCTAGACCCCAGGTGCCCAACCTGCAGCATGGGGGCCGCATGCGGCCCTTTAGGCTTTTTTTGGCGGCCCCCTTCAGTCCTCCACCTGTGGCCCCCCGAAACCTAACTGTTAATGCATAGGGCATAGGAACTCACCTGTCCACCGTTCCTCGGCTGACGGGTCCTCGGCCAGGATTTTCTTACAATGTAAGTTTATTTCCTCTCATACCACTCTAAGTGTACATAAAAGCAGCCCAGGTGGTGCCTGAGCAAGTCCTTTGCTGATCCCCCGCCAACACAGGAGGAGAGGCGGACAGGTAAATACCTATGCTCCTACTATTCCACCAATGAACAGGGGGTGATTGTATAATATATATTTCGGCACATGTATATGACACATGTGCATTACCACACTACAGCGTTCCCTTATGCTTGAAGTATCATTTTAAACAAGTTTTGTTATTTAAAAATTTTAAATGTTGTCTTCTACCTGCTGTAATTTCTTCATTAAAATGCTTATAAAGGTAGTGTAGAGTGAAATTGTTATGTGCGGCCCTTTAGTGATGCTGAGGGCCGCACTTGTTGCCCTCCATATCAACTCAGTTGCCCACCACTTCTCTAGACACTAGGGCTGACAGACACAGCAAAACCTTCTTTGCTTTATTCCAAGTGTGGGAGGGGATCCCTCAGGACACCATCTGACACCTCATAAGGAGCATGCCAGGCATTGTAGGAAGGTCATAGAGGCAGGTGGAGGCCACACACAATACTGAGCCTCATTTTGATTTGTTTTAAGGTCATTACATCAAAGTTGGATCAGAACAAAGCATTAACCTCCTTAGTGTTCATGACGAGCCCATCTTGTCCAGAGTTTGTGTGAAGAACAAACTCTGGATGAGCTGGGCTCCCATGAAAGCCGCATATCACCAGAAAGCTACGGCGATTTTGCTTTCAGCCGGTCATTTCCAGGGTTGTGCGGCTTCACTGATCGCGTCACGCAGAAGGGGTGGGGAGGGGGGAGGGAGGAAATGGCAGGCTTGTAAACTGCTGCCATTGCCTGTACCACACTGTTAACCTCCCTAGCGCACCATCTGTGCCGCACCGTTTTTAAGTAAAAATATTTCATTCATTCAGATCTATTATACACTTTAAAAAACATAAAGGGAACACAAAAATAAGACATATCACCAATGGAAATGCTAATTGTTCTCCAAGGTATCTATGACTACAAGAAAATTGGGCTACTGATACAGTTTAGCATTAGGTGAACTCAGGGCCGGGTCCTACTGCCTGTGTACTCATGTCAAATGTCAAAATCAGTTGTGAAATAAACTGACAATAAAATATTATGCTGAAGAACAACTCAGTGCAAAGGAATTTTTTGTACATCACTCCTGACCTTAAACACCAAAGTTGACATGGATAGGTTTTCAGTTACTAGTTTGCCATGGGAGGAGTCGTGGAATCTTTTTAGGATCAATGTTATTGTCCACTTCTATAAAACCAGCCATTGTACTTATTTCAAATGGAAGTTAATGTGCCAAGAACCGCTAGTAACATGAAACTTTCTTTGTAGAGCCCTCGGCATACAAACTTAATTAAATGGTTTATGTGCCAGGAAGTTCTACCACGCTCCACTGCAAGTTTTTGTGTTCTGAGTGACCTGTATAACAGGTAAAGAGATCAACCAGATAACATCTTAACCCTTGTGGGTCACAGAGACATTCTCAGGCAGCCACACTGACCAGTATGTGAGATTTAAGTCTGAAACTTTCATCATCAGTTATTTTGATGCTGTACATTTGTTCTCCAAAAATACAGCAAGTTTGGAGTTCAAGTGATACCATTTATTGGCTAACTGAAGTCATTAGAGAAGCAAGCTTTCGGGATATCGCAGATCCCTTCTTCAGGCTAATACAATTCTGGTCTTTGAAACTTACATTTATACACAAAATAACATGGTCATAAATATTTGAACAAAAGAAACAGTTTTGCCTTGACACACATGACTGATGGAGGTGAGAGTAGGGATGGGAAGCTCGGGAAAAAAACAGGAAAATTTGGAAAAAAACGTTTTTTTTTCCGTTTTTTTCCCTGAAGATTTTTAGTTTTTTTCCGAAAAATTGGAAAAATTGAAATGTTATTATGGACGTCATTCATCATGCCATAATATATTTTTTCAGACGTCCATAATAACTGTGATGATGACAGACACAGCAGAGTAGATGCAGAAGCAGAGACTGAAACTGATACTGATGATTACAGCACACAAAATGATTCTGAATAAACCTCATCCCCATTCATGCCCAGGCCAGCTGCCAGCAGGAAATATGAGAAATTGTTACTTCTGGTTTTAAATATTGTTTTCTTGAGTTTTTTTTGTTCCACAGAAACTAGTAAACAGTTCAGGAGATTATTTGTATTGTAACAAATGGAGCAACAAATATCATTATAAAAGTCAGTTCTGTGTGATCTGTGATAGTCACTATATTTCTATTATACAAGTTGTGATCATTTTATGCCCAGTAACATTGTCCATAGTTATACTTTATGTTTCTAAAGTAACAGAATGACTTTCAGTCTGGAAAAGAAAAAGAAGTGTTGAATGGAGCATTTTTTTCCGAGCTTCAAAATTTCCAGAAATTTTACATCTCTAGGTGAGAGTGAAGGGTTAGTTAATGGAGATAGTGATCAGAGTTAGGAAGAGTTATTGGGGGTAATACAGATAAGAGGTTCAGCCGTGATATTCCCCTCCTTCAGCAATTAAAATGTCCATAGACCTGGGAAGCAGAGAAATATGGCAACATAGGTATTTCTTGGAGAGACCTAAATAGCAATAGTCTTTAAATTATCAGAGATTAGGCATGAATAGCTAATTGATGGAACTCTTCATCACTGAACAATGTGTCTGGACTCACTAACTTTATGTCAGTTTTGAAGAAAGGGGGGGGGGGTTATTGTGAGTGTTCTTGAAATCAGTTAAAGTTGTAGTGGCACATGAAGTTGTTGTCCCTATTTAAACCGTATTCCAGAGTTTTGAATTTTTTTATGAATTTACATTCCCATTCCAGCCTCTCTTTCTGTGTTTTCAAATTCCCCATCAGTACCATAACCCTGAGATCTCTTATGCTGTGGCCAGCGTTGCAGAAATGGGCTCCTACAGGGACATCGGTTTTCTTGTTGTTGATAGTGTACCTATGCATGTTCATACGCTGGCGAAGGGTTTGACCTGTCTCACCAACATAGAGTCCTGTAGGGCATTTTTTGCACGATATTAGGTACACCACATTGGAGGATCTGCAGGAGAACGTTCCCTGTACTCTATACTCCAACTGTGTATACTCCAACTCCAACACCTAGCTTTTTACAAGACACAACAGACCTCTTAAACAAACTGACTGCCATTGGACCGCTACCCAAAGGAACTATTTTAGCCACGATGGATGTGGAATCTTTATACACAAACATTCCACATGATGATGGGATTGCAGCATGCATTCATTTTCTTAAAAAACTGAACCAGCCTGCAGAACATATTTCACAGTTGATAGAGGTCCTGCCCAAAAGGAAAGTAGTTGTGTGTCAGGATAAACTTTATCTACAACAGATGATGGTGGCAATGGGTTCACGTTTTGCCCCCCAATATGCAAACCTCTTCATGGCCAAAATCGAGGAGGAGTTCTTAGCAATGTGTCCCATTAAACCCATGGCCTACTTTCAGTCCAAATAATGAGGATATCATCTATGTAGCGAAAGTGAGGAAAATCTTCAATTCCACAGGAACTACAATGGCTTTCACCCCACGATCAAA
>CM070037.1:79961485-79994138 GCA_036250615.1 Ptychadena robeensis
AGGTACACTATCAACAACAAGAAAACCGATGTCCCTGTAGGAGCCCATTTCTGCAACGCTAGCCACAGCATAAGAGATCTCAGGGTTATGGTACTGATGGGGAATGTGAAAACACAGAAAGAGAGGCTGGAATGGGAATGTAAATTCATAAAAAAATTCAAAACTATGGACTACGGTTTAAATAGGGACAACAACTTCATGTGCCACTACAACTTTAACTGATATCAAGAACACTCACAATAACCCTCCCCCCCTCTTTCTTCAAAACTGATGGAACTCTTACTAACTTTATGTCAGACACATTGTTCAGTGATGGAGAGACCTAAATAGCAATAGTCTTTAAATTATCAGAGATTAGGCAGCTAATTGGACTCCAAGAAATACCTATGTTGCCATATTTCTCTGCTTCCCAAGTCTATGGACATTTTAATTGCTGAAGGAGGGGAATATCACGGCTGAACCTCTTATCTGTATTACCCCCAATAACTCTTCCTAACTCTGATCACTATCTCCATTAACTAACCCTTCACTCTCACCTCCATCAGTCATGTGTGTCAAGACAAAACTGTTACTTTTGTTAAAATATTTATGACCATGTTATTTTGTGTATAAATGTAAGTTTCAAAAACCAGAATTGTATTAGCCTGAAGAAGGGATCTGCGATATCCCGAAAGCTTGCTTCTCTAATGACTTCAAACTTGCTGTATTTATCGATGGCTAACTGGAGTTCAAGTGATACCGTTTATTGGCTAACACGGTACAACACTCTACTATTCTCCAAAAATGTAACCCTAAAATGGTGGTGGCCAACTGAGTTGATATGGAGGGCCACAAGTGTTTTAAATGATACTTTAAGCATTAGGGATGCACCTTTTGTGTCATATGCCCCACATATATACATCGTTATAGGTTATGTGCCTCATAGATCTCATTAATGCCTGTAATTATATAACTTTTGATTCAAATCTTATGTGCCTGGGAGCATAGGCACATACCAGTCTGCTGACCCCCCCCCCCAACACTAGAGGAGAGACAAGGGACTTGCTTAGACTCCATCTGGGTCCCTGGTTGGCTTTTACTTACACCTATCAAGTCGCCTCTCCTCTTCCAGCTCTAAGAAGATCCCAGCCGAGGACCTGTCAGCGGGTGATTGTTATTGCATAGGAACTCACCTGTCCGCCAGTTAGGTTTGGGGGGCTGACGGGTTGCAGGTTGGGCACCTGGGCCCTACAAATTGAATTTCACCCACAAAATGCCTAATATTCCCCAAATTTCATTCAGGAAATACCTTTACTTAGAATGTGTGCTTGAGTTTTATATGAAATTTTATGTTTATCATGTATACACTACTGTAAAAGGTTTTTTGTATTGCCAAAATTCTTTGGCTTTTTTTTTGTTAAAGTGAAGTTGTGTGGAGCTGTAATTTCAACTCAATCTGCAATATCAGCTTCAGCCACCGGATGCCACTAGAGAGCACTTGTCGTCAAAGCACAGCACAAGCACTGCTTCTCACACAGCAGGTAGGAGGGGGAAGGAAGCTCCGTGCATCTTTCCCCTGTCTGTGTAGTATGTGGATGCGCTTAGGAAGGATAATAAAGGTACGCAGAGCTAGGGTTGAAATCTGAACAACTATATTGACTGCCATGATTACCAGAAATCTGTCATGTCTCTATAGACAGTACACATGGACATGTTAGTCTCTGAACTAAATTAGGAAAAGACCCAAGCTACTCAAGAGGCTGCCATGGTACTATAAAAAATGCCAATCTTTGACTGTAATATGACAGTCTCTCTCGTAGTTTGCCTCTCCCATAGTAATATGGTTGTCAGTCTGGTAGTTTGTCACATGGCAATAACTCTCAAAGAGAACAAACCACCAGAAAGACTGCCATATCACTATGGAAAGAGCCAAGCAACCAAACTGCCATGTTACTATAGAAAGTACCAAAACTGCTAGCTATATGATGAAAATGTGTCCGTTTTTTTAAATAAACAATTCCTAAAGCCCCCCTACATGATTAGATTGTGACCCAATGTTTTGGCTGATCGACCGTCCCTTGATGATGTCATCACGCGCGGTCGATTGGCCGAAACATCGGGTCGCAATGGGCCGGGCACCCTTTGTGTGCCAGCACTGTCCATCAGGTTTCCCTAGCTGCTCGGGCGCCTGAGCAGCTAAGGTGACCCGGCGGACAGCATCTAGGAATGTCGGCTTTGAGTCAGCTGGCAGCCTAACACGAAGGTAGAGGGAGGAGCTGCTAGCACTTCCCCCTTCCCCCTTCCCCCATCACAGCTTAGGGAGAGAAGCAGGCAGACAGACTGTGTCCTCAGCCCTGACGGATCTCCGACGGAGCTGAGGAGACAGATCTTGCTAGTACTTTAGAGGGTAACGAAGTATGGTTATAAGAATTACGGACATGTACTTAATGGCTTAGATCGATTTGGCGGCCAGTTTTGGTCTTTTAAACTTTAGATCGGCACCTGATTTTTCGGCCAACCGCAGAGGAAATCTAAGCGTGTATGGTGAGCCTAATCAAGTGTTGATTATATAACAATCCATGACATTCTACATGCAGCAATTTGCTTGTTCACAGAGCTCAGCACAACTCTGTACCAACTACAAATATTTTACCATCACTTCTCTTCACTGGCCACCCAAGGAATATGTGGGTTTGTGCCTTACCATTTGCTGTCTATGGACAATCGAAACACAATAAATCAAAGAATTTTGAAGGGAACTACATCCAGGGTGGGGGTTGCCATACCCCTAGGGATTTTAACGGTGAAGAAAATGAAGATCTTAAATCATACCCCAAATATGTACAATTGTCATGTATTCCAACCACTAATTATGATTATAATTAATAATGTATACTAATTATTTTACAGTATACATGCAAGTATTCCTTCCAAAACTATCACCACTTGCACCAGTCTGGTCCAGAAAGTCACACAAGTATGTAAAGAATGCTCTTTTTTTCCATTATCCATTCACTGGACTTCAGGGAACAGGAACATTGTATTAAAGTTCAGCAAATAAGACCAGATAAAGTGCTGGTGCTTACGTTACTATGTACATTTCCTGCATCACAGAAAATTTTTCACTGAAAATATTCACTTGTATATCCTTGGAAAATCAACCGAGAAAACAGATGTAGATATATAAGGATATACAAGTGAATGGCTGGTGGTGGCAAGACATTTTTAAGATGGGGTTTTTGACACTATGTACATTTCCTGCATCACAGAAAATGTTCATCTTAAAAATGTCTTGCCACCACCAGCCATTCACTTAGTGTCAAAAACCCCATCTTAAAAATGTCTTGCCACCACCAGCCATTCACTTGTATATCCTTATATATCTACATCTGTTTTCTCGGTTGATTTTCCAACTAGAGAACATCATCATCATGAGTAAATCCAGCAGTGGAAGTATCAAAAACATCATCTTCCTGTTCTCCTAGCCTATATGGTCTTCTACATATTAGCGTTCTCAACAAATCTTAATAAATTTTGTGTACCGGGTCAATGTCCATTCCTAAGTGCAGGCTTCAGCGTGTAGATGAGGACGCCAGCAGTGCAGTGGTTTTTTACATGAAATGAAATTTTCTGTGATGCAGGAAATGTATATAGTAACATAAACACCAGCACTTTATCTGGTCTTCTTTGCTGCTCCTGATCCCTGAAGAAGTCCAGTGAATTCATGAAACACATTTGAAAAACAAGAGCATTCTTTACAGACTGGTGCAAGCGGTGAAAAATTTGACTTGCTTGTATTCTGTAATATAATTATTTAGTGGTTGGAATCGACGACAATTGTACATATTTGGCGTATGATATAAGATTAAAAGAGTGATCTTCATTTTCTTTGACTGGTACTCAAAGTCCCTAGGGGATCCCCCTTTTCTTTTATCATTTTCTTCACCTTTATACTTACATCCTCACCTGTGTTTCGATTGTCTAATCATCTAAACTAATAGTTTTGTATAATTATCTTTTGACCTCATTGGCCAGGTTCGAGTAAATGCTTATCTGACTGTGGGTCATTGTAAACCAAATGTTTACAGCATTTCAGGGTCCTTTAGCTTGAAACAAAATAAAAAACAATTCCTCACTGCTTTTATTGTAAAATGTAAAACAATTGTTGAAAGGTAGCAGGACAACTGTCAATGCTTTACCTAACTTCAACATTAAAAGAGAGCAAACACGCCTAAATCAGTGAAGGAATGTTTATAACATTTAAAAAAATGTTACATCGGAATGATTCATCCATTGTTTCTGATTTTAGTACAAGGATAAAATGCTTCCTCACAGAAGTTTTAGTATCCCCAACATTGTGAAAGATCTCCATGCCAATACTACAAAGTCATTATATTCAGCATGTTCTGAAATATACAAAAAGGATGTTGACTCAGTTCCTATTTTCTGAGTTGGAAGGAAATGAAAAGCCCTTAAATGACCAATAAACATGAATAATATTTAAATCGTATTTAAATATGTTTATGCAAATCATGTTTTAACAATAATATGGGAATTGGTAAATGATATTGAAGGAATGACTATTTATCCTTTAATACTGTATTTGGAAACCATAGTTTTAAACACAGTATAATTAAATTATTTCCTACTGTGTGCTGACCTAAGGCCCTTTTTCTCTACAGATTCATATTTATTTTCAGATGACCATTATTCCTCGGTTACTCTGTGTCCAGTCCTACAACTCTTATATTTTCACTTGCAAAGTACAACTCCATAACTTGGTACTGAGGCTTGTCTACCATTGTCACAGTCCAAGGTGGGGAGCTGAACAGGATAAGTGCAATTCTTTTTAGATACATTGGACAAGAATTGAAAACTCTATTTGTGACAAGAAAACAGACAACAGAGTTAAAGAAAAGTTAAAGATTTCATAGTTGTCCCTAGAACAAATAGTAGGAAATTTACAAGAATACAGTAATCTTCATACACAGATATAATAAAATACTGTACATAATGGACAGCCTAATTGTCTAATGGTATACATAGGGTATCTGACGTTGAAAAAGCATATCATCCGGCAAGAGAGGAGTCCGGAAAAAATAAAATATCAGTGCGTCATCAACTGTTTAATGCTCACAACACCAGGGACAATCCTCAACTGACGGCAGCTTCCAATAAGGTTCTGCCTTTATCAGAACAGCTAAAGAATGCCAGCATTTCCATAGTTTAGAAAACTGCTTCAGTTGATCATGTCTAGTGTGGCAAAATGTTTCCATTTCCTGGACATGAATGAACTTGGCGTAACCATTTCCACACTGTAGGTACAGAGGGGCTTCGCCTATGTCTGTGATTCAGTACCATATAGTAGCATATTTAACAGGTGTCGCTCCAAAGTCTTCATCTTGTGGGAATCTTTGGTCTGTTTACCTATCAGAAATAGTATGCGTCATGGGGTGAAAGGAACCCTGACCGGTAGTATTTACTCAAGAAAGGAATTTATCTGTGACCAATAATCTTGAGTCTTATGCTAGGCATACACTTATCGACACACGCCGATATCTTCCGGGATGCTAAACGTGATGACGTCATCACGTTAGCCTCCCGTTGCATTCTGGGGCCCCTTCAATCGGCCGGGCACCCTTTGTGTGCCGGCCATAAGCTGCGATGAAGACGCCGCTTCATTGCAGCTTATGGCAGCGGCTTTCATCGGCTCCCATCGGCCAGAGAAGAACGGACACGTCCGTTCTCTGGCTGGCCGAGAAGTGGGGCGACAGGGATCTTTAACCTGATTTTTAACCTGATCGACGGCGTCAGCACGCCCGTCGGTCAGATTAAAAATCGGCCGCTTATCGGCATGTGTATGGCAGCCATTAGTACAGTTTACCACATATCTCTCTAAAGGTAGGTTTATTCAAGAAATATCTTAAGCTAGCCATACACGGTTCAATTGACTGTTCAATCGATGTAATTCGATCGATTATTTTGGTCGGTCGATTGACAATTTAAATCGAATTGAAACTATCGTTTAATGTGGACATGATTAAATTTTCAATTTGCTAAATCGAAATTTGATTGGACCAGTTGGAAAATTGTAATTGATTGCTACTACATTGAGTGTAAATTAAATACTATTCCTTGTCCCAACCAATTGTGATTAGATCCAATCAATTAGCATATTGTTCTCTCTATTGGTAGGCAGAATAGGATGTTTGTATGTATGTTTTTTTTGACTGTAGTCAGACCACTATGATTACTATGCATAGGTTAGGTTATCCTGAGGCTGTTGTTGCAGGAATGGAAATGTTTACCCATGAAAAAAAAGTTGTCATAATAGGTATTGTGCTTGAATGTGATCGTAGTGAAAGTATGAAACTGCATAGAGAGACTACATACTCCCGCCCAAGTAATAAACCCTGGTCCGTTCAGTCGCCACTTTGACTGTAGTCAGACCACTATGATTACTATACATAGGTCAGGTTATCTTGAGGCTGCTGTTGCAGAAATGGAAATGTTTAAGATCGAACACTCTATGTGGTGTGTCATTCAATTCAATTACAATCGATATACGATTCCATGGTCAAATACTTCGATCGAATTGATGATCGATTTGTTGCAAATTGAACCATGTATGGCTACCTTAAGTTGTAGATAGGTCCACCACTGTATCTCCCGATTGTCTACAAACACGAGTAACTCAGCCCTACCAAGGAAGGCCCCTTCCCTAAAAGGATCCAGTCTTTAATCTTTTCGGGCAAGTTGCTATATCTAAAGGCCCCCATACACCTTACAATCTTACCAATTTCTGTTCAATCAACTTTTGTTCTACCAAACCTTCTAATCACTATGTAGTATAGTGGACTCCCTTATAAAATACAAAGTTGTTGGTAGATCTAAAGGAAATTGTATGGAGTGATATAAAGCTAGCCACACATGGTTCAATTTTAGGGTTCAATCGACATTAGATTAGATTTTGTAGTTCGATAAAAAAATCGAAAATCGATTTTAACTTAATCGATGTACACCACAAGGGGAGTACGGTTATTGTTAAATTTCAAATGAAAAGTTCATTGAAGTAATCAAAAATTGTCGATTAGATTCCTCTTACGATTTTAGTTTCAATCTGAAATGATGTGTTTAAGGGCAGTAGCCACACACATCGAGTGTCATTGACTCGACCAAAAAAAAACCTGCAAGGAATGTAGTTTGATGATTGTAAAATCAACCAAAATTTTCCTACCTGTACGATCACGAATCAATCGTCGATTTGACAAAAATCGTTTAATAATCGTCGATTGTACTATGTGGGCAGAAAAACGATTTTCTTTCAATCAATCAAATTTTTAATCGAAAAACGTCAATTGAACACTAAAATCGAACCCTGTGTGGCTAGCTTAAGTGTGTATGGGGGGCTTTACACATAAGTGAGTTTTGTTTTCATCTGACAAAGCATTTGTAGTTTTGTTCTGCTGCTAGACAGCACACCAAGGTCCTGGACACCCCTACAGTCACAAGACACTGCTGTCCTGTCTATAGCACATCATTTCTTCTGGCTAAGAATGTAGAAGCATACTACCAATGAGGTCATCTAATAATGGGATCGACCCAGAACTTGGGTGCACCCAATTTACGGGAACAGCCGCCGATCGGCCGAAAAATCTTGTAGAAATCTGCCCGTCTATGTCCAAAGATATTTTCCCTTACTTTCTTTTGGAGAATAGAGATCACCATACAAGACGTAAAGGAAGTTCTTTAAACACATACATGAACAGAAGTACAAATAAAATAGGAATTCGAGCCTTCCTACTCATTAAAAAAAAAAAATATTTGTATTTGAGATGTTGGAGTTTTTCTCATCTAATTTAATATCTTCACTTTATCCAAAACTAGTTGAAATCTAATGATTTTACATATACTTTAGGTAAATGTGTGTATATTGATCAAGCCAACCAAATCAGAATCGTTTCTGTAAATGTGACCAAACAACTCAGAGGATTTTATTTGGTGGTTCCCCATAAAAATAAGGCTATCAGAGACGCCCGTCAATAAAATAAACAACATCTTAATTGCAATAATACCATTCCAAAAAAGATCTTGTTTATTTGATGACGGGCGCCTCCGATACCCATATTTTTTCTGGGAACCACCAAATAAAAACCCCATTATCATTACATACCGAGGGAACAGACGACTACATCGCTCTATCATCCCGGGCACCCAGGAGCAAACAAGTGTGACCAAGACCAGAGTGAGCTACTAAATATGGACAGATATGGATACAATTTCCCTATACACCTACATACGTCCAGGTTGTTGGTACAGGAGCTGTAAATTACATACACCCTGTCCCAACAGCCCAAAGTGTAAGTCACAGCTTTCCACCCCAATGCTTATTGTCTATCTACTTATCTATTGAGACACTCACACTGTCCTGAATAGAGTGACCTAAGTCTTGTTTTTTCTTCTTTTTTCTGTTTAAGCTCCAAATGACGCTGATACAACGCTGATACAACTATTTCACACTAAATTCAGAGGAGTTGGCTAGCAAATTGTCAGATGTGTTGGCAATTACCATATATCTGCCCTAAGGTGAGAGGAGAGAGTGAAATACGTTTTGCAAATAAAAAAATTCCAGTACCTAATAGAAGGTTAGTTTGTGGGTCAGGGCATTGAAAGTAAACAGCCATTTCCATTTAGTTTCCATGACTTGTAAATAAATCAAAACAATGTTTTGATTTATTTACTATACTGTTTATTGTCTTGATATTCGCCTCTCATAATAGACTGCACAATTTCAAAAGGGAGGGATAGCCTAAATCAATTAGAATTGTAATGTCTTACGCTGTAAACATAATAAAAAATAGGAAGAGCAAAAAACTGATGATATCTTAGTGAATTTTCCTATTGTAGTTTCTTCACAAGCTGGGTGTTGGACCAAAGTTTATGATTTATGATTAACTGTACAGTAATCTGTATTATTTCCAGAGCCTTTCTTTTCTATATGTCAAGGGTGCCTGTAGGGCAATTGACAAATACATGTTTTTGCAAATGTTTATGTGGCTGCATTTGCCTATTGTTTGTACCAGTATGATATATTCTGGATACCAGTGTGTGATTGTGAAGTTGATCTGTACTCACAGTGACTTCTTATCTGTGTACAAAATGTCACAATCCTTCCTTCACATACCTGTTATTCAATCTTTTCAGGTTCCTAGCAGCAACAAGTGCTGGTGACAAGTTCTCGATCACATGACCCCAGGGACATTCCTGAGCTGTACTTGGGGCTTCAGGTAACAGGTAGAGGGGTGGGAGGGTACCAGAACCTCCGCTGCTCCACCCAGTACACCTGCCTTTAAATGCTATTTGGATGTTTTACAGGGACTAAAGGCAGCATGAAGATTGTGCTGAGCCTCCTGGTGCCTCTCCTCGTGGAACTCTTTATTATTAATGGGCAAACTCAGACAGGTAAGAAATCAGCTACAAAGTTGACGTGGTTTTTCAGTTTTGGCAGCTTGCTATGATATTTTCTTGTTACCCCTAACTTTGCTGAGGATGTTACTTTTTCTTTAAGTTTCAATATAATTTTAACTCTTTGTATTCTGTATAATAGAAGCTTTTGATTTCTAAAAGGTGGCATTGTCAGAGGACAGAAACTTATCTCCCACTGGCTAGCTTGTGGACAGAAATTACCAGTGGAACTGTGTGGGGTATTTTGCTCACAATTTGTTTGTTTTTATATTAGTTCAGAATATTTATGCATTTAACTTTAGATTTTAGAAGTTCTATGTATCAGGGTTTGCTTACTACTTTTACTTTTTTACTACTTGGTTCATGTACATTCACACCAGGGGGTATTCACTAAATCCTAGGCATCCCAGGATACTAGATATTGTATGTCATTGTTATTAAAATTTGTACAAAAAATCAAATGTATTTTATTCCAAAACTTGCATGACTGTATTGGAAATATGCAAACATCTAATAACAGAAAAATGAATAACAATGAAGTCTCACTAGGAACTTTAGTCTTACTAGCTATGAACAATGTACAGTGCTGATCTCACTACTATTTGTTTTTTTGGCACACAGTTCCTGGCACAACAGGACCTTCACATTACAAACAGTCACAATTGTTTATAATATGAGTGTTATCATTTAATAAAAGCATATGATGTAGTTTATTATGCACTAGAACATTTTCTTCTCATTGTTAACAAAGTTTGATTTTCTTAGGATACGTAGATTTAGTTTAAGCAAATACCATCCTTTTTTTTCTGTCAATCTTCAGACAGAAAAAAGTAAATACATTTTCTATAATGACTTAATCAAGGGCGCAAATAGTGAAACATTGAATCAACAATAGCTTTCTATATCCTGCACATAATGTTTGATGACTACACATTTGGCAGGATTTGGATTTCCATGCTGCCACCCATTGGAGCCCACTGTACAACAGGAGAACAACCCCTGTCAAATTGTTTGTCTATGTTGTTTTAAGCTTCTAGAGGCTCTGTGCAGAAAAGAAGGATGGGTTCAAAGGTGCTTATATGATATTGTTTTTATGATATAATATTTTTATATCATATTTTGAGATATACAGTACAGCCATAATTTATAGCAGAGGTAATTCTATTTTCTCCTGACATTAGATAGAGTAATCAATAAACAAATATGTGATCAGAATAATATGTTTAGGCTTTGTACCCAATGTGACCCCTAAGGGTGCAACACTGACAAGTTAACCTTGGTAATTACTTTATTTATAAACAGCTGGCCATTGCTAGGATGAGTTGATCGTTTTGTAAGTCAATCGACTGGAAATCAATGCCTGTCCACAAACATTTTTATGGATCAAATATTGGTTTCTCCATGTGGTGGGTATTTTGATTCGGAATCATAAATTACAATTGAACCTTAGGGGGGGTTTTACTTTGGTAGAATACGTTTGTCCATCTTAACATGTACACCTTGTTATAACTTGTCTTATTTATTTATTATATGTGCTATAAGTCTCTGCAATGTTTGTGACAACACATGCCATTGTTGGTTTCAAAACTTAAATACTGATTTATGTTGATTAAATATTATGTATTTTTCCATCATATGTTGAATGATATTGATATTATATATTGTGGCCTCTAAAGTCCCCTGGCCTGGCTAATTCCGGGGGGGGGGGGGGGGGGGGGGGGGGGGGGGGGGATCTAGGGTGTTAGGTTTCACCTCCTTGTTGATATATATATAAAATATATATAAATCTGACATCAATCGTAGGGAAATCAAACATGTATGGGGGCCTTTAGTGTGTCAAGGTAGATGTTGATTGCACAAGAATTTCATAGAAGTGTAAAAGATTGAGAAACTACCTTCTTTTTGTTCCATAATCCAGTCACCAGGGTGCCACAAATCCTTTTTTTTAGCGTAGGTGCAAATTGTTGACAAACTGCCAGGCCCCCACCCTTGTTTATAGATGGTTGTTGCAGATTCAGGCTGCATTCATACGTACGCGTTCCGCTGCAGACTGTCAGCAGCCCAGAAAGCGCCCATCCCCCAGCATTTGGGCACCTACACACAAAGTACAGGCGCTCATGGGTCATTTAAAAAGGACCCCAAGCTACCTCTATCGGCCAAGAAAAATGGACTGGGGGACTCCTTATGGTAAGTCTTCCCGGCTTTGTTGCTTTTCACGTGTCTGTATGAATGCCTCCTTATTGGACATACAGGACTATAGATTAGCCAGAGGGGTAAGCGACGCAATAAGTGTAACTCACTGTCCTCAAAATTCCCTGGTGGAACTTTGTACATTATAAGTCTCCGTAAGCTTAAAGTTTACAAAGCCGTCTTTGTTGTAGAGTGACATATATGGACATTTGAGCTTGAAATCTGTAAAATTAGATGAACTACTAAAAAACATACAGGTAATACCAGAGTGAGACTCTGCCCGGGCTGTCAGCAGTGCCTGTGCACATATTGTATACAGGCAGTGCTGCAGCCGCATCTAGTGCCCCTCCGCCCATTGTGCATGCCTCCGCCCCAAGTGCAATTGTGCATATATTTTAAGCAGGTCTATATGGTAAATCATTTACATAAATATGTGATAAATACAGATGTGTTTTTGCCTAAATTCCTCTTAATCTAAAGGATTTACAATGAGGGAGATATTTAAAAAAATTTTATACAAAATTCATCCTATTTTTTTCCATAATGCTGCTAATTTTATGTTGCAGTTAATATTTGCTGGAATCTGTCCTTATGTTATTATTTTTATTTTATATTGTGTGTGACAATTTATTGCTGAAACCACATTCAATAGTGCTTTGTTATATTTACAAAGGGTTATGTGAGGATTTAGGAGTTCTTGCTATTGTTTGTTTTGCCAATTACATCACCAACAGTTTAAGTTGATGACAGTTGTACTCAGGTAAATCCCTGAGTTTGTTTCCATTATACAGGCTGAAAAAACATAACATGCTAGAACTGATGAAGATTGTTCTTTTGGAAACTATCCATGAAGATATTTCTGAACAACCTGAATCCTTTTAATCCATTGTAGGCAGAGTGATTCTTTATGACAATGTTAGATCTATAGCTAGCCATACATGTTGCGATTCCATGGACGATCGATCACCCATCCGATCGATTCCGGCCCGCAGGGAATCGGATATGTTGATCGATCGCCCAATTAAGACTGTCCCTACCACCGGTGGTCCACCGATTCCTGGACGATTTCGTGCCCGATCGATCACTTCACAAATGGCAACTCCCCTTGATGTGTGCTGAACGGATCAGAAAGCCAGCATGTTTGGTTCTCTGGCAGATCCATTCTGGGCCCCATATCGATCGGGACGTGATCGATCGGGTCAAGGTGGGCTTCAAACGCGATTCCTCGACGATCAATTGGCGTGAACGCGCCCGAATCGATCGGCCTGGATGTGGGAATCGGACCCGTGTATGGCTACCTTAAAGACTCATTCTGTAATTTGTGTCTAATTCAGGATGGTAACTAATATATACAGATGACATGCTGTACTGATTGTGTAAGATGAGTTTAGTGGTAAACAGTAATACAGCCAGGAAGGATGGTCATCACTGGGAGCCAGGAAAAGAATGGTCATCACTCAGGAGGTTAATTATATATATATATATATAAGGCTCTCTGTCTCCCCCTCTCCCCCCCCCCCTCTCTCTCTCCCCCCCCCCCCCTCTCTCTATCTCTCTCTTCTCTCCTCTCTCTCTCTCTCTTCTCTCTCTCTCTATCTCTCTATTACTCAAACACGCATCAACCTTTATGACACTATATAATTCTGTACATCTTTGGCATTACTGTACTCTGATTATGCCTTTAACTGGCCAGCACTGGTTCTGCTATCTAATGATTAAATCTCTTTTTTAGAAAAACCTGGAAAATGCCCCCCTCCAGAGGAGCTGACGCTAGGGGTGTGCTTTATTCATAAGTGCTACAATGACACAGGTTGTTTAGGAAGTCAAAAATGTTGTAAAACCGGATGTGATGGTTACCAGTGTCAAACGCCTGTAGGTAAGTAAGCATTGCAGAGTTAATCTACCTGCAACTACAACTCTATAAAAGGGAATATCTACTTAAAATACATGTAAATACTATTATTTAAATCTTAAGCTTTACATGTTAATCTAAATTCAAAGATAGTGTTTTAATAAATGTTGCATGTTACCAACTATTAAAATTATCTACTGTGATTCTGTCATAATAGTGACAGCACTCTAAAGCCCCCCATACACCACATACAATTACCATGCAATTTCTGTACAATCAACTTTTCTATTACCAAAACCATGTAATATGAGGACCTTTCTACACCTTCCAATCACTATGTATTCTATCAGGGAGGTCACTATACTACATAGTTGTTGGTAGATCTGATGGATATTGTATGGAGGAATCTCACGCTGTATGGGGGGCTTAACCTTGTCTCCCAACAATTGTCACTCTGGCTTTGTATAGAGACTACAAGTACCAGTGCTTTCTTTTTTTTTAATTAAATCAGTTTATTAAGTTTAAACAACAGTTGTACCACAAACAAAGTAAATAGTACAAACTTACCAAAATACAGATAGGGGTAAAAAAGAATACACTAGCACTCCTATGCCATAGAGTGGGAAGTGGGAAGGTCCCTTGGACTGTGAGGAAAGTCTCAAGGGTTTTGAGGCCCCCAGCCTGTATATGCAAATACCCCGCTGTTTTTAAAGGCATGCGTATGCGTGACATTACATCTGCGTTTTTTAACAAATCAATTAAAAATGCAGGAAAGAGAGTTTCTACAGCAGTGATTTAAAAAACGCATGCAGAAACTCTGCATTTTAAAAAACGCAATACATGCCTTGTGAATGGTAACATTGGTTGTCTATGTAAAAACGAGTGCATTAAAAAAATGTGTATTGCGGTGGGCGCTCCTAGGGTGCCTGCAACATATCTTTGTACTCTTCGGTGAAGAGTACCGGTGTTTTTAGGCATGTTAGGCAGGTAGACAACTTAGAAACCCAAATAGACACGTGTAAGGCTACCTTTAAGAAGCATAAAGTTATGTATAAGAAAAAGTTTTTTTTACTCTCACTTGTGTCATATCTGCAAAAATATACCATATGTAGAACAGAGGCAAAAGAGTTTTTACCTCTGTGGCTCCACTCAGGGCTGGAGAATGTTTCTACTTTAAAAGCCCTGGTAACAGTGTACAGATTCAAGAATCAACCAACTACAATAGGCAAGCTTTTTGCAATAGTAATTTATTTAACCAACGAAAAACTTCAAAGAACTGTAACTTATGCACCTTAAAGGCTGAACTATGAGCAGAACAATGTAACAGCAGAAATGCAGTGAGCTAGCCTGTCCCCAAATAAGGAGCAGTGCCTTCAATAGTTAAGACAGTAACAGGTACTTGCACACCCCAGAGAAGGGTGAGGACCACCAATCTCTCCTGCAGGGTAACACCACCCCACTTGAATTGGGTATTCAGCATGATGACAACGTGCCCCAAACTGCATGCAATTGGGTCTTATCCACTGCATGCTTTTGAGTCCACCAGCTGCCCACATGCCAGTATAAAAGGAGGGTAACAGGCCTAGACACAGCTCTCTAGCCCAGTTGCTGCTGTCTCATTAGGACCAACTCCTAGACACTGCCCCTCTCTTGCCTGGACTAAAGCTATATATCCTTTCAGCCCCGGGGTCTCATGGGATAAAAATGAAAGGGGACAGTAACAGCAAAGGTTAAATAGGTCTTGAGATACCCCATTCTTTCTCAAACGTGAGGGTTTCTACTTGTAATTAGGTACCGGTGGATCGCAGAAAATTCATGTCTATATCTTTTTTCAGATAAACCAGGATCATGTCCTCCTGTTGAACCTGTAAATGGGACGACCTGTGTTAAGACCACTGAGTGTGTTTCTGATAGTAATTGTCATGAGAATCAAAAATGTTGCCTAGCTGCATGTAATGGCACATCCTGCAAAATACCGGTAAGCAAGTGGTATATATAAAATATTTTTAGCTCTAGAAAAAATATTCTTAACTAAATGGTAAACAAAAAATGTGCAGAATATTCTTTGAACAATATTGTGTCTTACGAGTAGAGATGGTCGAATTTTTCGACAAGCTGAATTTGTGAGTTGATTACAAAGCCTCCAAGCATGGTGTCATCACCTAACTTGATGGAGATGTAGAGAAGGGTTGTGGGAATATTTGAATTTTTGTTTTTTGCTCTAACACATGTAGTTTTTGCATAAATTGAACTCAATTGATGCAGAAACTGTTTGTGTTAGAGCAATACTTTTTTGTAGTATACATTGGACCCTTCTTGAAAATTTCCAGCAAGTTTGGTGATGATTGCAAAACTCCTGAGCATGGTATCAACTCACAAAGTTAAACTGGTCAAATAAAAAAAAAAGAAAAATCGACCATCTCTAATTACTGGAGCACTTAAGTTTAGTCCATCAGGGAATTATGCACTATTATACTATATATAATACCAATATGCCCAACAATTTAAACTTCAAACCAACACCAAGGCAGAGACCTGTGGTTCTCCAGCACAGTTGGTTGGTAGGACAGTAAAACATGTTTGACGACAGTAGGAAATGCCCACAGACAGAGCCTCACCTATTTCTGAGTACACAGCTTGGACAAGCTCTCTATAAGACACATGGATATGTGAGATGTTAACACAAACGTGGGGCTAATGTGAAAGGACACCTGTGTGCCTTGCATTAACCCTAGCCATGCTGCGGTACTGTACCGCACAGCATGGATAGTGTGAACAAGCTTGGATACTATAACACATCTGTCACATTCATTTGTTAAATAAAATGTTAAAAAAAATCTGACAGGCCAAAAATAATTGTACTGCGGGCCGTAGTTTGACATCCTCCTGCTCTCGAGTTACTGACTAGTAAAACCACTAATATTTTAGTAAACCTACATAAACAATAAATGTACAACTATTTAGTAGGAATATTAATCATTACAAACTTGGTAGCACACATATTAATATTACATCCGAATTCCTGTAATGTGAGCTCACTTCTGATAAACTTTTTTAAAGATTATACACCTTAGTGTAACATTTATTTAAGTGAGCAGAAACTATTGCAAAACCCATAATGTTGGCACATGAGAGGCTTATAGTTAATCGTTCTGTGAAATCTCATTGTTAGAAGCAGCAGTGTGTTCAGAGCACTTCATATGGAGAGCTTTCATGTTGTGTATATACAATGTCTTAGCCAGGCTGCACAAACCTATCCCTAGTATGGGACCCATAAGGAAATCTGCACAGAGCTCTGAACAATTGGCTGTACAAAATGTCACACAATTCCATCTAAACTTTGGTATACTTTGAAAACTGTTTTGTACAGTATACCACTGCTCAACTCTTAACTACTCTAAAAGGTTCGCCATAACTGATATACAAAATCAGCAGGGGATCAAATGTTGTCATTTTGCTGTAAATAAGTGGGTCTTGGGTTTTATTTTAGGCACTCTATACTTTATGTTTGCCCTCTGACAAAGAAATCACCAGTCTATGGGAGAGTGAGGGTACTGTGTGCATTTGGAAGAGGGAGAAGAGAATGGACAGCCCAGGGAGCCAATAAGCATCTGAGTTCTGCAGTTCTCTCCTCTCCCCCTTGTCTGCCTCTGTGCTGAATGATAGCTCGGGTGCCCACAGAGAGGACTATACCTCTTGAACTCATGCCATTGGTTCGGCACCACAGCTTTATATCATACACTACAACAATCAACATTCTCTTATATACCAAACTGCATAGTACTGAATTCTATATTGTTTTCAATGGGGCTTCACTGTACATTCTGCTGTATACTATAGTGTGCAGCAAAATTTACATGTTTACTTGTTGTACACAATGACAGAAGGAGGAAAATACTGCTGGGAAATCTCACCATTTTAGGAGGGGCAAAAAACAGTGAGGGAAAAATCGCCATTTTAACACAAACTGCTGAAAGTGAAAAGAAATGTTTTTGTGCAAAGTATTTTATTGAAATGTTTTAATCAACAGTCTTGCCTTTGTTTGACTCTGCTTTGTACTTAACCTATTCACTATTTATTTGGAGCAATTGGCGGGTGTCCAGTAATGCCCTGCACTTTCATTCTGTTGTGGGGGAGATTACAATGTTCAGGAAAAGTTGACCTTCCTTAATTTCTTGGCAGCAGTGTCTGGGAAGCAACCAAGCCCTGGGCAAACAAACAAAACTTTGTGTGCAGTCACGTGATAGCATGAAGACGATTTCTGCTGGATGCAGATTTAGAAGCAAATTTGAAAGCTACTCCTGACTTCGTTGTCACCTTACAAGTGCCAAACCCACGAAATGTAGTCTTCACATAGCACACATAAAGAGGCATTTCCTATGATGGAAACTACATTTGAAAACAGTAGTCAATTATTGAGCTGTTCCCACTGCATAGAAAGGCTGCACACAATATTAAAGAAGCAACAGGAAGCCTTATTGGGATCCAATGATTTAAAGCAAAAGCTGATGTTTGGATGTCCATGACACAGATTCTTAAGCCAGCCATACACAGTCGGATTCCATGGCCGCTCGATCACCTATCCAATCGATTCCGGCCACCCTGGCATTTATTTTATATTCCATGTTGTTTTATTGTGTATTCATACAAATTCCCACCAATTTTTTTCTCTTCTAGGTATAAATTCTGGAACTGAAAAAAGCTTTCAACATTAAATGGACAAAAGACCAGCTACTGAACTTATTATATAGTATACTTAAATATATACATATCGTTTTGGTCCATGTGGGCCTTAGAGAGGGTCAAATTATTCAACTTGCTAACTTTATGAGCTGATTGCAAAGCCTTTGAAAACTGTATCATAACCAAAATTACTGGAGATGTAGAGAATGGCTGCGGGAACATTTGAAAGAAAAAGTTTTGCTTTAGCTCATGTAGTTTTTGCATAAATTAAGTTCAAAATCAAAATTCCGATTTTCGAAATTTTTACTTGACTTTGAACTTAATTTGTACAAACACTGTTTGTGATACCATGTTCAAGGGCTTTGCATTAAATTTGAATAAAAAAAATGGACCATCTCTAGTGGGCATTTCCTCATAAATGTAATCTATTTGAGATAAAAATCATGATCAGAATCAGAATGTGACATCATATTCTGTTTAAAATTAGTTGTATTTATAAACTTGTGTCAAACTATTTATAAAATGACCTTTTACACCTATCCATTGCTAGCAGTTGTTTGCTTATTTAAAATAATTTGGGGTGTTTATCCATTTACATACACTGTCCCCAGCTTCAGAAGACTGTCCTAGCACCTTTTTGAAAGAATGTATTTGTGTATTTGTAGTTTTAGTTTGGTAGGGCTTTGCTGCTTTAGAGACAGTGCCTTCAACATTATACATGTCTGATTTAACTTGAAATCAGCCCAATACATTACTCACTTTAACAGCTGTGCTGGTAAATGTAGTTTTGCTGGATGGAAATCATTAAATTCCTTTTGCCATTTGGCGTTTCTATTATTTTGTCCAACCCTAAAGAGTCATTCCCACTTCCAATACACACATAATGCCACAGTCTGTGATAAATACTCTTCCATTATTAATCCTAGTCCTGCTTTTTCTGTATTATCATTCAGCCATCTCCAGGCTTTATTAACTCTCTGAAATGTTGACTGCATTTTTGTGCTAGCCACAAATACAATGCCTCAGTGGTTTTTCAGCAAGGGCATTTGTAGTTTTATTCAGGAGGCAGGGAAAAAAAATAAAGAGACACAAATGATAAACTGTGAAGTCCTATGCCAGACAATACCTTTACAAGAATCATGAGGGCAGAATCATCATTATTATAATGAAAAGTGTAGATAGAATCTGCTGATACTAAAAAGACATGAATCATGCGCCCCTTATGAGATTTCAGTGATTTGGCTTAAATCTGCTTTCAAAATGTCTGACATCTCCAAAAATAAATTCACAAATATACTAGATTCTTAGAAATCTCATTCAGAAAGGGAGGGCTAAAGCAGTAGGAAATACACAGAAGCTCTATTATATTGTCTCCATGTCCTAGAGGTAAATCCTCTCCAAAAAACACACCTGATAATATGAGTATTGCTTGTATAAAATCACTTTAATAGAATTAGCATAAAATGGTTTAATGTAATACATTAATGCAGGTAGAAAAGACAGACAAGCATTAAGGCAGTCATAGTAGTGCATATATCAGTAGGGGGGGGGGGGGGGAAGAGGGGGACCGCTGATAAGGGGCTATAGGTGTCCTGATCCTTGCGGTCTGTGTCTTAGGATTACCCTGAATGGAATTGGGAGAGCTTGAGGCCCCTTCTCCCAATAAATAAATACTTAGTGTTATAACTTAAAAGTCTTTGGCTCAGCCCAGCTGAGAGTGGAAGATTCTGGGAAAATGTGTTCTCACGTTGTACCCTCTTCATTGATCCACAGCCGACTCTCTTCCACCTCCTTTGTTACCACCAGAAGGATCTCACAGGAGCCACGAGCGATACAGCCCTGTAGGAAGTACCTGCAAAAGAAAACACATTTAGTATAGAATGTGCACAATTTTTTCTACATTGTTGTATCAGGAGAAAACCGACACGTTTATAGGAATTATTTGAGACATAAGGACAGGACTGAGGAATCTGAAGGTGCCTGCAATTACTAAATAACATGGCAGGGCTAGGTGGGAGATATTCCTAAAAATAAAATAGGAATCTTGTACAGAAGCATATAAAATGGATTTATACAGAGACTTTGGACACACCAGGTACATCCCTAAAACTTAATAGAAGTCCCTTTGAAGTAGGTTAACTTACCACTAAGGTAAGTCTGCTGTCTTGCTCTGTGCTGCACAAACTCCTTTGTAAATGATGCCTTCAAAAAATGCTTGTAGTCCCCATGGACAAATACAATGTAAACAAATACCACTAAGAATGTCAGAAAAACCAACAGGGGCAAGAGTAACATGCTGCCATTAAAAGCAGTATTGGAGCCAGATAAGGCTAAAAAGTGAGCAGATGGTGATAAAAGTTCGAGCTCAGAAAGGTATGTAGTCACTAAATGGATGCTGTATTTACATTACATGACCAGGCATTCCAAACCTCTAGTCACCTCATCATCATCACTGCTAGCAAGTGTGCCTTGAAAGCTAAAATCCAACTGCCCCTCCAGTTGTTTCTGGATAATATAATGAAGTCATTATATTGCTTTCTACTCCTATAAGCATGTTGAGGGTCCTTGCACATGTTGAAGGTAAATTATAACGTAATGCTACGTATACATATTAGTGTATGGGAGACACTTGTGCTGCGGCAGAAAAATGCATGCTGCAATGCTTTTGCATTAATGCACTGAAATAGCATGTTAACACATAACGCAACTGTGATGCAGTGCTGTAAACACAACACGGCTGCAACAGGTCTACCCCCCCTTTTTGCTGTAAAGAGGGGTAACAATATAAAAATGAATATCGATATTACATAAAATACTCTATAAGCTTTTAATAACAATTAAATACTAAAATATAATATTTTAAAATAATATTGTGGTGGACAGTATAGCACCTTGAAAGTCAGTTTAAAGTTTCTTAGTTAATATGGACACATTTAATGAAATACTTTTGGGGTTTCCGTTTCTTTAGTATGACTCAACCCTCATAACATATTCAGTTAACACCCATTATAAACTCTGACAGGTTGACAACATTCCACAGGTCTTGAATAACCACTGTGAGCTTACACACGGAGTATCTCAGCAATGTGAAGAACTCCTTTTCTGCATGTGAGGTTTAAATAAAAGATGAGATCACAAGTGTGTGTAACAACAATATGAACAGCCAATGGAGTGAGCTCACTTCTGTGATGTCAAAAAAAGGACAACGTGGGAAAACAGAATCAGGTGCATATTTACTATTCTGAGCTCCTACACATAAACAACCTGCATTCTTTTGCTTGCTTGTTAGTTTTTGAAGAATAATTAGACCCAAATATGTTTTTGTTTTGGGATGTCATGAACATGAGATCATTATCATCATCAATATCATCATCACTCTAGAACATATTTAGCGTTTGTCTAAATTAAGTTAAAATTCAAGATCAAGTTTTTGAGGTTGAAATTACGACAGGACTTTAAGTATTAAATTACGTTCAGTCAGCCTGTTGCCATTTTAACCTTTAGGTCCCCCATACACCTTTAAATTTCTCTGTCAGATTTCCTTTAGATCTCATTTTGTTTTACCAAAACCATGTAATATGAGGGACTTTCTAAACCATCAAGTCTACCTGTGTTCAATGGCAGAGGATCCTATACTACATAGTTGCTGGTAGATCTAAAGGATCTGGATCTGACAGATAGATAGATCTGAAGGTGTATGGCCAGCTTTAGACACAAGTATAACCTGAATGTAATTTTTCTAACCACATTCTCTCTATACACCAGTATATAAAAGGTGATTTTTTACCAGTGTGTACGTAGAATTAAAAAGTCTGTCAGAGGGCCAGTGGGAAAAATTTTCCCAACCATGTCCCTATGAAAACTTTACAGGCTTGTCCCAACTGGGGAAGCTGGCCGTGGGGCTTCCACTAGGCAGCCGCTGCTCCCGGCCAAAAACGTGGGGGCTCATATTTCAAATTGCGTCCGCGGTGATCAAGTGTTTGGATGGGGACTCTGGTTCGAATAATCCCGCTTGAAGAAAGGGTGGCTACGTTCCATTCCCAAAGTATTGAACAGGAATCGATTAAGAAAAGTGGTGTGCATCGATTAGCCGTTTAATCGACAGTATAACTCTTTAGTGCAGCATGGTCATGACATCAAGCTGTGCTCGATCAATTGCATGGGTATTGATCTGTGTATTACCCATTACCAGTTCAGTAACAAAGTTGTTTTGGTCTATTACTGCATCAGAGAGATTTCCCACCAAAAAAACATCCGGACTGGCATAAAGATGATAATAAAACATAACTAACCTTTAAAGCAAATGTTGAGGAGTGGTGGGTGAATGTGCTCGACATTAACACTACACTTCCCACAGGATACTAGGGGACTATGGTGGAAGCTAAAATAATTATTTTTGAAGATATAGTAGGGTGGGGAAGGACACCCAATAATCTAGGGCGACATATTAGCTTTCCCTTCCCATTATCTGACACTAACATTAACACAAGTAGGAAACAAAAAAACCGAATATAGAAATCGATTAAGCCAATTGAATGTGGGACTGAACAAAAATGTTTTCAAACCTATATAGACCTAACTAGAAAATTAATTGGAGAACTTGTGGATTATATCCTGACCAATCACATCTAGAGGGGGATGCAAACGAAATTACACTAGCGCAAACATAAAACGGGGAACCACCAATGGAAATGTTTATAGACACAAATGGTGGTTTGCAGTGGACTGAAGAGGACCACTAATTACTTCGACTAGAGTGGATAAAAAAAAAAATACATACATATGAAAGATACCGGATCCCTAGAATAGACGTAACGAACATGGTCAGACAAATGACGTAAGGCATCACCACAATATATTGTTCTCCATATGATCATGGGTGGATACAAGCCCATATCACACAGATACCAACATTTATTATGCCCACGCAGAGCTAGAACAAAGTACACTACCCAAAAACCGGGGTGTAAGGAACGTGAGATTATACCCCTCAACAATAGGCAAGCATTATTCCAGAATGCATATTAGAAAATAAAGTGTTCTGCACCCTAACACTAAGTGTTTATAAACCCAATACTGGAAATTTCTTTTTTGAATATGTATTTATGAACTTTTTATACAATCATTGGATGGTGGAACACCTCTGACAAACGGATGGGATCTGACCGGGGAACTTTCTTTTTTTTCGTGTTTCTTTTTATTGTTTGTGTTCTCGTGTTCGGTGTTTTTTTTGTTTTTGTTGTGTGCTTTTTTTTTGTTGGTGTTTTTGATTTGTTTTACCGGGGGTAGGGGGGGGCGCGGGTCTTCCCGAAGCCATACACCTGCTGGGATGATGGCTCTTTTTTTTTTTGTGGGGTCTTGGACGTCCAGGGTCATTGTGACCCAATTCTTCTGTACACACCGCCGGGTTTTCTCCCCCTGCCCGCTCGGCACCCCGATTCGTCTGAGTCCCAGATATAAACTGGGGGGTTGGCCTTGATTCTTGGGTATGCGAGGGACGGGGGCGGGGTGGGGGCTACATCGGACGAGGGTTGGGGGTGTAGTTTGTTAGATGTGGAGGGAGGATAGGACTTTTGAGTCCACCTCCCATTGCCATCGATCCAAGGCTCTGGCATCTTGGCGGGTCAGCCACGTCGCCATGGGCACATGATAAATCACGTCATCATTGTTGGCGTTCGGAGTCGGGTTTCCATGGCGACGCGGGGGTTTAAGGGCTGGGTGGCGGCACTGGGCATTGGGACCGCCGAGTGCCGGAACGGGGGTGGTGGAGCGAGCGGCCTCCGTATGAAAATGCGCTACATCTATACAGCTGGGGGGGGGAAGCCACGATTTACATCGAGGAGGGGGGGGGGGGGAAAAAAATAATTGGGGTTTCAAGGGACAACATTTGAGTTTGACATCCTCACACGACATGTAACCTACAAGGGGGGTTATTGTTGTAAACAAACACTTCTCATTCTCCGCAGGAGTATACACTTAGATCCCATCCTAACAGATACAATATACATAACATCAGATTACTCACACACATTCACTCAAATCACACATCGCATCACACATGAGATCACAGCTTGGTACAATCCCTGGGACATTTACACAACATGTGTGATCATCAGTTTTTTGTTTACAATTTTAGCACGTTGTAGTATCCACACACACTCAAATTCACCCACTCCCTTTACCTTGGATGGAGGAAGGGCGGTTCTCAATTTCTGTGGGATTGTACCCACCTGATCCATTACTATCTCCATCCATAGGTGGTATGGTGCTATGCCAGCTCCCATTGGGTCCCCTGTTACTCCCGACAAAGGCTGTTTTTCTCCCGGTGGGGGCGTTGGGTGGTTGGCGGGGGGGGACGACCTCCCAGACCCTCGGGGATCGTAGACGTTTGCAGATGGGAACCAATAATGTCCAATTCAAACCAATCACACAGCTAGGCTGTAAGTACACTTCTTGACCACAATAATCTTCTTTTTGATCATGCTTTCACATTAAAAATACAATTGTTGGACCCTGTTAGACAAGACAAAATTTATAACCTCCTGAAGAAAGGCCAAGTCGGCGAAACGCGGCGAGGACAGTTTGTTATGTTGTGCCAATATTGGGTGTATGTACCTTGCCCATTATTGTATGAGAATTATGTCTATCAATTGCTTGTTGACTTTAGTTAATGTTTTTGCCTGTTAACATCACTACTACATACTAGAAGTGGTTACTTCTGAGTACTTGAATTACTATGACATGCAAGAAAGGTGTTACCTGTCGGGAGTTACAGTCTGAGTACAAGACTGTGGACTTTAACAAATTACCCCGTGCACTTAATTGAAGTCCACACAACCAAGTCCAGTTTTTCTCCCCAGAATTTTTTCTTTAGCCGGGAGTGCGCGATGACTGTCATGATCGAGATGCAACGTCATCGCGACGCCTGCTCGGTTCCCGGCGGCCCTCATGATAGAGGCTGCCGGCCAGCGGCAGACCCAATATCCTCGGACAGGCGGGCATCACAATTCATTCGGAGCGGCCGCAGCCTACTGAAGAGGACGCCGGCCCGCGGATCGGGTAGAGTCTGTGCCGCGGCCGGAGTATTCAGTGGGCTGTGGCGCCGCTCCTGAACGAATGGAGGCGCCGCCTGTCAGGACTGCTCGCTGGTGCCGGGCGGGGACCAAAAAATTTCCCGGGCCGGGACGCCCGGCCACTCTCCTCTGGGGAGAACACTGAGAGTATCCATGTGGGGAAGTGTAGGGGTTAATGTCGAGCACATTCACCCACCACTCCTCAAAACTTTTGGGAAGCTAATATTTTTCATTTAATTACAGATAAAGTAGAGGTGGGTTAGTCATGTTTTTCAAGAAAATTATATCTCCCCCCCCCCCCACAAAAAAAAGGATGTTAACTTTACTTGAGCTCCTTGGGGCCCCCAAGCTTGGTGGGGGATTTCAGCTTGGAGTCCAGGTTGTAGTAGACGCCACCAATTTGTCTTACTGCTATCCAGTGCTTGCGAGTGATCGGCAGAGAAAGGAAGCCCAGCGAGATGGGAGATGGGATGTTCAAGATAAAGCCGAAGATTTCACTCAGTGCCAAACTCTCCAGAGACCTGCAAGGACACAATAGTCATTCAGCCAGGGTCTCATGTGGTTGACATCACCCTTTGATGGTGGCTTAAGACCTGCTGACATGGCTGTACTCTGGGAAGAATGCCCAAAGCAGGTTCACCATAAAAGTTAAAACCTGACTGTTCAGTCCTTGTACTAACTACTTTTTATCAAAACGGTGTAGATGGAAAATATATATTAA
Organism: Ptychadena robeensis; assembly: GCA_036250615.1. Taxonomy (NCBI): domain Eukaryota; kingdom Metazoa; phylum Chordata; class Amphibia; order Anura; family Ptychadenidae; genus Ptychadena; species Ptychadena robeensis. Next base: position 79,987,449 of record CM070037.1, read on the forward strand.
ATCAGAACCCAATCAGGCATGCGCTTATCTATGAGAATAAGCGCATAAGTATAAGGAGGCAGGTTCAAATGGGAACAACTGAATGTCCTCCAGTGGTTCCCAAACTGGGGGGCACTAAGGTATTCCAGGGGGTGGTGGCCCTCATTCTTAACCTGTGTTTGAATGGGGGGGGCTCGAAAACGTGAAAACATACCTAAATAGAAAAGGGAGGACCTGCAAGGAAAGTTGCAGTCTTAAAGTATCTAGTAAACCTACAAATGTCAGCTGGGGGATACTCAGATGCAATCCTCTCTATGGCCACTTAAGGGGTTGATGAAAGCATTCTGCATCTTTGGTGGTTTCTGTGTTATCTCCTCTAAGAATTACTGCAATGGTCTCCTTTTGGATTACAACTATCACAATTTGGTCATTCTCACCTGCGTTTGTCCCACCATACTGCGGCGTAGTCCAGCATCTGGAGAGCTGCCATGATGACGTTGACGTCATAATTTCCAGTGCCCAGCAGACTGCGGTGTGGGTTAATGACAGTGTTTGGAGATAACCTGAAAGTAAAACAATCTTGAGTTAACACAAATAACTGTTATTATACACTGATACACATTAGTGTCTGAAGTCTTCTCAAGATTGTATCCCTCATTTGATAAGTGCACACGGAATACGGTTTACCTCTCACTCAAACTTATAATATTTATACAATGGAAGAGACAGCCAGGGAAAGGACTATTTACTATAAGTTGTTTATAAAGAATCATGCAGACATGTAAATAAATAAGAGGCCCATCTATGACAGCCTTAAAGATGCCAGATATTAACCAGAGACTATCATATCTGTCTGAAGAGATGTATGGCTTGTACAGATGTTTTCAAAAAGTCAATCTCATACCCATAATCAACTACAGCCCCTTCCAACATGTACCTTCATCTCCCCATCCCCCCTCTGGGACCACCTGCCAACCCCTCACATCACATTATGCCCCTTTCACATCCTATTTCCCAAACTCCTCAACTTCCATCCCCTAAGGAAGTTCTTGGGGTAAGATCTCTTCGCTGGTGCGTCCTCCAAACCCCCAAAAAGCTAACAGATACCCCAATCAATTGTCTCACAAGATGCTTGACTCAGGGAGATCCCCTCTAGCACCCTGATCCCACCTCAGCGGATTTAATTCTCACACTCCAGGGGCCGATCTCTACTCAAAACAGATCCCAGATAAACTATTTGTGGCGGTCACTCTGATTTCCACCCCTCAGCAGATTCTTGGGGTAGATCTACCACCCTTGTCCTGGTCTATATCACCAGCAGATCCTTGCCTCCCCAGATTTAATGATCTACCCGAGACCTGTGCCCCCCCCGGACAGATCTCCCCTCCCACTCCTGATCGCTTACCCGCGGCAAATCTCCTCCGCTCGGCTCTGGCAGTATTCAGCTCTCTGTAGTAAGTTGTTCAAGGCATGTACCGCGCACAGCTCCAGCCGCTGCCGCTCATGGAAGATGCACGAACCGTCCCCCATCCTAAGCGTACAACGGGAGGGCGGGGCGTGACCATATCAAAGCGCTGCGGGAGGGGGAGGAGAAACGGTGTCACGTGAGGTGACTGTCATCTGCGGGGGTCACATGACTCGCAGCCTGCTACTTTGTTCCCCACATGACATCTTCAGTTGTTTTCTTGCCATTGTAGCTCCTCCTCCTGGTATTATTGTTATTTATATCCGTGTCGTATTATTGTATCGGTTATCGGCACTTATTCCTGTTCAAAGTGTCTCTTTTGTTCTCTCCTCACTAAATATTATGTTATTAATATTTCCACGGACTCCTTCTATAATTATCTTATATCAAGTGTCTATTCATACCATGGCCAATATGGGCGGCATCACTGGTAGCTGGGGGGAGGGGGTGAGCGGCTCCCGAGGGGTGCACGGATCTGCCTAGGACCGCACCGGATACCAAGTGTTCTTATTAATGATTAAGCCCTAAAAAAAAGGGCATTTCCTTATACAAGCTTTTCAGCCCTTTATTACTTTTATTATATGTTCCTTCCTCTGTCTTTCGTACCAGTGCTGCCCCAAACGCAATGTTTGTGGTGGGTGCATCCCTCTTGTCTATACATGGGTTCCTTTGCCTGGACTACATGTCCCAAGAGCTCCTGTGTAAGTTACTTCCTGTTAATGCAAACCTGTGATTTGATAATGTGCAGAAAGTGGTGTCTACATATGGGGCCACAATAAGTGCCAATAGCTAAAGTAGTCACAAGAAAGGAAATGTCCCCTGCCCATATTAGGACTGCTTTATAAACATGAATAAATGCAAGTTCTAAGAAACACATGAGAGCAGTGCAAGTGTATATTCATGATTTAATATTTTTTTTACACCGGGGGTTAATAGTTAAACTGTTATAGTTTATCTTATTGTAGGAAAGATGCCACATCCTTTAGCGCTGTAATGCACTGTAATAGACATGCTGGAGCCCTTAGTAACAATCCTGCCCCCTGGTTTCCTCCCCACCTAGGCTGCATGTTTGAATTAAGGACTAAGTTGAAGAGGTAATGGAGTTTCATATTGGTTTCTCTTTTAGATAAAAAAAAGAAGGTATAATTTACAAAATAAATCTTAAAATGCAAACTATATCATCATTTTTCTTCCTGCTGACCCAAACCAGACAGGGGCTTAATATTTGGCCCACCTTAAACTGAAAGACAAAGCCTCTTTCTAAAGTCCCCACATTGGCGGCTGGTCACGGGGTCAATGTGCACCACATGAGCACATCAATTACCGTACGATAGGGACCCGGTTTTCCTGGGCCCCCGGGTCTCTCCTTTCCCTAGCTGGAGAAGCAGCCAGCCTGCACACCCCCTTCACACACACAGCCATAGCTGATCACAGCCTGTCCATTACATTGGATGGTGACTCATTGTCCCCATTCAATGTAATGGATTTCAACCATGGTTTTCCAACATGTTGGAAACCTGTTTGGTTGAGTTCCGTGGAACCGTGGATAGCTCAAATGAAGAATCAGATTAATCTTCCTCTAGAGTATAGGGTCCTCTGCGATTGAACACAGCTAGACTTGATTGTTTATAAAGTCCATCAAATTACATGGTTTTGGTAAAACAATAGGAGATCTAAAGGAAATGTGACAGATAAATATAAAGGTGAATTAGGAGCCATAGCCATAAATCAATTGGCATAAATGATGTCCAGCTATGTAGATTTATTATCCCTAGCACTGTAGTTATAACATTAGTACCAAGTGTTTGCAAAATACCACAATAAGTCCCTTTGATATTCCCAGATACCAGAAGTACGCAATTTATTGACAAATAAATACTGTTGAACTATTGGGGTATCATGATTGAAGATGGATCCACATTGTTGGATGGAATAATTGATGATGGAGTTATTTCTCAAAATAGGAATAAACTCTATTTTCGTATATAGGTATCTATTAAGCCAGGTCTCTCAAAAGAGACCCCCTATATTGAGTAAATACTTGGGGCCTTGTATAAGAACACGTAGGGGAGCATGCTTACTGACAATTTTTTCTATTCAACATTTTACTGTTAACATTAAGAGAAACACCATTTATTTTTTAGATCATTTTTAATAATAATACATGTATTTTAATATTAACAATAACAATGCTTATATTCCTTGGAATTAGAAAGGATTTGTTATTAAAATGTGTTATAGGCAACAAGGGATTGGGTGCTAAGCACAGGTCCCTGGCAAGAACCTGGTCAGGTTTACCCATCCCAATGACCAGTGTGTTATAATAAACCCTGTTATAATCATTAAATGTTATTACCATTGTCATTCAGTTTGCTGTTTGTCATCATTTCCTCCACCTTTTATTACTATGAATTATTGAGCGGTGTGTCACCATTTTCTCATATTGTTATTATTGTTGTAAATCAGTGTGTCACCTGAGATGTTCTTGGCTTGCCAACTCTTTGTCATGTACTCTTGGTGATAATTATCATTCTTTCCCATGTGTTCAGTTTTCTACTGTATTTTACTACTTAAACCTGAAGATGACACACAGCGGAGGAAGTTAAAACTTTATGTCCTGTGTCACCATTATGTTGTGTACCTGCTGACCTTTTTCTGGACACATACTCTCCATCTTCTTCTCACAACAGTCCTTCCTCATTAATCTGCATACATTTGTAGACTAAGAACCTCTTTACCCAAACGGTTTTGAAAAAAATATATTTGGGGTTTAATAAGAAAGGAATTATCCTTTGACAGGGGTACAAACTCTATCCCGGGGGCTAAGTCTGCCCTGTCACTGCCCAGTAGATATTTAAAAAAAACATTTTTTTTAACAAACGAATGGCACATATGTGTCGTTTATTTAGCATTTGATTTTAAAGTTGTTATTACACTTTGATTGTTTGAGATTCAGTGTTTGAATAAAACTAGTTTGTTTACAAATATAAGGTAATATCTTATGAGAAGGAAAAATGTCCTCAATTGTAGAATTTTGTTCAATATATATATAAAAGTTGTCATGTGACTTTATCCAATATGTCATTTATTGGCACATAAATACTGTTGGTCTTTTGGGGCATCATGATTGATACTGGATCAATCAGTAAAAAACAGTACTTTAAACAAGATTTGTTTTTCCTCCAGCTAGTTTGAGACAATGTTTCTGAATTCAGCTGCATATTGAAAATTCTTTCCTCCTTAATATTATTTGAATATGTTGGAAGGTTGTCCCCCATTTGTCTCCTTTCCTCCAGTCTGTACATTTTAAGTTCCTGCAACCTCTTTTCAAATATTTTATCCATCAATCCGTTCTTTATTTTTGTTGCCCATATATGTAAATTTTATATCTTAACAAGATCTTTTTGTAAATGGGACCTATAGCACTCTCCTCTATATTAAAATGAATTCGGACCTCCTTCTTTCTACTGGTGAGTTACCGTATCTAAACTTTTAATAAAATAACCTAATATATGACATTTTACTAAGATGTTTGTGTCTGCATTAGTTGTCACTTTATACTTTATCAAAGTATTCTAGCTAGTCACACACATCCTGCCTTAGGATGGCTAAACTCACTCTGCTGTATCTGTGAAGCTGGTAATACTAGAGAGACTAAAACATTAAGATCAGTAAAAGGAAAATGTAATTCTATACTACTCTATAAGAAACTGAATCAAAACAGTTGTTGGCATTACATACACTTATAAAGGTTGACGGTTGAACAAGTTTAAACACTAAAATTCCTTTGATGTTACGGCATATATGAGATTAGTAAATATGATTTATGTCTTTTAAATTTAATGCATCAAATATTGTAAATTAAATCACAAAATGTTCCATTTCAAAATTACCTGCAAATGCTTCAAGTGCATACACAAAGGGACATGTAATATTGTCAGTACCGGTAATTATGAAACTCTGGCTCCTGTTTTTTCCCTGCAGCCAGTTTTTTTTGCAAGACTTTTCTATAAGCCTTCAGCTGGGAAACTTTCTTTTTTATGTTTGCTGCCCTCTACTGCCTAAAACAGTAGGGACATGCTGACACATAATGTATTCACCAAGTGGCCAATGTTTATCCTTTATGGACAAAAGTATTCTGACAGCCCTACTAATGATAAACATTTGTTATGAGTGAAAGGTTAAACAATTGGGCTCTACCAACCTTTTGACAGTTATTCAGAAAGATTGTTTTCTGTTTCAGAATGTTTGTTCTTCTGTCCACAATGTGAGTTCTATAAAGACATGGCTTTGACGGTCCAGAGTCCTGATCTCAAACCAACCGAATACATTTAGGAGTTTCTAGTTATTTCAAGTTGCTGACTTTCTGACTGTCTGTAATATATGCTTAATCCTTCTCTACATCTACAAGTTTGGTCATGATGAGGCTCAGGGCCTTTGCAATTAACCCACAAATAATTCAACCATCTCTACGAACTATGCTTCGCTTGCAATAAAATGGATGAATCTGGGTTTGGCAGTTGGCAAGGAAATTAAACTTGCATTTGACTGCATTGTGCCAAGTGTAAAGCTTGGTGTGTCTGATCTCACAAGATCTTTTCTGGAAGAATGGTCAAAGATTCCCATTAAGGCTAAATTTACACTGCTTTCAGTGCTTTCAGCAGAGAGAAATGACTCCCTGCGATCGTCTGCAAAATAGTGCAGGCGTTCGCAGTTTGTCTAATTAAGGACCCCATAGATTTCTTATCAAGAAGCAACCCAAAAAACGGTCGGTTATGGTAAAGGGTCGTTTACCTGGCGAATAAATGGGCCCTTACTCCTGTAATGAAGCTGCCATGGATTGACCAACAACATATTAAACTTATGAATGACTAAGAATGGGATGTTTATATTGGTGAAACCTACCATTCCTCTACCATTACTTTTAAAAATATAGTGTAAATCCAGCACAGATCCCTAACACAGTGTCTGGTTAGCAGTATCTCAAATTTAATTTGATTTTGCCTATGATTGTACCCAGCTGCAACCATTTGAGTTAAGCTGTTGTCTGTTGTAACTCGTAAAAAAATTGAGCACTAAAAATCTTCAAAATAACCTGAAATAAGCCATTCCAAAACATTATCCTACACTAACTGATAATTCATGCTACTAAAAACACACAAAGCTTCAACTAATTTAACAATCAATGTTATATGTCATAATTAAATATATTATGACATATTAGATACAACCCAAACCAACCCTAC
>CM070037.1:79996333-80023939 GCA_036250615.1 Ptychadena robeensis
ACATTGGTCTGTTTTAATGGATCCTAATTTTTATCTCAGAGTGTATGGTGAGCATTAGAAGCAGACTGGGCAGCAAGGTAATAATGACTTCAAACAAACAACTGCCTAGCTAAAGAAACTAAGGGTAAAGGTGCTGAATTGGCCAAGCACGTTTCTGTACTTGATTTCTGTGTATTATTTTAGGGCACAAAAATTTTTCACTGTTATCCAAGCTGTACACTGATTAATGTATTCTCTTCGTATAAGACAACTTTTAAACCCAGGAAAACTTTCAGGAGCCAAAGCTGCCGAGCATCTAGGGGGGGCCTGGAGATCTGCTGCCTGGACCTGTGCTCCCCGCTCTGCGTGCTGGCTGACAGCAGCCTCTGTGTATTTGAATCACAGGCAGAGAGGAGAGAGACTGCAGCATCCCCCTCGCCCCCCTCCCCCCGATGTGCTGCTACTTTGATGGCAACTGCTTACTAGTGACATCGTGGCTGAAATTGGTATTGCAGGGGGATTGAGATTTAAGCAAGAACACATAAAATATCTGTGCAAAAACTTCATTATTTATACACAACTGTTTTTTTTAGATTACCAAGTTCAGATATTATTGTTAAATGTATACAATTTATGTCCCATGGATAACCACAGGAAAGATTAATTATTATGAATGGTTGCAGATAGGGGTGTCAAATTGGGAATATAAATTACTAATCCAAAAAAAGATTGGATTTCTAGATGTGTTGGAGATCTGGGAGTTAAAAGTAAGAGTAGGCATATGTAAGGCCCTAGCTTGTGCGTTGGAAGATGGGTAGTCTTATACGGCGAGTATATCCCAAACTCAATATTTTAACTGGAAAAGTTGGCGGTCATCTTATACACCTAGTCGTCTTCGCCAGAAAATATATTTGGTGTTGTCCCATAAAAAGTTATGATAAATTATTAACCATAATATCAGGAGTGTACTTACTGTGAGGTACTGTATAGGAAAGGTAATTTTCAGAATTATCAGAAAGCAAGGTGACAGGCCCGATGAAACACAATCAACACAGCCCTGTCCATCAAACCCCTGTTATTTAGGTATGTAAAACAGAGATTAGAGCTAATAAAGTATTATTTCCTTTAGACACATTAGCCTTCCTTCCATTTTCACTGTCTAATCTAAATGTTTCCCCCACCACCTTGTGATTGAAGTGTTTAAGTAAAGTGTGTGGATCACAGAACTAGATAGACATAACACAAGTTTTCTAGCAGATTAAATAGCTGCCATATATGTAAATAAACAGCTTTAAAATGGACTAAAACAACAATTTAGAAGATATGGACAGGTTTCTGTGAACTTTGTTGCATGCAAATAATTTATGGCCCCATCTACACCAAGGCCCTGTGGTTGCCCCTGATCATGGCCATAGAGAATGAATGGGTGTGTTTAAAAAGGAATGATTTAAGACGCGTTTTTAAATGCGTCCATTCATCTCTATGGGGGTGATCAGGGGAGATCAGCCGCGGCTGCATGGCAGACCACAGCAGTGAGGATGAGCCCCATCAAATACATGGGTGCGATCAAAATCGCGGGCAATCGCTTGAGCCCTTATATAGAAGGATGGAAAAAAAATATTTGAAATGTGGAACAGTAAATATTTTGTGATCACGATATAGCATACAATTATATAGCAGAAGGATGGACCAAAATAAATATATGAAACGTGGAACAGTAAATTCTTAGTGATCATGATGTACAGATATTTCCAGGAAAATTTTGTAAGAGGTGTGATATCTCTTTGGCCATGTGAAATCTAGTTGAAGCCAAACATGATTCTGAGCAAACCAGTCAAATCCAGAGTCCTTCTTTATTTGAATAAATTAATCACTTCTAATTATACATGATGTATGAATTAATTTCACCAGTAATTTACATCTCGTGCTACTGATCATGTGTCATCAGTCTGGTTTACAGCAGATAAGTGGAATGTAATGAATAACTGCAAACAACCATGGGAAACTTTCCAGTCACGGTTAAAATACTTGAAGTGCAATTTTTTTTCCACGTTTTGCATGTGTGTTATTGAAGGCGCATCCGTATGTTGTAAACAAACATGTTAAATATTTGTTTTTTTGGTGGGCAATTGCACAGTGATGAGCATTCATATCAGAATTGTCCATGTTACAAGTAAAAAAAAAAAAGAACAATACATGTTTTATGCAGGCACAATATATTTACTGGCCTGCACAATGTGAGAATCCTCAAACCAAAAATATAAAAAAATGTATAAAAAAAAACAAAACACTGTAAGCTGCATTGAATAAATGTAAATAAAGCAATAATAAATAAGATTTGTACTTTCTTCAATTTAGGAATATGCAAAGATAACTTGATAACAAGCCCTGGCAGGTTGATTGTCCATGTTTTGGATGTATACACCTTGGAGACATACACTATACATTTTGTCTTGGGGGTAAAAGGTAATACAAAACCTTGTTTGTTTAAATAGACCTTTTTTCTTTGTTAGAGTAGGGAAGGGTTAAGTCACAGGATTTTCCTACTACTATACATGGCTAGGAAGTAAGTCAGGAAGTCAGGATAATGCAATATACTCAGAGTTAGAAAAAATGCCAGTCTTTTGTAAACCAGGGAAAGGCTAGAATCCCTGGAAGAGTTTTGTTGCTGTCCTTTATACAGGTATTCTCTCCCTTAAGGCCCCCATTCACCTTACAATCTTACTATACAATTTCTGTACAATCAGCTTTTCTTCTACCAAAACCATGTAATATGAGGATATGAGGAAAGGACACAGTAGATCTAAAGGAAATTGTATGGAGTGATCTAAAGGTGAAGGGGGGGGGGGCTTTACTGTTTGATTTAATCTTTACTGGCATGGCTTATAATAAGCAAATCGAAATCTCTCACTTGTAAGCCCAGATTTGTTTATACAACTTAAAGCGGCCATTGATTTGACCCATATCTCGTCTGTACCCTGCTTGAGTGCTGTGCGTGCTCACGGCCATCTATCTGACCCATATAATCTGCACCTTTAGCTGTTTTCGAGAGGGACAAATCAATCCTCGCATATCGAGCCGTCTGGAAGTCTATTTACATTAAAGCAGGCTACAAACATAAAGTAATAACCTGCATATAAATTATATTATTAGTTAGGCAAATAGTTTTTTTGCATTCCAACATTGTCTTTTATGTAGGATGCATAACACAATCAATCGCCTCTTAATAAATTACATAGAAAAAAACCTTTAAGTCCACTAGATGGCACTAAATACACACAGAATGTAAAAAATAACTTCCAATTTAGAAGAAACGTTAAAAAGATGAAGCGTAATTAAAAAAAAAACGCCACCATCTTTTCACCTCTTTATTATTCCTATTCTATCTTCCTCTTTCTTGTTGTGCCAGTGCCTTTCATCAATTAATATATACATATCCAAAGAGCCAGGGGCGGTCCTTGGGAGATCAGTGCTCCAAGCACCCCCCCTAACAATGGTTATTAATTAAAGGTGAAATCCAGGCACAAACATACATCTCAATTTTCCGTACGATTTCTGTGAGATTGCCGCAATCGATCGATCACAAATCGATGCATGCACAAAGTGATCAAACAATCGATTTGACCCTAAATCGCACGTAAAATCGATCGAGCAGGACTACGACCTGTCTGTAAAATTTGTGGAACGTTAATCAAGACATGTGATCGTTCCTATCGATGGACCTGTTGGCGTCCAACCCACATTACATAATTTCTGATTAGAACAGCTGCGAGCTGGAGATCGCACAATTTGTGATCGATGAATCTTGGGAAGGAATTGACCAGGAATCGAAGATGTCATATAGTGCAGGGTGCGGTCGATTCTGTAATATGAATGAATTCGGGAATCGCATGCACGATCATTTAAACGAACGATCGTTGGGAAATCTAAACATCTATGCTCAGCTTAAGCAATGCCACTACAAGCTGCATTGCATTGTGGCACACTGCATAAGTTGGTGCAGCCACTTGTTTTGACACCAAGCATTGTGAGGCTGCCCCTTCCAATAATTGAGTTAATATTTTCATTAGATTAATTGATAATACAATACACCATTTTAATTTATATGCCTTATAACAGTGGTTCCCAAACTGGGGGGCGCAAAGGTATTCCAGGGGGCCGCCAGCCCTCATTCTTAACATGTGTTTGAATAGGGAGGGGGGGGGGGCCCGATAATGTTCCTAAATAGAAATGGGAGGCCCTGCAAGGAAAGTTTGGGAACCACTGCGTTACAAGATTAAAGGGACAAAAGTTAAACCATGCACATTAATAGAATATAGGCTATCTCTTCCCAATAAATAAAATGAAATACCCTTACCAATGCATGCCAAGCTCAAATTCTCATAAACTGTTATTGAAAGTTTAAAGTGTTTACCTGGATCCCTTATATTCCCATAGAACAGAAATTAGCTTTATTAGAAAAATTGAGCATGGTCTTTCCAATTAGCAGTTTACTGGTGGCAATTCATGTCAAAAATGATTTATATCCTTGCTCAGAGTCAGATTTTTCTGATTCCAAGAAAATTTGTGATGCTGATGTACATTGTGGCATTCTAACAACAGGTCTATCTTGTCTTTCCAGTAGGCAAATGAGCTTAATTAGCACAATCACAAAACAGCACAGGACGTTTCTTCGAACATAAAAAAGGAGGCCTTTCTGATCTAACCCACTGTCCTTTATAAAGGGACTGGATCTTCTGCACTTCAGGGAAGAACTTCTTACTGCTCTTTTGGTAGCACTCAAAGTCTACAGAGCTACAGAGACACACGGTGCTCCAGTGGTAAATATAGGACAGTGGTACTTTCCAAGCTAGCATTGCAAAATGACCATATCTTCTGCATTTGGAACTCTCACTACTTCTAAAATTCTGAATACAGCTATACTGACCTTTACTATTATTGGAATAGAAGCAATTTTAGACTCCAACTTTGAATGTCCAACAAAAGAATACAATGCAGTCCTTACAGGCTTCTACAGTCTTTCGTTCTTCCTGTGTCCAGCCATAGTCTTTATTTACATTGGAATGTATTATTTTCCTGGCTTCAATAACAAAAGGCAAAGCTGTCCATGTTGGTCTGGCAGTTGGGCTTGTATCTACGTTGTATTGCAGGTGGGAAAAGCTCCATTGATGTGGATCCTTATTGCAATGACAGATGGACGGTACCTCTCCTGCTTTGTTGTGGCTGCCTCTAACTACGAGCTAGACCCCCACCTATACCTATTTATTTTTCAGGTAAGAGATTTTGATTCCATTTATTCCTCAGTTAAATATTCTCAATGTGATAACTTGTGTTCTTAAGCCTCTTCTGTGCAGAGGTCTTACTACTGTAGAAAAGAATACATATCTACTATCAGTAAACTTTGGTGACCTCTTTCCACCTATGTGGAAGACATATTTAATTTTGGCAAATACAGTAACTGTTAGAAAGGTGAAACATCTATAGGGAAATATTTTTTATAGGAGAAGAGACATATCTACTGTGGGGAAAGCCTCAACATTACAGTGAAGTGAGATATCGATTTGGGAAAATGGCACCATTGTGGGAGAAAAGAAACATCTTCTTTTGGGATATTGGGAAATCACCGCACTGTGGAAACATCTTAGAGAACATGGAAATACATACATTTTATAACATATGCCTTAAAGCTGAATGACACCACTGGCTACATCTGGTCCTCCAAAAAGCAGTCATTTAAGTAATGTTTTTTTTACTAGCTTAACAACTGTAAATATTAAATATTAAATGTAAATAGGTTGGGGAAACTAATATACTCATCTAATTACGACTTGATTAGATATCTGGTCATCCTCTTATGGAAGGATTCCACAATAAGCCCCACAACAACTCCTTTTGTTGTTTTTGGTGGACGAGATCTGATTGGATGGGATCTGCCAAAGGTTGAGCTTACAATTAAAGAGGAACCCCCTAAAAATACATAAATTTTTAAGACCCCCCCAACATATTATTTAAAGAATATGGATATTTTTACTACTGTCATAGGAGCTACATCAAAAGTGGCCAAATTGATCATTTTTTAAATATATTATTTTAATGTTGGTGTCCATCTGCTTTTGACAGTAGTTTACATATTGATCCTAACACTCAAAAATTTCACTTTGCTATATCTTCTAAAATGACTGAATACATGGGGGGGTTAATAAGCAATGTACATTTGTTTACACAACTTCTATAAATTCATTCAGTAATTATGTTTATCTCTAGACTCAACTACTGTTGGTATATACCACCATTGAAAGAGAATAGATACATCTATTATTAGAAACGTATACTTTTCTGGATAGGCGACACATACTTTACAGTTTGGGAAATCTCATTATTTTATGACCGGAGAAATCTAACATGGGAAAATCTCACTATTGTGATAAAAGAGAAATCTGAAGTACCCTATTTTATTTAGAATGTAGGGATGGGTTGTGGGAGCATTGTAAAAAAATGTATTTCTCTAGTAAATGGAGTTTTTGCATAAGTTTTTGCACTGAGGTTTAAATGAGGATCAAAATTAAGTGAATGTAAAAAAAACTTTGTTTGACTTTGAACCTAATTTATTGGAACAACCATGAAGGTCATGGTGAAAAAGGATTAAAGGAAAGCCCTGAACCCAGTGCGTAGCACAGTCAAGAATTGATTTGCACGGCTCCACCGTCCTCAAGTGAGGAATTTTCCCTTAACTTTTGGGATTTGTGATGGATTTGGGCATGTAAATACCTTTTGTTTTAAGAAGGCTTGACTGTGCTACGCACTGCTTGGGTTGAGGGCTTTTTCGATTCCCTTAATCCCTGCTCACAATAACCTTCATGGTTGTTCCTCTACGTTCGGCTCCCAAGCCCTGCTCCATAGAGCCATGTTTTGGTACACTACACTGATGATGGCCAACAAGCCTGAAACAGCTGTATGCAGTTTGGAATAAATGGCTCTGTACCATAAGGTTATATTTGCACTGTACACCATTGGTTCTGGATGTGCATTTGGTTCTGGATGTGCATTTGGCTGATGGGGCGTAAAGGATTTATTTGCATGGCTCCACCAACTGTCCTGAAGTGAGGATTTTCCCCTAAACTTTAGTGATTTATGATGGACTGGGGTGTGCAAAGACATCTCCAGCAAATTTAGTGATGATACCATGTTCAGGGACTTTGCAATTCACTCACAAAGCCCACCTGTGAAATTTCTTGCCCAGAGTATAAATTTAATTAAATATTTTGAGCACAAATATTAGAGTATCTGCAGTAACTACATTTAGATGGGAAAGACATTGGAAACACATCTACTGTGTAAAAATCTCAATATTAAGGTACACATCTATGGTGCAGAAATCTTACCATGGAGGAGAAACATATACTGTATTTGGCGGAAATTCTACTGCTATATGACATAAATCTACAGTTAGAAACACAACTTGCATTGTGGGGATTTTTAAGGAAAGGGGACACGTTTCAGAAACATCACTAATTTAGAAGTGACTCATCTATTACAGTAAAGGGAGCACAATATGCTGAATGTAGAAACATGTGAGCAGGATACAAATGTTTAAGTTAAAATGTTACTACTGTAGGGTAGGCAACATATATACTAAAGAAAAAGAGATGTCACTGTAGGAGATAAGACACATTGACTGTTCAGTCTCTCACTATTGTAGGATAGATACATCTTTAACCATTGTATTATTAACCTCCCTGGCAGTTCACTGAGGTCCAGATTTCTGTACCAAAAGTGATACAGTATTTTGCCTCTCCGCCCTCATCGGCAGAGAGCCAGCGGTTGCACCTGATTCCGGCATGGGCGCAGTTTGATTCACGATCAGACTGCGCCAGTACTTGCTTCGGGCATAACGCTAGGGAGGTTAAACCAGCCATAGACGCTATGCTTGGCGGGCGTTTATCGCACAATCGGCCGCAGCATGATGACATCATCATGCCATGGTCAATCGTTTGAAATACACCATTTACGATTCGACAACCAATACTTTGGATGGGGACCCTTGTCCCCATTCAAAGTACTGGCGATCGACCAGAGAAAAACGTTTGTTCTCTGGCTGATCAAAGTTTTGTGCGAGTACGAACGGTTGCTCCAGGTGGGCGCATTCATTTTGCGATTGATCACCAAGTGATCACCCCGAATGCGCATGGTGATCATTCGCAAAATCGGCCACAGAAGGAAGCGCTATGGCCGGCCTTAGAGGTACAGAAATTTTTTTTTTTTTTTTTTTTATACGTTTACACTTGTTTTCTTTTCTTTTGATTTGGATTGGATAAAACATTTACCCAATCCAATCAAAATAAAAAACAAATGTAAAAAAATGAAAAAAAAATCTAAGATTTTTTTTTTTCTGTACCTTTAAATCTCCTGCCCGGGGCTGAATCCTATTGAAAATCTGTGGAGTGATCTGAATAGGGCTGTGCACAGGAGATGCCCTCACAATCTGACAGATTTGGAGCGTTTTCTGCTAAGAAGAGTGTGCAAATCTTGCCAAGTCAAAATGTGCCATGCTGACAAACTTATACTTTGTTGAAGTTCCTTTTGATTTTATTACAGCACTCAGTCTTTTTGGGTATGAGTCTAAGGGTGCACTCTTATCCAACAATATTTTTTATTTTTATAATTTTTCTTACCTCCACCTAAAAGATTTCAGTTTGTTTTATATCCACTGTATCTGGTATGTGGCTGACATCATGCTGATAACACATACTCCCAACTCATGAGTATGCATAATGCCATCAAATATCAAAGCCTGTTGTTTAAATTCCTCTTGACTATGGTGCTGTGTTCATTTAGTAATTACCATACTCGCACACAGATTTCATGAGTCAGATCAGTAAAATTGACTGATGATTTGCTGTTATGATCACTGTAGTGTATTGTTCCTTTAATAAACTAACTTGTCTCATACATGATAAATGCAACAATACAGTGTTATTGGCAGTGCAAATGACAGAATAATTTAAAGGTGCTCTCTCTCAGGGTAAATCTCCCTATAATCCTAACCTGGTAATCCTTAAAACTTCACCTTCAGTTATTTTAACATTAACCCTAACTTCAACCCCAGCACTAATCATTTCTGTAATCCTAACTCCAAACCTGCTATATATTCTAAAATTTTTCATAACTGACACTGTAATGTTAAAATTAATTCTTCCTTTAATATAAACACTAACCCTACCAGTAACCACCAAGTTGTCCTGTAAACCCAAAAATAACACTAGTCATCACCCAAGTAATAACCCTTCCTATAATCCAAAACCACCCCAACTCAATAACCTTAAAATGAAGCCACTACATGATTTTCACACCAATCCATCCTAATTCTAGATTGTTCTAGATTCCATTGTATTTTACTCCGAAACCTATTCATCCAGATCATGTTCAGTTATTCATGTATTTTATTGCCTTCCATGGCCAAAGGTGTATGAATTAAGCACCTAGGCACCCAGACTGCTTCTATAAACCTTTGTGAAAGAATTGGTAGATATAAAGAACTTTAGAGTGGTAACGTTATAAGATGCCACCAATATGTCTTCTAAGAATGCATAATAGATCTTTATGCTCCACACTGGAAAATTAAACCAGGAAAATGTTATATTTTTAAACAAATATTAGTTCCTGTAGCCCTCCTGTATCCCTAGCTGTAACCCTTCTTACAAATATATAGAAAATTGCATTTTTCTAGGTGGAGTGGCCGACATCCCAACTATAAATATATATGGACTATAACTACAGTTGGTGTCATAAACATCCGACAGCAGCAGGGATTCCCCCCTGAAAAATTCAGGGGCAAGGGGACTTTAATGGCCACCAATCTCCAAGAGAAAGGAGAAAATAAGAGAATGAGGTATATATTAAAATCACATATTAAGAAGTTTATTGTATAGTCATGATAAAAACATATAGCATGGCATGGCTGGGTTGGCATACATTAATACATCACATAGGTACAATAGGTAGTCCATATAGTATGTAAACAACAAAAGAAAAAAGTTAATTTGTAAGTCATGGTTGTAGAAAATGCCAGGATATGGGACCCCATCGAAGCAGGGTCCACTTCACCCCATTCTTATAAATGGTATGCTAACCTTCAAACCTACCCATAATTCCTAAACAATTATCCTCCTGTAACCATAACATTAACCATCACTGAGATCACTAGCCCTTTGAAAGTGTATGTGAAGTCAAAACTGCTTTAAAGTATTGGTTAGAGAAGTGAAAGATATAGAAAACAGTGAGAATTATTTTTTGCTATATATGGTTCTAAAGAGAGACTTTCATGCCATGGACTGCAGGAAAACCTGCAAGCAGTTTTTATACTTCTCTATTCAAAATTAGCTTTACAATAATCTGTCCTGCAAACCTGATAATTTCCCTAACAGTAATCAACACATGTATCCTTTATTGACCTATTAGATTAAACAATCCCACATGCAGATGCTAAATCTTTTGTAAAAATAAAATTTCCTTTGTCAAAAGCTGTCCCGGTACTACGTTCCTAAGTTAGTCCAATCCTCAGCCAGGATGATCATCATTTTTGGGCTAATGCAGAAGTAGGTATGGAGAGATCTCAGAAAGCAGTAGGCTAGAGGTTTGTGCCATCAGTGTGTAGCCATGTATTCAAATATTTTACAGATTTGTAAAGTCTATCTTTGGAGCTGACTTTTAACAATTTAATCCCTTATTTATCACTTTTACATGCAGACCTCTGGAATGTTGTCTATTACCCTAGTAGTAATGGTATGGTATTACATATCAACGTGCAGCTGCAGTTGTTTGGAGGAAAGTCGACGTACCTACCAGATGCTGGCAGATGTGGAGAGTATTCTAGTAGAGGATGAAACACAGAAAGAAAAAAATAAAGAAAAGCATAAGTTTCTGTGTGCTCTGGAGCATGATGGAGTGTATATGGATCGGCAATTGCCAAAATACATGCGAGAAAAGGAGGATGTGATTAGTGCTAAGCTGACCTCTCCAACTGATGAACATAATGGCTAAGCGAATGGAAAGGAACATGAAGAGCACTAAGGGTAGCAACACATGCAAAAAATAGACAGCAGGGCCTTATATATAAATCCCTGTTAAAAAGTAAACATGTTATCAAATATATTTTACAAATGGCTGACACAGTAAAACCACATACAAAAAACTGTTTTATTCCCTGTCTGACTAATTGAAAGACAAGACCCCTGTATCCACACATCATGTGTTGTAAATAACAATGTTACTTAGACCATCAGAATCAGCACAATAGGAAGTCAGTCTACAGCATTCCAAGAAGGCTTAATTCTGGTAATGCAGATAATTATTGAGCTAAATTTACAGTTTTGAGCCACAAGCAATGCATCCAATGTATAAATCACTAATCCTGTAATTGTTGCACAAGTCTGATGTTATGCTTGCTCCGACACAATGAAAATTTGATGTTGCATGACCACCACTGTATAATAGCACCAAAGTCTGATGATGGATTCGCATAAGAACTGGAGAGATATTGTGATGTAAAATTGAAAACCTACAAAGATGATGCAACATATCTGGAGCGGAAAAATACAGTCCACCATTTGGTTTTCGGGCGCCCGTCCCATAGAAACTCTATGGGGTCCTTAATTAGACGCACTATTTTGCAGACAACCACAGGGAGTCATTTATCCCGCGGCTGCACTGCTCCCGCACTGGCACAAGCAGCTCGAGAACCGCCAGTGTAAACTTAGCCTAAGAGGGTCTGGTATATGTATGTTATATGTGGTTTTGAAATTGACACAAAAACATTTTGATAAATTGATATAGATCAGTATTCTGTTTCTTTATGTTAATATTTTATTTGCATTTTAGTGCATTTAAGTGATCCATCTAATTAATTTATCATAAGGAAATTCTCCATATGTTGTTTTATTTTATTTGCTTAAAAGCAAATAAATGTTCTATAAAAAGGTTGCTATAGACAGATTTTAAACAAATCAAGTAGTGATTGAATTGTTTGCTAATTTTTACCACTAGAATATCTATTTACCATCAGAATCATACAATTGAAACATCTGGCTTATAATGTTTTATGAATTTTGTGATGATGATAGCTGGACATGCATGCAATAGGATAAATGAAAACATTAAGAATTCACTGCTTCACCATATTTGTAAAATGATTAACACTTTTAACTGAAACTAGTCGATATGATCTGCAAATGTGAAAAAAACTGTTGGTTGGCTCAACTCAAAAGTGATCAGCAGTTTTTCAACACCCAATGTTAACAAGTACACAAATATTGTTTTGTATGGGTCCAATCCACACCAATCCAATCCCCACAAGCTCATCTTTGATGATACCAGCCCAAACCAGTACTCCACCTTGCTGGCGTCTGAGTCGGACTGGAGCTCTCTGCTCTTTACCAATCCAGCCACGTGCCCATCGATCTGGCCCATCAAGACTCACTCTCATTTCATCAGTCCATAAAACCTTAGAAAAATCAGTCTTGAGATATTTCTTGGCCCAGTCTTGACGTTTCAGCTTGTGTGTCAGTGGTGGTCGTCTTTCAGCCTTTCTGTCTCTGAGTATTGCACACCTTGTGCTTTTGGGCACTCCAGTGATGTTGCAGCTCTGAAATATGGCCAAACTGGTGGCAAGTGGCATCTTGGCAGCTGCACGCTTGACTTTTCTCAGTTCATGGGCAGTTATTTTGCGCCTTTGTTGTTCCACACGCTTCTTGCGACCCTGTTGACTATTTTGAATGAAACGCTTGATTGTTCGATGATCACGCTTCAGAAGGTTTGCAATTTTTTTTTTCCAAAAAAGAAGCTTTGCAATTTTAAGAGTGCTGCATCCCTCTGCAAGATATCTCACTATTTTTGACTTTTCTAAGCCTGTCAAGTCCTTCTTTTGACCCATTTTGCCAAAGGAAAGGAAGTTGCCTAATAATTATGCACACCTAATATAGGGTGTTGATGTCATTAGACCACACCCCTTCTCATTACAGAGATGCACATCACCTAATATGCTTAATTGGTAGTAGGCTTTCGAGCCTATACAGCTTGGAGTAAGACAACATGCATAAAGAGGATGATGTGGTCAAAATACTCATAGTGTCTGAATACATATATACATATATATATAGTGTATTCAGACCCCCTTAAATGTTACACAAGTGATGTTTTTCCCTCATTATTGTAAACATAGCACCCCCTTTTTATTGAAATACAAATTGACATAAAAACACAGAATTGTAGAATTTTTTGCAGATTTATTAAAAAGAAAACCAGAAATATTCAGACCCTTTGCTTAGTATTTAGTAGAAGCACCCTTTTGATCCAATACATCCATGAGTCTTTTGGGGAAAGAAGCAACAAGTTTTTCACACCTGGATTTGGGGATCCTATGCCATTCCTCCTTGCAGAACCTCTCCAGTTCTGTCAGGATGATATGTTGGTGGACAGGCATTTTAGGTCTCTCCAGAGATGCTCAATTCAGGGATCTGTCTGGGCCATTCAAGAACAGTCACTGAGTTGTGAAGCCATCCTTTGTAATTTTAGCTGTGTGCCTAGGGTCATTGTCTTGTCATTGTCTGTGGTCCAGGATATCCCTGTACCTGACTGAATTCATCTTTCCCATGATTTCAACCCGTCGTCTTGTCCCTGCAACTAAAAAAAACCCACACAGCATGATGCTGCCACCACCATGCTTCACTGTTGGGACTGTATTGGACATATAGACAAGTGTGTGGCTTTCCTAATCAAGTCCAAACAGTATAATCAAACACAGCTGGACTCAAATGAAGGTGTAGAACCATCTCAAGGATGATCTGAAGAAATGGATCGCACCTGAGTTAAATATATGAGTGTTACAGCAAAGGGTCTGAATAGACCCATGTGGAATTTCAGTTTTTCTTTTTCAATAAATCTGAATTTTTTTTTACAAATCTGTGTTTTGCTGTCAATATGGGGTGCAGAGTGAAAAATGAAAGGGGGTCTGAATACTTTCCGTGCCCACTGTATGTATATATATAAATTACATTAACAGGAATAAAAAATTAACAAGTCATTACTGTATTCCCTGTATTCATTTATCAGAATAGAATTTAGCTGTAAACATGATAAATGATCGTACTAGTACACATACTACTAACAAAGCAAAGGAGTTTCTCAAAAATGGAAAACAATAATCTAATTTAAGTCCAACTGATATACAAATCAAATATGGGTGGGTGATGAAGTATATAATAGGGGGAACACATATATGTTTAGCTAAGTCCCAAATATAAAAAACAAAAACACAAATTAGTTAGCAAAATGCCAAACCAAATGAGGTGGCTAGCCTCCGGGGGCTTTTGCGGCTCAAAATGAGGAGGGTCCAAAAATTGGATCCCCTCTCAGGATCACCGGTTATTGGGACCTGAACACAGTCAGCAGCTCAGCCCTGGGTATATGACACATTAAAATCAGCTCTGCCGATTCCCTTGGAGATTCCTCTGGGGCGTTTCGGCCTCAGGTGTTGCCCTCATCAGGAGGGAAAGAACAACCCTAATTTGAAGGTATAGATGTAGGTAAGTTCAGTAGCCAGGGTGTCCAGTGTCTGTGTTCCACTTCAATAAAAATATATGTGTCAGACAAGGTTCAGTCTCAATACATATTCACTATAGCATTTATTCCCCTCCCAAGCCAATCAATTAGATCCCACAATAATAGACAATACCATAAAAATATAAATAAATATAGAAACACACATATACAGTCAAGGCTGAAATTGTTGGCACCTCAGAAATTTTTCCTCACAAAATTTTCTCACAAAAAAGTATTGCAGTAACACATGTTTTGCTATACACATGTTCATTCCCTTTTTTGTTTTTTTGGAACAAAACCAAAAAAGGAAGCACATTGGACATAATGCCACACAAAACTTTAAAAATGGTCTGGATAAAATTATTGGCACCCTTTCAGAATTGTTGATAAATAAGATTGTTTTAAGAATGGTATGCTGCTTTAAACTCACCTGGGGCAAGTAACAGGTGTATAAAAAACATACCTGAAAGCAGATAAAAAGGAGAGAAGTTTACTTAGGCTAAGTTTAAACTGTCGGTTCTCAAGCTGCTTTCAGCTTGAGAGCCAACAGTGTGCTCCCGCAGCCGCGGAAGAAACGACTCCCTGTGATCGTCTGCAAAATAGTGCAGGCGATTACAGGGCGTCTAATTAAGGCCCCCATAGAGGTCCTATGGGACGGCAGCCCGAAAACCGACCGGCGGACGCCTAATGTGGAAAAATATCAACAATCTCAAGGTTACAAGTCTATCTCCAGAGATCTAGTTTGCCTTTGTCCACAGTGCGCAACATTATCTTAAAGTTTGCAACCCATGGCACTGTAAGCTAATCTCCCTTGCCGTTGTCGGAATTTGATGAAAGATAAGCAGCCCCAAACAAGTTCCTAAAATATTCAAGCTGTCCTGCAGGATCAGTGTCCGCGCTGAATGAAAATAAAAGACCCAGGAGGACCCCACTGCTAACACAAAGACATAAAAAAAGCAAGTCTACCAAAATGTACTTGAGTATGCCAAAATCCTTTTGGGAAAACATCTTGTAGACAGACTAGACCAAGATAGAACTTTTTGGTTAAGCATATCATTCTACTGTTTACTGAAAATGGGCTGAGGCCTACAAAGAAAAGAACACAGTACCTACAGTAAAATATGGAGGTGCAATAATGTTTAGTTTTTTTTTTTGCTGCCTCTGGCACTGGGTACCTTGAATGTGTGCAAGGCATCATGAAATCTGAGGATTTCCAAAGGATTTTAAGTAGCATGGTAGAACACAGTGTCAAAAAGCTGGATTTCTGTTCAAGATCTTAGGTCTTCCAGCAGGACAATTAACCCAAACATACGTCAAAATACACCCATAAATGGATGGCAAAAAAGCGCTGGAGAGTTCTGAAGTGGCCAGCAGTGAGTCCAAATCTAAATCCCATTCAACACCTGTGGAGAGATCTTGCTTTTGGGAAAAGGAGCCCTTCGAATTAGTAAGATCTGGAGCAGTTTGCAAAGGAATAGGGATCCAAAATTATGTCTGAGAGGTGTAAGAAGCATATTGATGGTTTTTGGAAGCGACTAATTTCAGTTATTTTTTTCAAAGGGTTTGCAGCCAAATATAAAGTTAAGGGTGCCAATAATTTTGGCCACACCATTTTTGGAGTTTTGCGTGACATTATGTCCAATGTCCTTTCTTTAATCCCTTTTCTTGGTTTTGTTCCAATACACACAAAGGTAATAAACGTGTATAGCAAAACACGTGTTACTGCAATACTTTTCTGTGAGAAATACTTGATTTTCAGAAAAAAATTCTGGGGTTCCAACAATTTTGACCATGACTTTATCATGGGTGCATACCTACTGCCTTATGCAGTCCCCCTGCAGGCAAGCATCGTCTCCCAGGGGCCCCTGGGTAGGTGTATATAATTTAAGACTGTGGGGCAAAGGGTATTTATGTTGATCATCCGTCCCATTCACTAGGGGGGTCTGGCCCAACCCGGAGTACAGCCAAACTAATGGATCCCTTTAACCACTACAGTGTTCTCCCCAGAATTTTTTTTCAGCCGGGCGGCGCGATGACGTCATCGCGCCGCCTGCACCGGTCCGGCGGCCTCTCTGATAGGCTGCCGGCCAGCGGCAGCACACAAGTCCTCTGCGGCGAGCAGCCTGGCAGGCGGCGCCTCCCCATTCTTCAGGAGCACGCCGCAGCCACTGAAAGACTCCGGCCCGCGGCTCCGGTAGTGTGCCGCGGGCCGGAGTCTTTCAGTGGCTGTGGCGCGCTCCTGAAGAATGGGAGGCCCCGCCTGTCAGGCTGCTCGCCGCGGAGGACCTGTGTGCTGCCGCTGGCCGGCAGCCTATCAGAGGTGAGCCGCGCCGAGGATGAAGAAGAGCCACATGCGGCTCTGGAGCCGGGGGTTGCCGACCCCTGGTATAGCGGGACGGAACTGCCGGGCGGGGACTAAAATCTCCCGGGCGGACCGCCCGGCCAATCTGCTCTGGGGAGAACACTGCACTAAAAGGTAAAAAACAAGTCTGTTCAATTACATGTGACCCCCAATGTATAACCATAATTCGATGATATTGTATCGGCAGGACTCACCGCCCTAACTCTTATCATCATTAGGTCTACCATGCTGAGCAAATCTCTTGGAGAAGCTGGGAGAGTGTACGTACCTGGGTGAAGGAGTTGGTGAGCCGCATGTAAGATTGTAAAGCAATTGAGTCTGTCTTTAATTGTACAAGAAAAAGAAACTTAAACCGGCCATAGACATGCCGATTCCCAGCCATAGTTGTGAGGGATAGACCGGCGCATGTGCTCACACCGAACGCATAGTGGTTGGTCTCCCGCAACTAGTTTTCACCCAAAAAGCCGACAGGTCAGATCGCATGGAGATCTGTCCTGCTGGCTCTTTTTGTGGCCGATCGTGTTGTGGCAGTTAACTTGGAGGGGGGGTCTCCTCCCCCTCTAAGTTAATTGGCTACAATTTGGCGGGAATCTCCTGCGTTAGTTGAACACTCAGGATTCTCTGCAGTTCTGTAGCTGACTCCTCACAGCGTGGTGCCTGCTACATGCCAGCCATGGATTAAGGTGTCTATGGCCGGCTTTATGTAATCTCAATAACTTATAATGTCCTCATCCCCTCAACAGTTCAGAATGTGACATCTTAGGGTCCCTATACTCCAGTGGTTCTCAAACTTTCCTTGCAGGGACATTTAGGGACATAATCAAGCTCCCCTCCCCATTCAGTGACCCCCTGAAATACCTTTGTCCTAGGGGAGCCCGCCCCCCAGTTTGGGAACCACTGCCATACACCTATATTTCTCAGTCAGATTTCCTTCAGATCTCCTTTTGTTTTACCAAAACCATGTAATATGAGGGACTTTCTAAACCCTAGGTGCCCAACCTGCGGCCCGGGGGCCGCATGCGGCCCTTTGGGTGTTGTTCGGCGGCCCCCCTTGGTCTTCCACATGCGGCATAGCGACTCACCTGGGAAGTGGTCACATGCTGACCCAGCTTTCCTAATCACCTTTGGCGGTCCTACATCAGTAAAAATGGTCTACATATGACAGGGGCAGGGGTGGTTGCTCTGGTTTTGACTGCCTGTAGGGATCTGGTCCACCGCCTGCTAAGATATGTTGACGGTGGTCTAGATCGATGTTATGTGCGGCCCTTTAGGGATGCCGAGGGCCGCACTTGTGGCCCTCCTTATCAACTCAGTTGCCCACCACTGTTCTAAACCATCAAGTCTACCTGTGTTCAATCTCAGAGGACCCGGCATTACTTAGTTGTTGGTAGATCTAAAGGTGTATGGCCAGCTTTACATACAAACTTAAAAGGTGGACATGTCTGTGAAGTTCACACTCGACCAGCTTTTTCCATTGTTGCATAAATCCTCAATAGCATCCTGGTTCCCAGAACAGTCCTTACCAGATGGTATAGAGCCCTAGCTCATATACATAAGTTCAACATGATAATGAGTTTAGAACAGTGGTGGGCAACTGAGTTGATATGGAGGGCCACAAGTGCGGCCCTCGACACCACTAAAGGTCCGCACATAACATTTTCAGACTATACTGACTTGTATAAGCATTTTATAATGAAAAATTACAGCAGACATAGCTAGAAGACACTGTTTTTAATTTTAAAATAACAAAACGTGTTATACTTGTTTAGTTGGAACACTGTAGTGTGGTAATGCCCGTTGTGTGTCATAGATATCATGTGGAAATAGTGGGAGCATAGGCACCTGCCTGCCAATGCCCTGCCAACACGTCTTTGCCTGGGATCTTCTTAGAGCAGAAAGAGGAGGAGAGGCAGGGGACTTGCTCAGCTGCCATCTGGGTCACTGACCCTGAGTGAGGGTCATCTCACTCACCTCCTCTTTCCACTCCCAGGCCAGGACATGTCAACAGGGGGATCGGTGGACAGGTGAGTTCTTTTGCCCTATACATTAACAGTTAGGTCTGGGGGGCGCTGAAGAATGTCCAAAGGGCCATAGGTTGGGCACCTGGGGTTTAGGAGATGCCTTGGGCACACTATTACACATATTCTGGGATTGTGATCACTCAGACATTTCTGGAAGGGGGTTGTGTGGTTATCCAATGTAAGGATTTCACGACTGCGATATAATTGAAAAAACTATCACCGTACTTGTTACATCTGATCAGCTTTCCACTACATACCAACAGACACACCTTCACAGTTTACTTTGCTAATTCTTCTCACTCATTTGTTGTGCTTCTCTGAAAGCAATCCACAGTCACTTAATGATTGGCTAAGTTATGTGAAATAAAGACAATGAAAGATATATATTTTCATTATTTAAGTAAACAAAGGAGGTTTATGTCCCAACAACTGAAAACCGTGCATAAGTAAATGTGAACCTTGTATAGTATCTTGGGCTCCTCCCTTTGCAGCCATTACAAACATTACAACCACTAAACGTCTCCTGTAACACTAACCATCTCTCACAATCTGCTTATGGTGATTTTTGCCACTCCTCCTTGCAAACTCAGCCAGTTGAAGATGTTGGAGGGACATCTGGCATGTACCAACTTTTTAGGTCTCATCTCAACCACAAACATTTCAATTGGTTAAGGTCCGGACTTTGACTGGCCAATCCAGAGTGCGAATCCTCTTTCTCTGAAGCCATTCCTTTTACTCTTGCTGGAATGTCTTGTTGCTAATCCATCTTCGTCCCGCATGCTTCAACTCCGTGACTGATGGCAGGAGATTCTGGTCGAGAATCTGTGTGATAACCCGAAGAATTCATGATTCCTTGGACAATATGGAGTCGTCCAGGCCCAGCAACAGAAAAGCAGCCCCAGACTTTACACATTTCCACCGCCATACTTCACGGTTGGGAGGAGGTTCTTTTCTTCATATGCCGTGTTGATTGTGACCAAATAATTCTATTTTAGACGCGTCTGTCCAAGAATGGACTTCCAGAAGGCCTCTGGTTTGTCCAGTGCCTTTGGCAAAGTTGAAACGGGCAGTTTTGTGCTTTTTTGAGAGTAGAGGCTTCCTTCTAGCAACCCTCCATGAATGTCATGGCTATTCAATTTTCGTCTGATTGTAGACTCATGCACATTTGTCCCAGATGCTGCCAGAGAGGCCAGCACTCTCTAGAGGTGATGTGTGGGGTTGGCCTTTACCTGGTTTATAGTTTTCTGGTGCTTCTGGTGATATTTTTGATGGGGGTCCACTTCTAGGCAAAGTTGCTGTCATGTTGAAGGCCCTCCATTTGTAAATTATCTGTCGTACAGTGGATGGATGGACTGGAATCTTTTGGAGATGGTCTTATATCTTTCCCAAACTGATGGCTGTCACTACCCTCTTCTTCATGTCCTCGGATATCTCCTTGCTCTTGGCAATTGTTGATTTGTATGGGACCACAGTGGTTCAGTTTGGTTTGCTCTCTCTTTTAATTAGTGCAGGCCAAAACATTTTCCAAGGATGTCCTCATTTCATTGTCTGCTTAAGTGATTGATTAAGCACCCAAATGTGTTTCACCTGCGTCTTTTACCTGTCGACTTAACCAATGCAGCTGGGGTTCACTTACTTTTGCACATACACTAAGTCCATGTTTCATGTTTTGGGCTACTTAAACAAACCTACTAAACAAGTACATGCAATTATCATGAAATGTCGATATATGTTTCATCAAACACTGGTGATGATAAATGATAATCATGGTAAACACAGAAACATCTACACCACTTGAGGGGTTCACATACTTTCAAGCAGCACTGTATGCACACACATATAAACTGCACTCATTTCATAAAATATATTGTGAAATTTAGCAATAAAAAAATGTCCATGTTTTTCAGGTTAAAGGCCCCAGGGAATGCAATGGTTGACAAGGACAATCAGGCCCAATTCCAGTTAGAAAGGAACATCCTATAATTACAGAGCGATAATTGATACTGTCTATATTAATGAAGATGAGACTCAGTGTGGTTCACATCAAAACACAATTACAACTTATTGCAGGATTCTACAATGTTTTCCCCAAACAAGTGTGTGGAATGTCTGCTGCTGAAATGTGGTATTTTGGTAATACAGCTGCAGGTAAGGACATTTTGACAAACTACTGTATAGATATGCAACTATCAAAGGATCATTATACATTACATTCTCCCTTTCTCATAGTTTTCTGAGAACTTACACTCTTCACTGTACTGGCACTGTTCAAAGAAGGAAACAAACATGAAAGAACATGCAAGGCAATAAGAAAACAATCCAATTTAAATTCCATTTATTAGATTCTGTAGATTCTGGCAACAAAAGCAGTTTTTCTGTAACAACCATTTTTTTTCTGAAAATAAGACACGGTCTTCTATTCATTTTAGGTTCATACAAATGCACTAGGGCTTATTTTTGGGTAGGTCTTATTTTACTTAGTAATCCGGTTGTATTTTTTCAGCTACTCTGGCCTCAGAATGGTTTTTATACTTATTATTTTCCTGGGAGCAGCTTTTGCGGTGCTGCACACTGTGTGTGCCTGAACACAGGGCTTTCTGGGCTGCCAACATTTGGCGCCTGCAGGCTCCTGTGTGCACGTGCGCGAGGGTGGGGGCAGGGTGGGTTTGGGTTTAGAAAACGTGGCAGAACACCTCCTGTCATGTGCGCGAGGGTGGGGGCAGGGTGGGTTTGGGTTTAGAAAACGTGGCAGAACACCTCCTGTCATGTCGTCCCTAAATACAGCAGCTGTCTTTGGGACATGGTAGGCCTTACTTTGGGGGAAGGCTTATATTAGAAGCACAGGGCAAATAGGAGCTAGGTCTTACTTTTGGGGTAGGTCTTACTTTCAAGGAAACATGGTATGTCTGTCTCTGCCCAGAACAGAGGTGGTGCTGTCCCACATAAACCGTCATCTGTAACAATAGCTGAGCTTGTACCCTGCCAACTGGGCTCAGTTGGAGTTACACAATAAGCATGTGATCCCTTTCTGATTTTGTATGTTTGCCTTCTGACAAAGAAATGATCAGCCTATAATTGTTATGGGAGGTTTATTGTAGCTGGGAGAGACAGGTCAAAAAACCCTCAGAAACCCAGTGCACAAGTCAGAGAATAATGTTCATTGCAAAGTATTTGATCCTCTATCAACCAGCAATATTTCAGACTCCCAGAAGTCTTCACTGTAAAGAACGGGAGTTATGTTCAGGGATGCCCCTCAGATGAGTACCAGGAGATGGTGTTTGGTACTCCCCCCATATGTAGGGTGGTCTTCCTCACTGTCCCCCTCACTGTTGTCTGCGTCAGCCTCCAGCATTGTACATTCTGCTGCAGATGAACCTCCCTGTTCCTGATTGATCCTCTGATAAACTGTCTCCATCTACAGGTCACCAGCTGGCTTTGGGTCACACGTAACTCTCACAATACAACACCTTTGAACCCCCAGATCTCATACCACAGTAGTGCCACACTGACATTTTCTGGGTTAGTAACTAACCCCTGAAACTACCTGTAGTCCAAATGTCAACCTTTCATAGTCATATTCCAACTGTCACACAGTGCTTTTCTCTTGTCATTTTACACTTACATATGTCTACTCTGATTTTCATCGCCCAGATCTTCAACACCCTTAGATGTCCAAACTTTTGTTTTGGATTATTAATTTACATTCGCAATTTCACACCCCTAACTGCAATCTTTCATAGTTATTCATGTTTCCCTGTAGTTATCTAACTGAAATAAATTGTATACATTTAACATTTAGCTGCGGCTGCCAAGACATGGAGTGCCTCCAAGTTGTTAGTACGCATATGAGCTTTGTTACAATAATGCAGGTACACATAGCTAGTTTTTGGCCCCTTTTAAGGTACCAGATGACCACTTATGTGCACCGCTGGTTATATTATTACCTCTTTGTTACAGTATCTGTATAAAAACATCTGTCCACAGAAATAGCTAGTATTGGCGAGAAGATCAACTTACTGTGTCTGAAGGAGGAGGAATGCTGCCCCCAGACCCCAAGAACAGCATCTTCATAATCAAACATGGAGGTGGACAAAATATGCTTAAGGGTTGTTTTTCTGTTAAGGGAACATGACACACAGGCACAGATGATACTATAGTCTTGGGTAAGCATTTCTTTCCCTCAGCCAGGGCATTGAAAATGGATGGGCAACAAAAGAGAAAGAAAAAGCTCATGAAGGTCCTGGAGTGGCCTAGCCAGTCTGCAGACCTTAATCCCATAATACATGTGTGGAGGAAGCTAAAGGCTGATGTGCCCAACATAAGCCTAAACATCTTACTGACTTGAAAGTGGTATAAAAAATCTATTGATGTTGAAATCCTGGTGGCCAACAACAAGAAATGACTGGCCTCTACAATTGCCAACATGGCTTTAGCTGAATCATGAGTCATCTCTTGTTAAAGGATCAAATACTTACTCATTACAATAAACACCAATCTCTGACTTTCATTTTCATTGTTATTCTGTCACAGTTACACCAAACCTTCCATAACAATTATTGTCTGGCAATTAGGACCAAATACTTATTTCAATCACTGTATCTGTAACTCTCCTGTATTTGTTCCCTATAAGAAAATAATGTCACAAATACAATAAGTAAGGGAAATCTCTACAATAAAGCTTTGGATAACAGTAACCAGATGCAGAGGAAAACAAAGCAGTACATGCAGAGGAAAGGAAGGGCCGGCAGACAGACAGACAGCAGGGCAAAGGCCCTTCATGTCCTCTGCATGTACCAGTTTGTATGGCATAGTTTGCCTATGAGGTTAAGCAGTTGATATCTCCAATTTAATACATTTAAATGTCCTGAGGAAGCCCAACTACTGAAGTGAAACATGTTATCACCTGTAATACCTAAAAATCAAAGTTGACATCGATCGGTCTTAAATCGTATGCTGCACACATGGTTCGTTCAGCGAAAATGATTCGATACCGATCAAAAGATCGATTGAAAAAAGATTGTACTAAAATCGTAGCATTTTGTTTGTTGGTGGGGTCGATTGTATTCGATGAACACATTGATATATGACTCTTTCCTGTGTACTAATATCAAAACTTAATATCTGCGATTTTGTTAATATAACGATCGGAACTTCCATGTGGTACTACTTTGGATTCGATTACGATCGGTGTGCGATGAAAAGATCAAAATCTACAATCGAATCGAAGCTAAAACCGAACCATGTATGGCCAGCTTAAGGCCTTTAAGTGCCTGTTAGACTTTCTCTTTTGGTACAGTAGTTAAAGCATACATGTGGTGAAAACAACAAATCTGCTATGTACACTGTCAGTAGGCGCAACTTCTACTTAACCATACCCCCTTCAAGCCCTCCCAGTGTCACCACTGTGCTTCGACCTTCTGGGAGTGCCCAGCCCGGCGCCAGGTCTTTTAGAATCTTAGCAATGCCCCTAATCGGAAATCATTTGTGGTGAGTAGGGCTATTGGCCTTTAAAAAATTTAGATATTAAACTGCAGGAAGCTTGGACAACATGATTCATCAAATTTTAATATAGAGATTTAAAAGGTAACATGCAAAAGATGTGTTGTTATGTGCTTGTCCTTAAGTAGGTATGTAGGCACCTTGTGATTGATTGAGCACTACTTCTACAATATCGCCATCCACTGATAAGAAAAGGTAATACAGTATTTATTTGAAAAGCAGATCCTTCCCTCACTAACCCCTTTGTGACCGTTTTTCATTTGGCTTCTGTCATTTTTCAAAAGGGCTTCCAGATTTGAAAATAAAATCATAAAACCAGGCAACACCTACATGAGCATACATGGGAGCATCCCAATTTATGAATATGTGTTTCTTTTTCAGCTCAGCCATACAGTACAGAGCAGTAGACCCTATTGTTCTCCTATCTTTGCTGTTTAACATTTACTGTTGTGTTAAAGTTAAACTCCAACTAAACATTTTCATGCGCACATGGTGTATTTGCGCTCGGGACTAGCACCCACCCCCCCTGTTCAGCAACCTTTCTGCTAGCACACCCCCATAACAACTTTTCTGCTAACACACCCCACCACGCCCCACCCCTTAGCTCAACAACTTTTGTGCTACCACCAAACAGCTCCCCCTCAGTCGACAGGCCGCCCCAGGCAACAATTTTGCATAGGGCTCCCCAAATGCTACAAATGTCCCTACGTTGCAGTGTAGGGTAATTATCTGAAGACAAGAATTAAAAAACATTTTAAAGTTCAGCTTTACTGAACTACATTGTATACAGTGGATATAAAAAGTCTACAATCTCTTGGTAAAATGTCATATTTCTGTACAAAATAAGACAATCATTTCAGAACTCCTTCCACCTTTAATGTAAACAAATAAACGGTGCCACTCAATTGGAAAACAAACTGAAATATTTTAGAAACACTCCAAATCTGTCAAATTGTGAGGGCATCTCCTGTGCACAGCTCTCTTCAGATCACCCCACAGATTTTTAATCCTATAGTGTAAGCACCTCCATGGTTTTACTCAATTCATTCTGTGGATCTGTGCTTTCTTCAGCTTTCCTGCTTCATTTTAATATTATCCATCCTGCATCACCAAGAGGGTATTTCTGACACATGGAAACAAAGTCTTCAATGCTTCAAGGGATCAGGGCAAAACAAGGTATGGTGACTGGACCATAAGCAATACTGAGGACTGGTAATCTGCCCTCTTGCCGTGTTCTTGGTGCTCAGTCTCCACAATTTATAAGGAAGCCAATCATTTTTTAATATGTTCAATACTCATAAATATGAGGAAAGAAGATGGCAATATCCCCACCAATATATCCAAAAAATGAGGTAAAGGGACTTTTGAGACATCAAAATTAAGAAACAAGTGTTTATTTAATTGATACATACACAAGAAAAACATGTTTAGTACATCTAATACATATACATATAATATATATATATAAATTAAAAGCCATCCATGTCCTTCATATGGGTTACAGTACATTTGTATATCAATGTGTCATAACATCACTTGATCTTTAGGAGACTTCTTTAGGAGTAACACGTTCCACCAAGTAAGTCTACATTTTAACTTTGCAATAAAGGAAATATGTTATTGGCAACAAAGGAAATATTACTCATATTACCCTCTGTATCAGTGATTGCGAACCTATGTCATACAGGCTGTCAGGCTATTTACTCTCAGTGCTGTCGGTTCTATTCCTCCCTCTTGTGATTGCACACAATGCCTCCTCCCTCCCCTAGCACTGCCAGACAATTGGCTTCACACACAGTACATATATGCAGTACAGTATGCAATATGTGTGTGAGAGAGAAAGAGAATATATGTATAGAGAGTGTATGTAATGTGTAAGTGAGTAGTAGGCAGAAGAACCAGAGAATGCAGAAGGCATTGTAGCAGAGCAGGTTGGGAGTTAAAGTTCTACAACAGCAAGAAAAGGTAGCAGGGTGTGCAGGTTAGTGTAGTTCTTTAGTAACTTGCAAAATGCAGGGATGACAGCCAGTATCAATATTATATTTTATAATCATAAAGAAACAATGGAATATCTGGAGTTCAGGCTATAAAATCAGGCTATAATCCATTGTGAATAACTATTAGTTTTCAGACTACCCACACAAACCAAGGAACAAATATTTTAGTTTAGAAATTGAAAGGCATAGTAAAGAAACTTATGCTGCAGATAATAAAATCTGTATAATGCAGGTTCCCAAGTGACTGTACAGACAACACACATACCTTATTCACTTATATATAAATATACTATGCCTAAGAGAAAAAGGGCATTTGAAAGGAGAACTGTGCCTCTTGTCAGAGTAATTCTGCTCCTTAATTATTGTCACCACTTTAAATTCTCACATACAAATAAAGTCCTCTTTAGCCAGTTGACCCCAGGGGTATTTGTTTGACATTATGGCATCATAGAAAGTTGGTTTCAGGTGGATGTGTTGGAGTGTAAATTTAGTGTGTAATAAATTGCATTAGAATTTGGCTTTAAAGGTAGACATGAAAGCACTTTTGCTCAAAGAATTAATTCGTCACGAGGTGTCCCCCAGTTGTTTTACGAGCGTCTGCCCCATAGTGAAAGAACAGGTCTAACTGAGGGGGGGGGGGGGGGGGGGGGGGGGGGGGGGGGGGGGGGGGGGGGGGGGGGGGGGGGGGGGGGGGGGGGGGGGGGGGGGGGGGGGGGGGGGGGGGGATGCAAATATGCTGCCTTATAATGGTGTGTATGTATGTTCTAAAACACGATATAATACAGGGAGTGCAGAATTTTTAGGCAAATGAGTATTTTGACCACATCATCCTCTTTATGCATGTTGACTTACTCCAAGCTGTATAGGCTCGAAAGCCTACTACCAATTAAGCATATTAGGTGATGTGCATCTCTGTAATGAGAAGGGGTGTGGTCTAATGACATCAACACCCTATATTAGGTGTGCATAATTATTAGGCAACTTCCTTTCCTTTGGCAAAATGGGTCAAAAGAAGGACTTGACAGGCTTAAGCCTCCCATACACACGCCGATGTGTGTAGCAGACTAGTCCCTATATCTTTCCGGGATGCTAACGATGACGTCATCACGTTAGCCTCCCATTGCATTCTGGGGCCCCTTCAATCGGCCAGGCA
>CM070037.1:80035597-80046476 GCA_036250615.1 Ptychadena robeensis
AAGATATGACTATATAAACATATTACCCTGTAGGTATTACAACTCCAGAACATACATATGTCATTATTATGTACAGTATTTCTACATCAACTAGATGAATATAGATATATTATTGAGCACCTATGCCCCCAAGTGGCGGTCAGCAGTAACTGCATGCAGTAAAATCGTGTCAACAAAAAAATGTCAACAAGTTATTTCCCCCAACATGCCTAAATGAACCATTTAAGTTCATACTAATTTTAGGAATCCTCCCCAAAACAAGCTAGCTCTATAACAGAAGCCCACATGCATGTGCTGTGTGGTCCATTATAAATTCCAGTTACGGATTTTAAGGTAATTTAGAAATTTTTATACTGTTGCACCCTCTTAAAAAAACAATCATAGCATTATTAATCATAATTCCTGATTCTATCTCGACAGTTTGTTCAGTAACCTCACTGTATGGTGAACATTAGGAAGGACATACAGATACAAATAGTTTTTTTATATTTATAAATCAGTTGCTGAAATATCCAACAAATGCTTTTACTAGGAATTTTATGTACAGTTGAGCCCATAATTATTTAAACCCCTGGCAAATTATGACTTAAAGTTACTTTTATTTAACCAGCAAGTTATTTTTTTTACGGGAAATGACATAGGTGTCTTCCAAAAGATAATAAGATGATGTACAAGAGGCATCATTGTGGAAAAAACTTTCTCAGCTTTTATTTACATTTGAGCAAAAAGTGTCCAGTCCAAAAGTATTCATACCCAGTCAATTCACAGTCTCTGGGAAAATCCAAAGTTCTATACCATTCCAAATAGTCCAAGCTGTTCTAAAGCATCCTAATTACCCTGATTAATTGGGGACAGCTGGTTTAATCAAGTCAACAGGTGAAAAACAGACGCTCAGTGAGTCAGAAAAGGGCTACAAGGCCATATGCAATTAGTGCAGTGCAAAGTAATATTTAAAAATACAAGATGTTCTGTAGTGTAGCCACACGTACTGAGTGGGAGGCTGTCCCCTTTAAGGCCATGCCCCAGGAGACTTTGCAGCCAGAGGAGTTAAGAGCAGGGACACAGGAAGAGGAAGTCCAGTCCAGAGCAGGGTGTGCTGATGAGACAGTAACAGCCAGGCACTAGCTGGCTCCAGGCTTCGCATGCTCACCCGTTTATGCTGGCATGCGTACAGCCCAAGGACCAAGTAGTACGCGCTTCCTTTATCAGACCTAGTTGCCAGACAGTCTGCCTCACTCGACCACACCCTGATTACCCTTTTCAAGTGGGGTAGGGCGGACTATATCCTGCAGGACCAACGCTTTGGAATCCGATTGCTCTTAATCCAGCCTTGGTCAGGCTTTGCGGCTGTGGATACCCGATGCGGTGCACAGACCTCCCCTCACTCTGCATGAGGACGTTTGCTGTGTGTTATCGTTACAAGTTCCCTTCTGTTCTGCTGGGGTTGAGTAAATAAAGGGTTTTCGCAGTACTTCCGCCTCTGTGTCGTTTGGTTGATCCTGAACCCGTACAGTTCCACACTGTGGAAAATCTCAGAGGACGTGGTCGGAAGCCAAAAGTGACACCTGTGCTGGCCAGGAGGATAGCGAGAGGTGAAAAAGTGTCACAGACTGGCGGGTGTGGACCCACTGTGCCACGTGTCCTACCTCCTCTAAGGGCATTGTCTAAATGAACCCACTCATTCTTCACAATACCCCTGATGGTGGGGATAGACTTTTCCGAGGTTAACACCAGGTAGCTGGTCCAGAGGACACCAAGGAAAGGTACCAGAGACACAGGCGTTGTCAGCAGGCTGGATCATAACCAGGGGCAACCTCGCGGGACCAAGGGATGAGGCTCTGTGTCCTCAGCCCCGTCGGATATTCCCAACAGAGCTGAGGAGAGATACCTGTACTTTGGACTGGGACACTCGTGGACCATAATGGCCTAGATCCATTTGGCGGGCAAATTTGGCCCTTTAAGCTTTAGATCGGCACCCGTGCGCACACAGCGGTTGATCCGCCGAAAAATCAGGTAGAAATCTAAGCGTGTATGGGGGGGCTGAAGGCAGAGACAAAGACATCGACAATGAGGATTTTATATACATGCAGGAGGACCACGATTGGTCATGCAGGACAAATTACCTATCCTTTAAATCCCAGAAAGTGACACGCGCTGGTCCCCTATGAAGTACTGAAGACACAGCATACTGTGACCAGATCAAAGCACAAGCGTAATCATCATTTAACACGGCACTCAGGGCCAACGGTAAGTAGGTGTATAGCGGTGGACAGCAGTCACCGTTACAAATAAAATCCAAGGATCACCACCAAGGCCATACTGGTCAATCTGGGCTCTGCTGGTGGCAATGTCTCAAGACAGACAATTTAACGGACACTGCACACTGCTGGGTTCCACGGATGCAGACCAAGGAGAATGCCACTTCTCCAGATAAGCACACTAAAGCTCGCTTGGCCTTTGCAAATACTCATCTGGACAATGGTTACAATGATGTTTCCTTCATTAGGCGTAAAAAAGGAGAAGCCTTTAACCCAAAGAACACCATCCCCACTGTCAAACATGTTGCTAGGAACCTAATGCTTTGGGGTGTTTTGCAGCCAATGGACCAGGGAACCTTATCACAGTAAATGGCACCATGAAAAAAGTGCAAAACATGGGGATTCTCAATGACAACATCAGGCAGTCTGCAGAGAAACTTGGATTTCAGCATGACAATCACCCAAAACACACAGCAAGGGTTAAGAAATGGTTAGCAGACAGCAACATTAACGTTTTGGAGTGGCCCAGATCAGGGTGATTGCAAGAAGACCCTCCAACCTCAAAAGATTTGGAGCTCACTGTTAAAGATGAATGGGCAAAAATACCTGTACAAGCGTTTGTACGATATATTAATTCACCAATGTATATATAATTTAACTCTATAAAACAATAAAACCCTACAATAATGTTGTTCCCAAGTGAGTCATGAAACGCTAAGCATAGGTGTGAAGCGTTGATGTTTTAACAGATCTTCATTTACCTCCCCAGTGCTGAGGTCCAGATTTCTGTACCAAAAGCGCACCATAGACTTAAATGGAATGTTGTAGGCCTGTAACTTTCTAAAATATGTCCGTACAAGGGTCTAGTAGACATCCTAAATATTATAATGTTTGAAACACACAATTATGTTAAAAAAATTACATTAAAAAATTATACATATAATAAAAGGTATTATTTGAATGACAAAATCTCTAAAATGCTTATTTTGTATGATAGATTTCAAAACAGTATGTTTTCATATTTATGTTTTTTTAATATTCATAATAAGATTTTTATTTAATTGTGTTATGTAATGTGTTATGTGTTCAGCTTCTCCTTCAGATCGTAGCAGCACAGAATAGTAAATCTGCACTGCCGGGGATCTGATCATCTGACCTGACAGCTCCATCCTGTCCATTGCAGTACTGACAAGTCGGTGCTGGATGAGATGGAGCCATCAGGATGGCAGGGGGGTTAATGAAAGAAACTTTTTCATGGGTGCCTCAAAAAAAAAAAAAAAAAACAGAACTAAACTCACATGTGGTTGAAGTATTAGTCTAGTGGGGTAAAGTATTAGTCATCTTTCTGTGCCTCTAAAATCCTAAGATTACTTTATGGCCACCATAAGCCTAAGGAGCCGCAGTCGATTTTGCCAGCGACCGATGTGCATACACGCTCGTGGCCATCGGCGATCGCCAAAGCCCGATGCCATTAGCTTGAATGGGGACCGGCGTCACAAAGGATGCCTGCCAATACTCTGAGCGAAAGCATGCAGCGCTCGTCTGTCAGCCCCTGCTCAGTATGTGTGTGGGGGCCTTCACTTGCTAACAAAACAGCAGCTAGCAAAGCCACCTCATTCATCTACTGCTGATATAGTGACATGGAGGCTGTTAGTGCTCATACAAGAGCATGTAATTGGTAGGAGCATTTTTCACCACTTTATTTTTGTAAAATATCTATAACATCATCCGAGTTGTAGAAGAGAAGAAGTTTAGTAGTTGATGGCTAGATCACACGTACATTTCCCATGTTAGCTTTCATGAATGCTGCAAAAACAGTGCACAGTTTTGAGCTTCATTTTAGAATATAGGTTCACAGCAGACTAAAAAGATCACAATATTTTAATAATTGCAAGCTTATGCCAATAATTTCTACAAGGATATTTTTACCCAGTGGGTGAGAATTGGAATTTGATGCATTTAAAAATGCAGTCTCCTGCCTCTTTAAGATTAGATCAGGAAACTGAGGAATTGAGGCTGGCAACCACCCACAAATTGTACCATCCTGAAGAATTGGTCTTAGGCCAATTGGGCTTAGTGACGGGTGCCTCCAACAGCCTTATTTTTTCTGTTAGTATGCTTAATTTTTAGCTGACCAGCATGGGAAGCCGGAATTGCTGGGGCTGGTTAATGGTTTTTTTTCCTTTTTAGACAATGATTGTTCTCCAAATAGGCACCATCATCACGTCCCACAGGTAAAGATGACGCCACTGTCTTTTGGCGCCTTCCATAACAATACTATGAGGGTCATCCTATTCCTTCTTTAAGCTTTAGGGAGTTTTGAGTAGTCATAGCATAATTGGATTGGGCGATATTAGAATAGGTACAGGAACTTGTACCCGATGGTCTATAGCTCGAGTGAGTAATGGATGTTCAACAACGACATATGTCATTGATAATAGACAAAGGTGATTCCTTGATCTGAGACACCAGCAATCAAGGTTGGTGAGAGAGAGAGAAGAGAAACAGTTGGGTTACATTCAGCCGAAGGGTATTTTGGATCTCTAAAGAAGATACAATATTACATTAGTAGAGTACTGCCCTAACAATAATATGTATAGCAGAATTAAAATAAACATGATTGTATTAGACATAATTTAGAAAGACAGATGGCAACATCGATATTAAAAAACATGTACAGTTGATGGACAAAAATAAGTGTCATCAGAGGGGGTATATGTGGGAGAACTGTATAGACAATGATGATGGGTGATTGTGATGTACAACGCGTTTCGCCCTACAAAATCACAGGCTTCATCAGGTAGGGATAATCACAATGAGTGCATGATGATACAATCAAAGAAAGAAAAAGAGTAAGTTCTGGGTGGTTCAGAGGGGAGAGGTGTTTTATACATCAAAAAGGGAAAAAGGTCCTGGAATAATATAATATAAAAATATCCAATATAAGATTAGCATCAACAATAGGATGTATAAATGGGTTGATACCCCAAAGTTTTTTTCCATAGTTACAAATTAATTACCTTTTTCAGAGGACGTGTTGGGATGAGTTAGCAAACGGTTAGCGAGCCTCCTCATATGGGGGAGAGTCGGTATTGACACAAAGGACACTGTAAAATAATGCAGTCTGGAGGTAGAACACTTCGTAAATTAGAAGAAAAGGACAAACTAGGGAACTTGTGTGAAAACACACCGAATATGGAAAGACTAGTATAAATAATTTTACGCTGGGGACACAGGTTCAATAGAGAGGGTATATAGGCGACCTACCGTAGTGGAGATAGCTGATTGCATCCATACACCGTTTGGATAGTCTGAGTAAGTTTACTAGTTCAAACCGCAAAGTCTTCAATCCTATAGATAAATTGTGCAGATAGTAAAGCTGATAATCTCTTAGGTATAGGCATACTGGCATCCTCAGAGTGTTAGAGGTTCAAAATTACCTACCGGAGGTATAGTATCTGTATCTCGGTCCCAAGAGGGATGAATGTTGCTCTTTATGTTGGTTTAGTATCCGTCGGTTAGTCCATCCGTCAGTGACCGTCTAAAAACAGGGGAGAGTGAGGTGGTCAGTGCAAGTCGGGGTCTTTATGTTGCGTTGGGGCGTCCAGTGACGCGCTAAACCAGCCCGGAGTCACTGACGACGATATCCCGCACGAAAATGGGACGCGCATGTCAGTGAGCGTCGATGGACCTAGGTCCAAAGCAAGGAAGAAAGACGGTCACTGGTTACGGCCTGTGGGCGGATAAGTCATGGATGGGAGGAACGCAGAGGGGACCAGATGGCGCCGTCTGCGCAGATTCCTACCACAGACGTGCAGATTGGGGAACATGGAAAATATGCAGAGATCAGAAAGAATCTAGTTCGATCCCTGTACTCTATGTATTTGAGGAGATGCAGGCATGATGTTATAAAATATGAGGGACTTTTTTATTTGACAAGGAAACTATACCTCCAGGTGCAGGGGGGGGGTAGCGATGGGCACAATATGGGCACCATCGTATGCAAACCTGTACCTGGGGGGGGGGTATGGGAGAAAGAGAAACTATCCTAACATGACGATAAGGGACCAACTTCAGGGACAAAACATACTAAACATGGAGAAGATACATAGAGGACGTCCTGTTAATTTTGGGACGGGTAGTCGAGACAGACATTCTTAACTTTCTTGAGGAAGCTGAATACAAATTCTTTTAACCTTAAATTTTTTAACAAACACCTAGCTTCAGAAGAGGATAGCATTTTTGGATGTTGAGATTTATGTCGGATGATGATCATCTGAGTCCAAAGCTCCTTATATAGAAAAACGGTACAGCAGGGAAATTCATACTGAGGGCAGACAGCTCTACCCTGTACCCCTCAAGAATAGTAATACCATGTGGGTCAGTATTTGAGAATAAAACGAAAAGGTGGATGGAGGCAATCAGATAGCTCCAAATGAGGTAAGGCACCGTATATACCCTCTATATTGACCTGTGTCCCAGGTTAAAAATGTTTATACTAGTTTTCCATATGCGGGGGGTGTGTCACAAAGATCCTAGTGTCTGTTTTCTGTAGGAGTGTTTTTTTTTTTTTTTTTTTTCTGAAAAACCTCCAGGAACGCATTATTTAACAGGTGTCTTGGGTCAATACCGACCCTCCCCATATGAGGAGGCTCGGCTAAAACGTTGCTAATCACCAAACAGATCTGATGAAAAGGGTTTAATTAATGGTGTAACTATGGAAAAAAAATGGGGGGTATCAACCCATGTAAATCATATTGTTGATGCTAATCATGATATTGGATATTTTATATTATATTATTGCAGGACACTTTTCACGTTGTGATGTATACCACCTCCCCATAGGTGAACCACCAGAATGTACTTTTTTCTTTGATTGTGATCATTCAGCATCTATTGTGATTATACCTACCTGATGAAGCATGTGATGTTGAGGGCGAAACGCGTTGTGTAAATCAAAATCACATCATCATGTCTATAAGGTATCTAAAAATATAACACCGCTGTGAAACTGTATGTTGGTCCATCAAATGTAGCATGTTGTTAAATATTGATGGTGCCAATCAGTGTCTTCTAAAATTAGTGGCTAATAAAATCATGTTATTTTAATTGCTAAATAATATTGTATGGGCAGTATTACTAATGTAATATGTGTATTTCTTTAGAGATCAAAACACCCTTCGGGCTGAGGGTTACCCATCGTTTCTCTTGCTCTTCTCACAACACCTTGATTGCAAGGAATCAATTGTTCTAGTAAATTAAATGTATAAGGGGTGGGATTCTCGATGGGAATGAAAAAAGAATTAAGATATGATATGATATATAAAATATTACCCGTGTAGGTATTACAAATCCAGAACATAACATATGTCATTATTATGA
This sequence comes from Ptychadena robeensis, assembly GCA_036250615.1. Lineage (NCBI taxonomy): Eukaryota > Metazoa > Chordata > Amphibia > Anura > Ptychadenidae > Ptychadena > Ptychadena robeensis. The sequence continues at coordinate 80,043,238 of CM070037.1, forward strand.
CAGTATGTATACAGTCAATAGATGAATATAGATATAGTAGTGAGCACCTATGCCCCCAAGTGGCGGGCAGCTAGAACTGCATGCAGTAGTAAAATAAAATCGTGTCAACAAAAAAATGTCAAACAAGGTTATTTCCCCAAAAAAGCCTAAATGAACCATTTAAGATTAATACTAATTTAGGAATCCTCCCCAAAAAAAGGGTAGCTCTATAAACAGAAGCACCAAGTGCATGTGCTGGGTGTGGTCCATTATAAAATTCCGAGAGTTACGGGATTTTAAGGTAATTTAGAAAATGTATGTATACTGTTGCACCCTCTTAAAAAAAACAATCATAGCATATATTAAATCATAATTCCTGAATTATATTCGACAGTTGGTGCAGGAACCTCAGGTATGGTGAACATTAGGAAGCGGACATACAGATACAAAAGGTTTGTTATGTATATTTATAAATCAGTTGCTGAAATATCCAACAAATGCTTTTACTAGGAATTGTATGTACAGTTGAGCCCATAATATTTAAACCCATGGCAAATTATGACTTAAAGTTACTTTTATTGAAACAGCAAGTGTATTTTTTTACGGGGAAATGACATAGGTGTCTTCCAAAAGAATAATAAGATGATGTACAAAGAGGCATCATTGTGGAAAAAACATTTCTCAGATGTTATGTTTACATTTGAGCAAAAAGTGTCCAGTCCAAAAAGTATCATACCCAGTCAATAAGTAAAGTCTTGGAAGAAATCAAAGTTTATACCATTCCAAATAGTCCAAAGTGTTCTAAAGCATGCCTAATTAACCCTGATTAATTGGGGGACGCTGGTTTAATCAAGTCAACAGGTGGAAAAACAGACGCTCAGTGAGTCAGAAAAGGGGCTACAAGGCCATTATGCAATTAGTGCAGTGCAAAGTAATATTTAAAAATACAGAATGTCTGTAGTGTAGCCACACGTTACTGAGTGGGAGGCTGTCCCCTTTAAGGCCATGCCCCAGGAGACTTTGCAGCCAGAGGAGTTAAGAGCAGGGACCAGGAAGAGGAAGTCCAGTCCAGAGCAGGGTGTGCTGTGATGAGACAGTAACAGCCAGGCACTAGCGGCTCCAGGATTCGCATGCTCACCCGTTTATGTGGTGCGTACAGCCCAAGGACCAAGTAGACGCGCTTCCTTTATCAAGACCTAGTTGCCAGACAGTCTGCTCACTGACCACACCCTGATTACCCTTTTCAAGTGGGGTAGGGCGGACTCATATCCTGCAGGACCAACGCTTTGGAATCGATGTGCTCTTAATCCAGCCTTGGTCAGGCTTTGCGGCTGTGGATACCCGATGCGGTTGCACAGACCTCCCCTAACGCTGCATGAGGACGTTTGCTGTGTGTTATCGTTACAAGTTCCCTTCTGTTTTCTGGCTGGGGTTGAGTAAAATAAAGGGTTTTCGGCAGTACTTCCCCTCTGTGTCGTTTGGTTGATCCTGAAACCGTACAGTTCCACACTGTGGAAAATCTCAGAGGACGTGGTCGGAAGCCAAAAGTGACACCTGTGCTGGCCAGGAGGATAGCGAGAGGTGAAAAAGTGGTCAAAGACTGGCGGGTGTGGACCCACTGTGCCAAGTGTCCTACTCCTCTAAAGGGATTGTCTAAATGAACCCACTCATTTTCACCAATTACCCCTGATGGTGGGGATAGACTTTACGAGGTTAAACACAGGTAGCTGGTCCAGAGGACACCAAGGAAAGGTACAGAGGACAACAGGCGTTGTCAGCAGGCTGGATCATAACCAGGGGCAACCTCACGGGACCAAGGGATGAGGCTCTGTGTCCTCAGCCCCGTCGGATATTCCCAACAGAGCTGAGGAGAGATACCTGTACTTTGGACTGGGACACTCTGGACCATAATGGGCCTAGATCCATTTGGCGGGCAAATTTGGCCCTTTAAGGCTTTAGATCGGCAACCCGTGCGCAACACAGCGGTTGATACCGCCCGAAAAAAATCAGGTAGAAATCTAAAGACTTCCCCCCTGAAGGGGACTACCTCTGGGACACACATCCGCACCCTCCTGGGGGGGTACACCAGGGAAACAGGACCTGGCCACCTGAGTGCGGGAAAAGTCCACAGGGTCCCCTCAAGGGATCCCTGCCTATCTCCCGCTAGGGGGGCTCTGGGAGAAGACCCTCGGTGGCTTAGTTTCCCTGCTCCTGGCACCCTCGCGCCAACCCAGGACCTGCGGGCATAACAGAATACTACAGCCATGACTTCCCCGGGGGAAGATTTCCTGAACAAACTATGTCAACAAGTCAGTGAACTCACCATTTCAGTCCAGGAGGTGAAAAGAGCCCAAGCAGCAGTGCCCGCGCTCCCTGGTACCACCGCTGCCCCTCCACCGGAACCTAGGCTCCCGCTACCCTCAAGGTTCTCGGGCGACCGATCCGAATATGACACCTTTCAGAGCGCCTGCATGCTTCATTTCTCCCTGCTTCCTGGTACCTACCATGATGAACGCATAAAAGTAGGCACGGTGATATCCCTCCTCCAGGGCGAACCCCAGCGATGGGCCTTCAAGATGGCGGACCAACAAGATCTGGCCCTAACCACTGTAGAGGGCTTGTTTGAGAGACTATCCCAGCTGTACAAAGACCCCCGTAGGGCTGAGACCGCCGACACCGCCATTAGTAACCTGCGACAGTCACGCCGACCTGTTGAGGAATATGTCGCCGACTTCCACAGGTATGCCTCTGAGCTGGACTGGAACGACTCAGCCCTTCGTAGCCAGTTCAGGGTGGGACTCTCCGATTCCATAAAAGATGAGTTGGCCAGAATCGGCGTTCCTAAGACTCTCCAGGGCCTCATGGACATCGCCATAGACTTAGACCGCCGTCTCCGGGAACGCAGGGCAGAAAGGACAGGTGTGTCATCCACATCTTCTGGCGTCTCGCGCACCCCTCCTGCCGTATTGCTGACACGCCGCCCACTCTCCAGGGATCAATCTCCAGAACCCATGCAGATCAGGGCAACCAGACCGTCACTGTCGTCTGAGGAAAGGGAAAGAAGGTTCGCGTCCAACCTCTGTCTATATTGCGGTGCCGCGGGTCACTTGATTCGCTCCTGTCCAGTCCGTCCTTCGGGTAAGAATATCCTGCAGACCTCGCGGTTCTCGTCCGAGGCTCCCGAGTTCCGCACACACCTCTGTCTCCCTGTTTCCTTGCAGGGCCCCGAGGGAAGCGTTGAGGTGGAAGCCATCGTGGAC
>CM070037.1:80058067-80070692 GCA_036250615.1 Ptychadena robeensis
TGCTGACTTTGTGACGAACTATCCCTGAACACCCCTGATGAAGTTTCTTGGAAACGAAACACGCATCGGGCTGGGAATACTACCATTCTACAAATTTTTATTTTACTTTATCTGTGATTTTTTGAACAATATGCTTGTGCAATTTTAATCAGATGGTGTGCTATTTGCTGGTTTTTGGGCCTCTGGCCTACCTTTTACCATTAAATTTGTGATTAATTGTTACTATGTATGACCTACTCTACTCCCCGAGCCTTTAAAGTCCCCCAGCCCCTGACTCTCTCAGGGGGAATTCTCTGGTATATGGATTGATGGTACCCTGTTGCTCATCATCCATTGCTAAGTTTCTTTGTACTACTATGACAATGGTAGGGACAGTAGATTATGAGACAGACAGTGATCACTATTGATCACTGTGTAAAAGCACTGCATAATATGTTGGAGACACATTAATTCAAGATAATAATATTTCATTGTTTTCTTTGAGTTTCACTTGCAGGTTTTATATTGATATTTTTGCCTTTTGAGAGTGCCATATTATTTAATATCAATACCAATTTATATTACTTTAAACAATATAACATATTTCATAGACATTGTTATCTCAACTCTAAAATACATGTTATTTACCCTTGTTGAATAATAGTGTAATTTTTATCTGAGGCCTCTAATGAAGGAGTAGCCTTGCAGCCATCGACAAGTATCTGAAGATCTTCTTCATAGGACTGAACTTCAAACTCCACATATAGCCAGCCATGGAGGTCAACCTCATAAGGAAATGTTGTGATTAAATCTGTGAAGGATTTATTCTGGTAAAGCTTCAGGGAGATGAGATAATGACCCTGGGACACCACATCAGTTACTTGAGGAAGAAGATTCCACCAAAGAGTTTCATTGGCTGCCATTTCACATCTCAGCGGAATTTCAATTCGATGGACTTCAGTTTCTGGGACTGTTCCATAGACAGTATTGGTATACACTAGCTTTCCATCTTTGTTCTGTGTCAATACATATTACATAAAACTAGTAACATAACCAGTTAGCAAATATACTATACATACTATGTATACTGCTTGTGTTGCTATTTCTGGGGATGTCAAGTTTCCTCCCACAATCCCAAAAATGCTCTTAGATTAAATTAAAGTTTTTTTGTTTTTTTGGGGGGGGGGGGGGGGGGGGGGGTTAGGTTAGAAAGGATTAGAAAGTGTCTTTCTCAGTCTATGGACTCGTTTTTCAGGTGTCTTTCACTATACCTTGTGCGCCCTTATAAAACTGGGAAATTGATGAACTGGTTGGCTGAACTCTAGTTTAATAGGAAAGTAAATGGTATCATAATTGACATCCAAAAATTGGAAACAAGGCAATATAAAATGTAAACAACTTACCAGAACTTTGGATCCACATCTGTTGAATGGAACTTTTACCACTATTAAATTCCCCTCCTTAGTTCCCTGACATGTAGGGTCTTCCAGGTGGACATCAGACACAGTTAATTTGGCATCAGTGACCAAGCTGAGAGGCAAATAGAATTCCCCTCCATGCGATGAGCAGTCCAGTACAGGTGGACCTACTGGTTCTTCTGTTTACAAAAGTAAAAAACAAAAATCCTAAAGAGAATATGCTAGGATTTCAAATTATGATTTGGTGCTCCGTGTATGTGTACAAAATATATTTTAGCTATATTTTTATATTTTTAGTTCCTTAACATCTAAATATTCACTGATGTCTGATGTAGAAATGGATTTTGGCTCAGTAAAGCCAGGTAGGGCTGTTAAATTGTTAAATGGGTATTTTCACTGCCCAGGTTGTATTAGGTGATTTTGTTATTATTTTGAATGTGTCCAACTAGTAAGATTACTGATATACAGTTGCAAGAAAAAGTATGTGAACCCCTTGGGATTACGTGCAGTTGTGCATGAATTTGTCATAAAATGTGCTCTGATCTCTATCTAAATCACACCAATAGAAAAACACAGTCTGCTTAAAATAATACTACACAAACATTATATGTTTTCATGTTTGTGAACATAACATGTAAACATTTACAGTGCAGGGTGGAAAAAGTATGTGAACCTCTAGCCTAATGACTTCTGCAAGAGCTAATTGGAGCCAGGAGTGAGCCAACCTTGAGTCCAATCAGTGTGATGATAATGGAGGTGTTGCTGAAAGCTGTCTTGCCCTTTAAAAACACACACCAGTTTTGGGTTTACTGGTTTCAAGAAGCATTGTCTGATGTGAACCATGTCTTACAGAAAAGAGCTCTCAGAAGACCTACGATCAAGACTTATCTTCAAAAGCCTTGATGTTCATGTGTCCACGGTAAGGTAAATTAATGGAGAAAGTTTAGCACTGTTGCTACTCTCCCTAGGCGTGGTTGTCCTGTAAAGATGACTGCAAGAGCACAGTGCAGAATGCTAAATGAGGTAAATGAGTGTCAGCTAAACACTTAAAGAAATCTCTGGCACATGCTAACATTTTTGTTGACACATCTACAATAAGGAAAACACTAAACAAGAATGGAGTACATGGGAGGACACCACGGTGGAAGCCATTGCTGTGCAAAAAAATATTGTAGCACGTTTGAAGTTTGCAAAATCTCTCCTGAATGTTCCACAACACTACTGGCAAATTATTCTGTGGACAGATGAAACCAAAATTAAATTTTTGGGGAAAAAAACACACAACACTATGTGTGGAAAAAAATGCACAACACACCAGAGGGAGCATCATAGTTTAGGGCTGCTTTGCTGCCTCAGGGCCTGGACGGATTGTTGTCATTGATGGAAAAATTTATTCAAGAATTTATTAAGACAATTTGCATGAAAACGTAAGACCATCTGTCCGCCAACTGAAGCTCTGCAGAGGATGGGTGATGCAACAGCACAATGACCCAAAACATACAAGTTATTCAACAAAAGAATGGCTTCAACAGAACAAAATATGCCTTCTGGAGTGGCCTAGTGAGTGTCCTGACCTCAACCCGATTGAAATTCTGTGGCATGACCTTAAGAGAGCGATTCACGCCAGACATCCCAAGAATATTGCTACACTGAAACAGTTTTGTGAAGAGGAGTGGTCCAAAATGACTCCAGATGGTTGTGCAGGTCTGATCTGCAACTACAGAAAACGTTTGGTTTTGGTTATTGCTGCCAAAGGAGGGTCAACCAGTTATTAAGTCCAAAGTTTCACATACCTTTTCCACCCTGCACTGTGAATGTTTACATGTTATATTCAATAAAAACATATAATGTTTGTGTAGTATTATTTTTAGCAGACTGTGTTTTTCTATTGTTATAACTTAGATGAAGATCAGAACACATATTATGACTAATTCATGCAAAACTCCACGTAATCCCAAAGGGTTCACATAATTTTTCTTCATAGAAATAGAGGTACTGTATATGCTTGAGTATAAGTTGATCCGAATATAAGCCCATATCACTCATTTAACCCCCAAAAAACATGGAAAAACTGAATTACTCAAGTATAAGCCTAGGATGGGAAATGTAGCAGCTAAGGCACAGAAAAACACAGCAAACCTGCTTTTGTTTTGGGTGTCATTGGGTGTTTGATTTGATAGTAAATTACAAATCCCCTGAAAATGGTATCAATACCAAAGTTGCAGAAACATTTAAAAATTTTAGTTTTTTCAAAATGTTTTACTTGATTTGAACCTTATGTATGCAAAAACTACATATGTTAGATAAATATGTTGTTTATTGAATATTCCTACAACCCTTCCCAACAATACAATGTTCAGGGGCTTTGGAATGAACTCACAAAGTCTGCACAGGAAATATTGCAATTTTCATCTCTTGACTAATCTATAAGCCACATTTCTTTGTTCAGCACATTTTTGGTACTAAAAATAGTAATCTACACAGTACGCTGCATAAACCTACCTTTCCCATCTATCCGAATTATAATACATTTTCCTTTACACATACTTTACATTAACCTTGAATTACCTGGATATTTGATTTCCTGTCCCATTGAATATCCATAGGAAACTCGGATTTCAAGTCCGTAGACATAAATTATGAATGCTGAGTACCTATGAGAGATTTCATGTTGTCCGCCAGCCTTTCCTAAAGAGATTGTCCAACTTTTGAATCCATTTATCTCTTTGGTGGTGAACATATACTGATCCAGAGGTTTATGATCGAGGTAGAACTCAGAAGCCAAAGATGCTCTAGACACAATTGTGATGTAGTTATGATAGAATTCTTCAGTGACAAATTTATAGTATTTCCTGCTTAGCTGTATAGGAGGTACAATTATCAAGAAAGGGTCGTATTCACCAGGATCTGTCCTGTCTTGTAAGAGATATGAAACCATAACAGGCTGTGATGTAGTCACAAAAGCACTCTTTCCCAAAGTGAAATTCACATGGGACCCTGGCTGAAGGTTGTACACAGTCTGGTTAACATTTACTGTGGTGTTTGGCCTTGCAGCAACTATATCAACAATGTCTTTGGTGTTATTAGCAAGTGGAAACAACACAAAGGATCTTCCCCAGTTCTGCACAGGCTCAAGTTGCTCAAATATGACATCACATTTTGTGGTTGGACCATAATAACATTTGTTACCACTGAAAACAGCCACCAGTCCTGAGGACACTACTCTGGTTCCTGTTAACTCACTAAATGTTTGAAATTGGATAACTTGCTGGGGTTCAAGAGAAAATGAGAAGGTGTCTCCTGAGTGGTAAGCCTGTCCATTGAATTCAATTGATCCTGTAAATGTTACATTCACATTGGTGGTAATATGTGCACCATTAGCAACAGCAAATTGGTTATAAGACCCTGGACCAGGGGTAAAGATATAGTATTCTGTTCCCAGGTCTTCAACAGGAAGCACAAGCCCAGCATCGGCTGTGTAGTTTAATGAATTAAAGGCAAATACGGATATCTGAGCATCTGATGTCACCATCACGACCTTGGAAGATAATTGATTTCCAGCAAGCATGTACTGAGTATCCAATGTTACTGACACAGTGCTGTTTTTTTCAATCGACACTGTCTGGTAGAAATGGGGGTTCGATACACTAACATTCACTATAGCTGCTTTATCATAAGTTGTTAGATATAGATCCAGATGAGCTCCACCCTCTGGAGAGAAGTTTTCCATAAATACTGCAACAAACTCTTTTTGAGCATGTCCTAATAAAAAAAAATCCTTGTTATTTAAAACATATTTTTTTAAAGTTAAAATCTGCTGGGTTTCTACTAACCTTTGCAATGGGTCCTCCATGCTACTGCAAAAGTGAACGGCCCATTTAGGTGTATATATAGGGGGCTTCCAAAATAAATGTAGCCATACACATATCAACTTTTGTTGTAAGAGATTCACTCACTCTCAACACAGCTGCAAGTTGGAGAAAGGCAGCCAGCCAGCACACAGCCTCACAGAGACGTGCTGCCCCTGCCCCCTTCACACTGAACACTGGAGCTAGGCTGTTCAGGAGCCACACGTCCAATAATTTGAATGTAGACTCACGTCTCCATTCAAAGTAATGGAGATTGAACCAGGTTTTCCAACATGTTGGAACCCTGTTCAATCAAGTTTTTTCGAGCGGGATCTATTGATCCCACTCAAAGGAAGGCATACATGGGTAGATTTGTAAATAAATTAGAGCACAATCAAGCACCTAGAGCACGCACAGCGCTCGATTGTACTCGAATCTATTTACAAATCTACCGGTGTGTGTCTAGCACTTAAAACTGTGCAGGAAGCCAATGGTTGTCCTTTGCATCAAGCTGTATTTTTACCCACCTGTAATATATTTAGCAAATTTAAATAAAAAATTGACTTTAACACAAATATAGACTTCTACACAAAATCTTAAGGATATATTCCAGTATTAAAATAAACCTTTAGGGCTTGTTTACATGGGTGGTTTTTAACTGCCCATTAAATGAGCAATTGCCACAACAGTCTCATACTGCATTTTTTCGGTCGATTTTCTGGCTTTTGCTTATCTAAATACTCTCCAAGTGCCCCACTGACCGACCGCAGCCTGAGAAACGACGTGTAAACTTAACCTTACTATATTTGTGTCAAGCTTTTTAACTGATCCTGTGACTTTTGTATAATCAGGAATAAGAAACTTTTTTTCGACAAAGCAGGGGCGGTCCTAGGTAGATTGGTGCCCAGGGAGAGCATCATTTTAGAAGCCTTTGCAGGAAAAAACCTCAGACGCCCCTTCCCCCTCATGATAGAGTATGTTTCATCACTGCAGGAGAGATCTCTGGGGGGTGCAGATTCTGTGATTTAAGCATCTCTCTCCCCAGGAGGCCGCACGCTTGATAGGCGGGTGTGCTGGGGGGGAGGCATCTGGACACACAAGCCCCCCGCATGGTGCCTCCCTGGTTAACCGCCCATATTGCCCCTATCTAAAACCGCCACTGAGACAAAGATAAGCAAAGAAGTAAAACAAAAATATGAGTTTGTACTTCTGCCATCACTCTCAGTGTTTTCCATGGGGAGCATACATACCTGAACCCATGAATCCTATCAGAAGGAGGACCAAGAAAGCATTTTTCTTGACTGTAACTCCACCGCTGTCCATTGTATCACCTCTGTGCAGCTACTAGCATTGATGTCAGAGGGACATTTTATAATTCTTCTTATCTTTTCCAATGAGAATACATTATATTTAATAGCTCTTTAATGTCAAGATAAATGTAAATCTTCTTATCAATATGTGATAACAGACACATTTGATGTATTTGTTAATATGTCACTAAAAACCAATAAAAGCACCCTGTGCCATGCTTCTAAATAACTACAGCCAAGCCCATAATTTTTCATGAATTTTGACTTAAAGTTACTTTTATTCAACCAGCAATATATTTTTTGATGGGAAATGACATAGGTGTCTCCCAAAAGATAATAAGACGATGTACAAGAGGCATTTTTGTGGGGGGAAAAACATTTCTTAGCTTTTATTTATATTTGAGCAAAAATTGTCATGTCCAAAATTATTCATACTCTTCAAAGTCACAGTCTCCAAAGTTCTATACCATTCTAAAGCTGTTCTAAAGCATCCTAATTACCATGATTAATTGAGAACAGCTGTTTTAATCAACTCAACAGGTGAAAAACAGCAGCTCTCTGCAGTCATGGCTAAGACCAAGGAGCTCAGTGAGGACCTGTGGCTGCGCATTGTGGCTGCTCACAAGTCAGGAAAGAGCTACAAGGCCATTTCTAAATGTTTTCAAGTTCCAGTGGCTACAGTGCAAGGTATTATTAAAAAATACAAGATGTTTTGCACTGTGAAAACTCGTACAAGGACGTGGTCGGAAGCCAAAAGTGACACCTGTGCTGGCCAGGAGGATGGTGAAAAACAATCCAAGGATCACCACCAAGGCCATCCTGGTAAATCTGGGCTTTGCTGGTGCCAATTTCTCAAGGCAGACAATGCACACTGTTGTATACCCCTTCTCCAGATAAGGCACACAAAAGCTTGCTTGGCCTTTGCAAATGCTCATCTGGACAAAGAAAAAGACTTCTAGTCTTCTGTGTTATGGTTAGATGAAACAAAAATTTTATTTATTGATCACAATGATGTTTCCTTCATTTGGTGTAAAAAAGGAAAAGCCTTCAACCCAAAGAACCCCATCCGTCAAACATGGTGGTGGGAATGTAATGCTTTGGCATATGGATCAGGGAACCTAATCACAGTAAATGGCACAATGAAAAAAGAGCAATTAATGAGGATTCTCAACGACAACATCAGGCAGTCTGCAGAGAAACTTGGCCTTGGGCAGCAGTGGATATTTCAGCATGACAATGACTCAAAACACACAGCAAAAGTGGTGAAGAAATGGTTAGAGTCCTGATTTTGATTACTTGAATTAGGAAAAGAAAGTAAAGAGATAGTTAGGTCCGCCTGTCAAAGGACATGGGGACCCAGCTATCCCAAAATGGAGACTAGGGACTCCGGCAGGGACTTTAGCGGCACAGAAGGTAGAATGTAAGCATTTTAGGGCGACAATTAGTCATATTTTTTATTTATGAAAAAAAGCCAGATAGTCATTCTGGCTATCACATAATAAATACAGGCATAACAGTGAATACAATGTACATAAAGCGTAATGATATTAAATGTAGTAACAAATTATATAACATAGAAATCCTAACCACATAATGGATGTTTGTAAAACAACATATGGGTACAAAGGATGGGATAACCACTTCTCGACGCGTTTCGCCGTTAGGCTTCTTCAGGAGAGATTAATGGTGTTACCCAGTACTACAAGTTGAAGGAAAGTAGGGATCAAAAGTTTAGTAAAGTTGAAATAGAGACACTGCCAATTCACTGTGAGGTCTATCTGCAATCGTGTATACTTACAGGTTGTTAAAAATGGTTAGGGTGCATGGAGACACATCTGAAACCTTCATGTGGTGGGATAGAGCCCCGAGGGCACTGAAGGTCCACCTCCCGTCCCGCCCCACCCACCACACATGGCGGGGGAGAGGGGAGCGCAGGAATACGCAATTACGGGGGACCAGAAGTGGGCACATGGTGTACAACAGTGACCGCCTGTGGAGGAAGATGGTAAAGAAAGAGGGGGCGCATGCAACCCAAGGGACGCAGCAAGTAGACACCCCCTCGGCGGGGTTCTCATCCTGGGAGCTCACAACCACGTGTATAAGTAGTGTAACTATACACCCAGTAGGGTGTATAGGGCTAATGCCTAAGTGTGTATGTGTGCGACTATGTGTAAGTGAAGTATTGTGTGTATGTGGAAAAAAGGGGGGACTCCAAAGTATATGTGTAAAAGTGATGTGTGAAAAACTCTACCCTGACAGTGAAGGGTAGCTGTGGTTATGTGAGTGTGTGTATGTGCCTAGTCTAAGTGAACGCAAAAATATATCCCACCCCCTCCTATCCATCACTGCTCTATGTGTCCCAAGTTACTACAAAAAAGGGTCCCCTCTAAAACAAAAAACCAACAAAAACCCCAAAAGTGCCTAACCTGAGCTCCCCGATGAGGACTCCACCGTGGCCGCGACACAGCCGCGCCTCCCCGAGCAGCGGCGCCCAGCATCCCATCCGGAAGTGAAAGCACTACCCGTCACGTCCAGACAGACGGTCAATGTCACCCCACGTGTCCTGATATCCCCCGCCGTCGCCATGGAGACCAGGGGCCCGCCCACCACCAGCGACGTGGCCCACATGGTCTCCATGGCGACGCACGGACGCCAGCTCGCAAACCGGCCGGAGAATGCCGGCGATGGGAGGCAGGCATGGGAATATATCCTCCACCCGCCTCCATCCCCGACCCCAGCAGATACGCCCTATTGCACCCCATTCACTGCGCCCACCTCCGAAATGACGGGGGCGGGAATGCAGAAGGGAATGCGGGCGGTTGCGAAGATAGAATAGTGGTCAAAGGACCACATGGCGTCCGTGAATTGCGCAGGCCGCGCCCCCCCCACACAACAACCCACCACCGTGAAGGAGGGGGAGGTCCAGGACCCAAGGACAGCCACAGGCCGACGAGCTCACACCCACAACATTCCCCCCATGAAGGGCCAGATGTGTCACACTGCAACCAAAAAGATTGTAAACATATAAAGTGCTTGAAAGTAAAATACAATTGAGAAGAACAGTATAGCATAAAAAGCTTTTCAAGTCATTAAACAGCAAGTATATGGGATGGTTATTCCTGTGTATTATAAAGATGAACTGTAGCATTCCCGAGGGGGAGAGTCTGTATAATATTCCACATGCTGACATCTAGGCCAACAATAGTAGTTTGGCTGTCAGTCTGGGAGTATCTATCAATGGTTTTCAAAAAGCCAGTATAGTAATTGTTTGTAATCAAGGACGTGGGGTGCTCCCTAATTTAAGTATTGCTAGTCACGGTTTTGGCTCTGAACTATATGTATATGTTTCTGGCCTGTGCTAGCATCAACACATTGAACAACCCACCCTAAGTAAGTTTGTTTGGTTTTAGATTTGGCTTTGACAACATTGTTGTAGCTACAGGCTCTCCCCAGGGGGACAGACATTCTAGAATTATTGATAAATTTTTTAATGGGTATTAAACAAATAGAGTAAGGGTTTGTATTAATATACGGTCATGTAATGATCGATATATTTGTTGGAAAGGGGGAGGGGGGAAGTAATGGGGGAAAAAAGAAGAGGGGGGAACTAGATGTCCTAGTAATGTGGGTGTCTTCCACCCGGTAATTATAGTTAATAGCAAAATTCTAGTTCCCAGGTTCCCTTAGTGTTAACTGTAGATTTGTGCCTCATCCCAAGGTTATGTAGAAAAAGAAGGTAAAGAGATAGTTAGGTCCGCCTGTCAAAGGACATGGGGACCCAGCTATCCCAAAATGGAGACTAGGGACTCCGGCAGGGACTTTAGCGGCACAGAAGGTAGAATGTAAGCATTTTAGGGCGACAATTAGTCATATTTTTTATTTATGAAAAAAAGCCAGATAGTCATTCTGGCTATCACATAATAAATACAGGCATAACAGTGAATACAATGTACATGATTACTTGAAAGCTAACGTATGCTAAGTGACGCTATAGGGTTAAGAGGGTACCCTCTCTAATTGTATCTTTCCCTTTGCTGGTATTTCCAGCCCCCTCCCCTTAACCAGAAGTCTCCGTGGGGTATTGAATCCAAAAGAATTTCTACACAGAGAAAAAGATTCTTGGCCAAGCCAAGTAACCAGGGTTTCTCAAGGGAAAGTGATCAAAAAAAGGTCATTCAATAAGACCCTTGGATAGTCTGTAATGCTAGGCATACACATACCGACCTACTTCGATATCTTCCTCCGATATCTTTCCGGGAGGCTAAACGTGATGACGTCATCACGTTAGCCTCCCGTTGCATTCTGGGGCCCCTTCAATCGGCCGGGCACCCTTTGTGTGCCGGCCATAAGCTGCGATGAAGACGCCGCTTCATTGAAGCTTATGGCATCGGCTTTCATCGGCTCCCATCGGCCAGAGAAGATCGGACATGTCCGTTCTCTGGCCGGCCGAGAAGCGGGGAGACAGGGATCTGTCGCCCCATGTGGGCGCATGTCGATTAACGGTCGATTTTTAACCTGACCGACGGCGAGAGCGCGCACGCCCGTCGGTCAGATAAAAAATCGGCCACTTATCGGCATGTGTATGCCTAGCATTAGTAAACAAATTTTACATATTTTATTTTAAAGATACGCGGCCAAGTTGCAATAAGGCATTAAACAAAGACATCACAATGGTAGGATTAAATCACACTGGAGTGAAAAGAAGACTACCACAGAAAGGTGCACCTCGCTCCCTCCTTACAAATGGAGGTTTATCAATATGGCAAAAGGCCGATAGCCACCTCTAGTGCTTCAGATCAATTCTGACATGTTTTGCGGAATGGCTTTATCAAGGAAAAAAGTTTTTGCACTAGAAAGCAAGGTGAAAAATACAATCAACATTTATAACTTATTTTAAAGAACTGATAAATTGTTACCTTCTGATGTGTATTTGTAATGAATACCTGTAGCGATCAGTTGTTTCCACCCCTACTTTGTTGATCTGATAAGGTGGATGTCCAGTCTTAACCCCCTTCAAGGATTCTAACATTAATAATATAATCAAATTACTCCACGTGTTTCTCAAAAAAAACATGTACATATAATCTTAGTATTTGGGACAAATAAATATCCCCCTTGTCTCCTTCTGTTGGTCCATTCTGTTGGTTTTTCTTCCCCGTCATCTATCTTCCTATAAAAAATCTTAATTCCACTATCTGACACCTTCACAATATATTTAAAAAATTGGTCATTCAATGATGTTCCTCACCCCCCCTTCCCCCTTAACTAACACCCCCCCCCCCCCTTTATTCCCCCCAACCCGCTCCCCTTCTCTTCCCACATCTAAAGCTGCTGTGAAAGCTTCCTGATACTAGTGTACTCCTCTAAACTCTACGTATCCTACTTAGATGCAAAATACAAAAACACACATTTCTCTACATGCAGTGATGAACTAGTGTCTTCGTGATCCCCCCACCCCTCCTTTTTTATGTGTTGTTTACATACTCACATACACCCCTATCTACCCAGCCACTTACATGATGCCTATCCTGTCAATCTCAGGAACCCAAGTTGGCTAGTGTCTATCCTTTCCCAAAACGGATATTCAATCCAACAAAAAATAAATTATATCTATATCTAGTGACACAATAGCAAACAAACAAAACTAATAAAAACCCCAATGGTGATGCAATTACCATCCTTAAGTTTCCTTAACCCCTCACTCCCTCTACCGCTCCCTACTACTATTAGGTTCTTCCAGAGACCTAGGTCTCCTCTATTGCTTTTACTTTTGATTCACGTTTTACTAGCATGGTTGGGACCCCCAAAATTATGTGTCTACCCTTTTGTGTGTCTAGTGTAATACAAATACAACAATGCCAGACCCTTTTCATTTGTATGTCCAGGGACTCAAACCTAATTTACTCTTCATATAGTCCAGAATCAAAGGGGATATGTGTGGGTGGAGAAGAAACCACATCCCAAAATGGAAACAAAAAACATATCATAGAGCAGTACTGTCCGTCCCAGCTCCAGGGCCGGGCCGACACAGAGGCAGAAGAGGCTCTTGCCTCTGAGCGCTGCTCAGTCT
>CM070037.1:80098325-80109604 GCA_036250615.1 Ptychadena robeensis
CCCCCCCCCCCCCACTTTGCAGTTATTTATTTGTAAATATTGTAATGTTTGGAATCATGTATGATTTTCGCTCCACTTCAAACATGTACACCACTTTATATTGGTCTTTCATGTGGAATTCCAATAAGAGGGGATCTCCTCTCGGTGCCTAATGGCAGTCAGACTACCTCTGGCGAGCATATGGAGGGCTGTGTGTCCCCCCAAAGAAATGCCACTTCACACCATTACTGACCCACTGCCAAACTGGACATGCTGGAGGATGTTGCAGGCAGCTGAATGTTCTGCAAGTCATCTCCATGTTACTGTTTCTTAAGGTCATTTTGCAGGGCTCTGGCAGTGTTCCTTCTGTTTCTCCTTGCACAAAGGCAGAAGTAGTGGTCCTAATGCTGAGCTGTTGCCCTTCTATGACCTACTCCACATCTCCTCCTGTACTGACCTGTCTCCTGGCGGCACTTCCATGCTCTTGACACTACGCTGACAGACACAGCAAACCTCCTTACCGCAGCTCACATTGATGTGCCATCCTGGATGAGCTGCACTACCTGCGCCACTTGTGTGGGTCGTAGACTTTGTCCCATGCTACCACTAATGTGAAAGCACCACCAGCATTCGAAAGTGACCAAAACATCATCCAGAAAGCATAGGAACTGTGGTCAAGTGGTCTGTGGTCAACACCTGCAGAACCACTTCTTTATTGGGAATGTCTTGCTTATTGCCTATACTTTCTATTCCATTTGCACAACAGCATGTGAAATTGATTGTCAATCAATGTTGCTACCTAAAGGCCCCCACACACGTACCGAGAAGGGGCCAACAGATGAGCGACGAAGTGCAGCACAATGACATCATCAGGCTGCATTCCATCGCTCAGAGTATCAGCGGGCACCCTTTGTGTGCTGGGATTTACAGACATGTCCGTTCTCTGGCTGACGGAACTTTGGGGCAACAGGGATCTATTGTCCAATGTGGGCACCCGTGATCTGCAGGCGATTTTGCCACGACTGATGGCCGCAAGTGCGCATGCACATCGTTCGGCAGCAAAATTGACCGCGGCTCGCTAGGTGTATGGGGGCCTAAAGTGGACAGTTTGATTTCAGGGAAGTGTGATTGATTTGGAGTTTCATTGTGTTGTTTAAGTGTTCCCTTTATTTTTTAAGAAAAAAAAAAAGAAAAAAAGAAAAAAAAAAAAAATATATATATATATATATATGTACATATATATAAAATCCCAACCACACCATCAAATTATAAACCATTACATTTCTCAGCATTATGTAAATGAATAAATATAGAATTTCTCAACTTTATTGCACTGTGAGCTTATCCTATTGATGATTTTATGGTGATTGCAGATCATATTGCAGCATACCGCTGTGCTTTAACTGCTCCATTTTGATAAGATTACTGTCTGAGCACAATGAATATGATCCACCTTAAGCATTTAATCACCAGCTCCAGAGCGTTATTGTTAGCATGTGCTGCTTTTTTGCGCAAGTTGTGAATTTGGCATTCAGGAAGTGTCTGATACATGGGGCCCATGGGTGGCTAAGGTGCTGAGGAATGTGACACACACACACAGAGCAGCTGTCTGACAACCCCAAGGATTTGTCAGCAAACAGATGTCCACATCAAACACAGACATAGAAACAATTGCTGTTAAGTAATAGTTTTGTCTGCTTGAAAATGCTTACTTTGGGATCTGTACAACTCTTTTAAAACATTAACATTTTGATTGTTAGCTAATGTAGATTCGTATGTAGACCAAAAGTAGATTCCTCTACTTTTGGGTTGGCTCCATCTTTAATTCTTTGTGCTGTCATTGTTTTTTTTTTATTTACAGTGCATGTGGAAAGCATCATCATCAGCACATCAAATTTTCCACATTTTTATATGTTGCAGCCTTAATTAAAAAGGTTTAATGAAAATTGTTCTCTGAATTCTACACAAAAACCCCATAATGACATCATGAAAAAAGTTTACTTGAGGTTTTGGCAAATTTATGTATGCACAGTGTTTGCTCAATAATTTGTCGACGACCCTTTGGCAGCAATTACAGCCTGAAATAATTTTGCATATAATGCCGCAAGCTTGGCACACTTGTCCTTGGCCAGTTTTGCCCATACATCTTTGCAGCACCTCTCAAGCTCCTTCAGGCATCAAGACACAGCCTTTTTAAGATCTCTCCAGATGTTCAATGCGATTTGAGTCTGGGCTTTGACTGGGTACTCAAGGACATTCACAGAGTTGTCATGAAGCAACTCCCTTTATATCTTGGCTGTGTGCTTAGGGTCGTTGTCCCACTGAAAGATGAACCGTCACCCCAGTCTGAGTACAAGAGTGCTCTGGAGCAGGTTAACATCCAGGATGTCTCTGTACATTGCTGCATCTTTCCCTGTATCTCCCAGTCCCTGCGGCTGGTATTGGCCTGGTGATGAGCAGTGCCTGGTTTCTTCCAAAGTGATGCCTGGCACTCAAACCAAAGAGTTAAATCCTTGTCTCATCAGACCAGAAAATGTTATTTGTTATGGTCTAAAGCTGGGCATAGACATTTAGATTTGCTACCAATGCGCCTGATGCGCACTCACAGCGGTTGGTGGCAAAATTGTCCGTGAATCTAATGCCTAAAAGTAACCAGCATCCACATCCAAAGTAAGTGCTGGCACACAAAGGGTGTCTGGACGATTCTTTGCACGGCCGGTCGTGCATGATGACCTCATCACACACCATTGATCTGCAGCAGAATCGGGCACAGAATGAAATGTCTATGCCCAGCTACAGAGTCCTTCAGGTGCCTGTTAGCTAAATCCAGGTCGGCCGCAATGTGCCTTTTACTAAAGCACTTCTTCTTCTAAGAAACCTATGGATGATGGAGGCCCCTGTGCTCAATGGGACTTTCAAAGCAGCAAAATTTTTTGTAACCTTCCCCAGATTTGTGCTCAACTATGTCAACTATGAGACCTTAATAGACAGGTGTGTGCCTTATCAAATCATGTCCAATCAACTAAATTTAACACAGGTAGACTCCAGTTAAACTGCAGAAACACTTCAAAGATGATCAAGGGAAACAGCATGCTCAATTTTAAGCTGCATGGCAAAGGCTGTGAATTTGTGTCTTTCTCAACTTTTTTATTTTTTATAAATTTGGCAAAATCTCAAGTACACTCAAGTACCGTACATTTGTTGTCATAATAGGATGTTGAGGCTTTCACATAACAAAATATGAAAAAAGTGATACGCTGTGAATACTTTTTGGATGCACTGTAACAAAAAGTTATAGAAACCTAATGGCCTTATTAAATGAAATTGATAAAACAAAAAAACTCAAAAGATATAGGTGTAAATTAAAATATTTACAGTGACTATAAAAAGGCAGGTTGAAAACGATGAATCATCATAATGACGTCCTTGCTTTAACAACCCATTGCTAAATACTTTTTTCAGGGTGAGCAGATTAGAAATTTGCAGATTGTATTGCAAACTCGTTCTGTATGTATTGCAGCGTTTCCTGTAATCATGTGACCACACCCGACTTTTGTAACTGTTCTGCATTCTGTGGCCTCTGCCACTAACAACCTCAAGTCAAAGACATGATTTAAACTGTAAATGATATGACATTATGACAAAGGCGGAGGGAAGGGAAGGGAGTGGAGGAGGGAAACAAAACCAAGACCTCCGGCATGACACCACTCCACAAGGTACAACATAATTTGCTTCCAGAATGTCCTCTAGTGTTTCTTATGAAATATCTGACTGTTAAACAAATTCCTTATGAATTTAATTTTGATTAAGTTAACTAGTGAGATGGAGATGGTCAATGAGATGGTAAACTTCCAACATTAACATGTGTAGCAATGTAGTAATATCCCTTAATGCAGTGGTGGGCAACTGAGTTGATACGTAGGGCCACATGTGCGGCCCTCGGCATCACTTAACGGCCGCACATAACATCGATCCAGACCCTCCCCCTGTCAACATATCTCATCAGGTGGTGGAAACCGGCGGTCAAAACACTTCACCCTCACAACTGTGTGATCTGAGGAATTAAGGAGTCATTGCATTGATATACCTGAGAGGGATATCCTGATATCTATCCTTACCCTCCACCTATTATCTATTTGTTATTTACTGAATGAAAAGACTATTTTTCATTTACTAAAGCGACAGAAGTATCTGTGTGATGACTGCTTCTCAGAAAGGTGTACACCTCTGCTCTCAGAGTCCTGCCTGTCCTGAGTGGAGGCACTGCCATTTGTGTCATGAAATCCCAGACTTCCATATAGCGAAGGCTCATTCTGGCTGGAAACCTACAGGTTGGGCATCGTAGTCTGTGAGGAGATGCGGTCATCTTATATGACCCCCCCCCCCTCCCCTGTGCTACACATGCAAACTGTATGCAAACAAAAATTGAGCTCTGCAGCTGCTCTGCATGATTGGCTCAGTTTCAGTCTTCTAGCACTTTGCATGCTAATGTAAAAATTTCGTCACCTCATTGACTATCTTTATTAACCATCTAACCATTCCACGTGAACATCTGGTCCCCTCTTCCATACTAAGTTGATCCATGAAAATTAAAAAAAAAGTAGAGCAAAAATGTATATATACTTAGCTTATCACCACTACCCCACAGCTTCTATACTGCAGGGTTAGGATGTTCAGAATTTTTCTAAATCTCACCAGGTTGATGATTATGGGACTCTCACCTAGGCTCTCGGATTAATTTCATCTTGCAGTCATATAACATCGACATATTATGCAGCAAGTCTTTATGTGTGTTTGGGCTCTGAGTAGCAAGCATATTGCCAACATCCCATTAATTATGATTGAGAAGAAAAAAAGGTTTTGGCAAAACCAGACCAAAAATGAAATGAAGTGGCTAGCCTCTTGAGGGACTTTCACGGCAATTATACTAAAAAGAGGGTTTTTAGATCAGAGGGGGCAGTTTAATTCATAAATCTAATACAAAGTGCATAACAACCCCAGTCCTGGACATAAAAAATGAAAAACAGGGTGCATATATATATAAACGGTCACATAATTATTAAAAATTGCTCAATAATTCTGGCCTTCCAGTGTCTATGTCCTCGATTATTCTCGACGCGTTTCTCCTGATAAACGGGCTTCCTCAGGAGATCGAGAGTCCATTTCAATGTCCAAAATAGTAGCCAGAAAATGGCCATACAAACAATCCAAGTCCCTATGATGCAAAGAAGAAAGTCAATTTTGCATCAATGCACAACAAGATTCTCATTCTGATTCATGGGCAGGATAGGGAGGAGATCTTAAATAAGACCCCCTACTTAGTTACAGTCAGGTGTAGATTTAGAATAAGCCTCCCCAAGAAAATGTTTTTAATGTTTGAGATTGTCAATTTCTATTTTAGCTTGCTAGTATAGTATAAGGGCTCTGAGGGTGAGGGGATGGAGTCAGAGGAAAACTCACCTATCCCAAGTAAACCCAGGTGGAAGCGGTATCCTGGTAGCCAGAGGGGGCCGTGACGTACATATTATGCAGCACTTCACAGAGCACATAGTCAAATAACTGTCTTTCAGAGGCGCTAACAATCTAATGCCACAATAAGTAAGTAGTGTCATGTCCTCGCCCCTTGGTCCCCAACACCATTGTTGTTGTGTGGGTGGGAAGTTGCAATGAAGCAGAACAGACATGTATAACAGGAGTCTTTTAGGCCACTTTCCAGTTACATAAATAAGATAGCATTGTCTTTAAAAGAGCAAATGATGGACAAGAGACAGATCAAATAAATGCACAACTACACTTTAGAAGATGTGCTAAAGCTTCAAAAGTGTAGAAGAAGATTTAGGGGATATCTTTTCAAATAAAGAATTTATTGATTTTTAAACACAAACAACAAGTTAAAAGCAAAATAATATATGGTGACATAGCGGTGTGAATGCATAAAAAATACATTGTAAGGCAATCTAAAGCATTATGAGAAAAAACAATTTAGCCAGATTCATTGTATCACAGCAAATAGCCATGCTAACACCTACCGCTCAACAGTTCCAGACATATTAATAACAAACAAATAAAAAGAAAAAACTATATAAACACATATAATTCTATAGATAGAAAAGGAAACAACAGGAAGGAAAAAAAGGAAAAAGAACAAGAGGAGGGAGAGAGTAGCGAGGCTGGGAAAAAAGAAGAAAGTGAAAACTCCCCAATAACGGACCCCCGGCTAGAGCAAAGCCTGGAATACGGGCGTGCTCCGCTAGCCACTCAAAAAACGTGGGCGGGGTAGTGGAGAGCCAATGTCTAGCCAATGTGCATAGTTATAAACCAATGGGTCTGGGAACCCGGCTCCCCCTGAAGTTTTCGGGAGACTGAGAGTGTGAGAGGGTACACAGGCCTTCTAGCCCTGCCAAGTGAATTGTCAAAAAAGTGAGACTAAGGATTTCAAGTATTTAATGGGAAGAAAAACTAGAAAGAAAAAATAGAGCAGTTTAGGTAGAATATCTATTTTCAAAATATTCATCCGTGCAAACTAAGAATAAATCTTGGTGTTATAAGATGAAAGGAGGGCCTAAAGTTTATGAAATAGTGGAAAAAAATTACGTTCAAAAAGCCCTTGTGAATCAGCTGTAGGGTCAACACCAAGGTATTTCAAGGAACCGGCACAAATACGGAAGGAGAAATTGGAGGACAGTAGAGACATAGTAGAAGAAGGTAGGGAAACATTTAGGATCTCTGATTTGACATAATTAACCTTGAAATTACTATCCCAAAATGGGAAAGTTCTCGAAGAAGTGAAGGGAAAGAAAGATGAGGGGAAACCACATAGAACAGAAGATCATCAGCAAACAGCAAAAGTTTATATTCACGATCTCCAATAACGAGGCCTCTGATGTCTGGGTTATTACGAACCGCAATAGCCAGATGTTCAACTACCAAAGTAAACAATAAAGTGGAAAGGGTACAGCCTTGCCGGGTACCATTAAAGATAGGGAAACGAGCAGAGAGACTACCATTTACCCTCACCCTGGCTGTGGGGCAGGAATACAGCGCCATAATCTGTTGAAGGAGAATAGGGCCAATTCCGATCTGGCGAAGAGAGGCCTCGAGAAAGGGCCAACTGACCCAATCGAAGGCCTTCTCCACATCTACAGAAAGGGAGCACAGGGGGATGTAGCGGTGGCGAGCTGCCTCATGTAGGAGCATGGTTTTGATGGTATTATCTCGTGCCTCCTGGCCCGGAACGAATCCTGCCTGATCTAAATGAATAAGAGAGGGGAGAAAAGGCTTGAGTCTATTAGCAATCAATTTAGAAAAAAACCTCACATCGAGTTTGATTAGAGAGATGGGCCTAAAGTTCCCACAACAAGTGTGGTCCTTATTGGGCTTGGGAATCAGAGAGATGTGTGCTTCTAGACTCTGTGAAGGAAAGGCAGAAGTAAAGGAAATAGAATTAAAGACCGAGGTGAGAAAAGGAGTCAGTTGAGAATGAAACAGTTTATAGAATTGAGGGGTGTACCCGTCCGGCCGGGGCTCTTACCTGCAGGTGAAGGTTTAATAACTGCAGACAACTCATCCTCAGTAAATGGCTCCTCCAAAACTTGGATATCATCTGGGGCGAGTAACGGGTGGGCTGTCTCCTGGATATAAGAGGACAAAGGCCCAGAGCATGGAGAGGGAAGGGAGTAAAGATCAGAGAAGTATGAAAAAAAAGCTTGCATGATATCAGACGGAGAAAACAGAGTGCCTGCTTGAGGTGTTTTAATAAAAGGAAAAAAAGTGGCTTTGCCACGTAGGTGTAGCCTACGGGCAAGTTGTCTACCACACTTATCTCCAAATTTGTAAAGGGATTTCCTACATTGGTCACGGTACTTGCGATAGGCAAAATCATATAGGGAGAATAAATGGGCCCTAGTCTCAGTGAGTTCCAACAAAACAGCTGGGGAGGTGTTAGATTTGTGGAGTGCTGCTAGTCTATACAGTGCAGCTAGGGAGGCAGTAATTTCCACATTCCTGGCTCTTTTGAGCCGGGAGCCGTGTTTAATAAACACCCCCCGAAGTACCGCCTTGAGGGCTTCCCACTGAAACGGTAGGGCCGTCTCGTCCGAGGCATGGTCAGTCAAAAAATGGTCAGTAGAGGTTGTGATGTCAGTCAAACAGTCTTCGTCATGCAACAGGGTGTCATTAAGACGCCACATCCAAAAAGGTTTACAGGTATCAGGAAGGTATAAGGGGAGATGGAAGGGCAGGGATTAAGACCTAAAACAGCATGGCTAGTAAATAGATAATCTATACAAGAATAAGAATGGTGACGGGAGAGAAGAATGTAAAATCTTTTGTAGAGGGATTCAATGTTCTCCACACATCCACCAACTGATGCGCAAGCAAGGCCTTCTTAAAGAAGTTAATCTTATTATACGCTACCCACGACTTACCAGATTAGGGAGGTAGAGGGACACAATGGTATAAATTTTGTTCCATATAGATGCTTTAACAAAACAAAACCTGCCCGCGGGGTCAGTAATGGCGTCCAGTACTTGACATTGCAAAGAGCGATGGAAAGCAATCGATACTCCCCGAGATTTAGAATCCGCGAAAGTGCTATGTGTCCATGAAGAGAAGTATCGATTGTTACATGAAGAGACATGACCCATTTTAAAATGGTTTCCTGCAACATCACAATGTGTGCTTTCTGTTTATGAAGCGAATAATACATTTGAGAGCACTTGGCTAGATTGTTTAGGCCTTTACAGTTCAGAGTAGTGACCCCCAAGCCAACGTAAAGGAGTGCTAGGAGACGACATGGCAGTCACAACGTATATGAGGCCGAAGGTATCCGCTACCACGGAGCGAGAACAAGGAGAGGAGAAGAAGAAAAAAAAAGAGAAAAGAGGCGGAAAAAACAGGAGGGTTAAGGGGAAAATAAAAAGTGGAGAAGAAAAAGGGTAAACTAAAACAACCAAAAAAAGAGGGGGGGGGGGGGGAGACAACACTAAAGTGTAACCACTAGCTGCACTACCTAAAAAGACAGCGGCCTATGCGGGGAAAAGGCAACTGAGGAACGGTAGCTCAGTCCCTTGCACGACCACACCCAACAGATCAAAACCATGCATATATATATTAATATACAATATTCTATATTCTCATCAGCTAAACAAGGGAGAAATAAAAAAGTGCAAAAACTCCTCTCGTGGGTCTGTAAATAGAACCATATAAAATACATCACAACCTATAAACACAACCCCCCCCCCCCACAAACAAATGACCAAAGAGTACACAAATACATACCCATTGGAACCAAGGACCCCATGCCCCCCTCGACCCCAACCCCGCCGCAATAAAAATAAACACAGGCAGCCAACCCTGTCCCCCATAACGCCTCAGCAGGCCAGAGCTTCAAATAATGGGGAAAAAAATTATTAGCCGATGTGAAAGGGGACAGGACCAATGGTCAGAAGATGTGCAGGGGAATTGGGCTAAGGGGCGAGGAGTCACCGGGTCTAACAAGGGTACCAAAGGAAGAGGTCTAGTGAATAGGCTCATCACAATCACAATCCAGAGAAGAAAGTCGTCCTGGTATCAACTCGTTCATTCAGGTGGAAAAAAAGGAAGGATCGAAATGGCAGTCCTTTTGGGAGGAAAGAAACTGTCATGGGGCTTTATCGACACTTATTGTTAAACACACTGTTGTTTTTTTCTAATATTTCACATTTTATTTAATCCAAAGTTAAAAACGAAGAATATTGTATACAATTAGATATAAGTAATGTGCATTACAGGTACAACATGGACAGTATTGCAGGCAAAAAGTAATTGCGATACTTTACAGTGAGGCAAGGTTGGTTGTCCCCCGTGACCTACGGTCACCCTCCAATGCGTTTCATTCGTTCATTCAGGTGGAGTAGATGGTGTCAGCAGTGAGGCAGGGCGACAGGGGCCAGATGGATGGATAGGCCAAGGAGGAAGTGACACCGCTGCCAGTTGGAGTGCCGTAGAAAATTTCTGTAAATCCGCCGGGCCACGCAGAGTGTAGAGCCTGCCGTCCTTTCTCACATTGAGCTGGAAGGGGAATCCCCAGTAGTATGGGATGTTGCGGTCTCGTAGGACCATGAGAAGGGGCTGTAAAGCCCTGCGTTGGTCGAGAGTGTGGGCAGAGATATCGGGCATGAGCTGCAGGGCATGACCCTGGTAGTTGATGTCCCTAGTGAAATGGGCTTGATGTCCTCTTTGATCCGATAAAAACGGATCCTGCAGACCACATCCCCTGGTTTAGATGGATCAGGGTTTTTAGGACCTAGGGTTCTATGAACCCTGTCAAGCTCGATGTCTAAGGTCTCCGGCGACGAGACAAAAATAGCTTTTACAGTGGTGTGGAGGTCTGAGGTCTCCACCGTTTCTGGAAGCCCGTAAGGCAGATGTTATTTCGCCGGTTGCAGTTTTCCATATTATCATGGTAAGTGAATAGGGTATTGATTTGGGCCGTATGGGTGGTTAAGGTGGTGGCATGAGCATTGATTTGTGAGGTCAGCTCTGTGCAAGTGGTCAGCAGTCCTGAAGCAGTCGCACTAACCTGTTTCAAATCGGAGCGTAGAGCTTGTATCTCTGCCTTATATCTGTGCTCTAGGCGCTGGACATTCTGCTCTAGCTCTCCCCTGTTCGGTATAGAACGAAGATAAGCCTTTCAGTACCAATCGAGTCCGTAGCTGCAGAAAGTCCAGGAGATACTAGCACATCCTCAGAGAGGATGAGGGGGCTGGCGGTTAGGTCTCCCCGCAGGGAGATGGGGGAGCCGGATGATGCCGGGGGAGTCAAAGCCGGGGCTGGAGTAGTGACCTCAGCATTACGCGGGCTTGTGGCTTTACCGGAAGTAGGGTGCACGTGGTCCGGCTGCGGGAAGAAGCCGGTAATACCCTTTTCCGAGGCCTTGGCCGCCGGGTTCTGTGCTTTGTTGGTGTCCTTGTGTTTGGGGCCCATCGTGGAGGTGAACATAGGTGGTTGACGAGAGTGTAGAAGGGTGCCAGCAGGAATCGGGCATGGAGCTCTGAGACGACACATCTCAGTCCGCCATCAGTTAGCCACTCCCTTGCCAGGGATATCTTAACTGAAGTATTTTGAGCCTTCTGTGTATGGCTATGTTTCCATTATACGTCGGGACCCCCTCCGCTAGGTGTAGGTAAAGTCTATGTGCTACATCGGGATCCCCGCCAACCAATACGCTTAGCGGAGGGGGTTCCGACGTATAATGGAAATGTAGCGATGACACCCGTGGGTGCCGCTGTGTAGAAGGGGATACCGGGTAGCAGAAATGA
>CM070037.1:80125495-80142031 GCA_036250615.1 Ptychadena robeensis
GAGACACGAATTACCTCACCTGTGATTGTTTCAGGTTTTCTTCAAAACATGCACTGTTGGTGGTCCCTGAGGACCGAAGTTGAGAAACCCTGTGATAAACCACAGTTAAGTTATTTTTTCACAAGGGGGCAATCACTTTTTCACACAGGGCCATGTAGATTTGGAGTTTTTTTTCTCCCTTAATAACGTAAACCTTCATTTAAAACTGCATTTTGTGTTCAATTATGTTATCTTTGACTAATAGTTAACAGTTTTTGATGAGCTGAAACATTTAAGTGTGACAAACATGCAAAAGAATAAGAAATCAGGAAGGGGACAAATAGTTTTGTACACCACTGTAGAAAACAATTTACTTTACCAGCAAGAGTAATTTCACTAGACAAACCCCTTCCCACATGGCCCCTCATACCCCCTTTTTCTTTTTAATACCTCTGCTGCTCCTACCCTTCCTTTACCTCCAGTTCTTATAAGTGCTCTTTTACAATGTTAAAGAAAAAAAGACAAAAAATTTAGGTTTCACAAGGTCTAAAGTTTTTCAAGGTCAGAATTAGTTTTAACAAGATTTTGAAAAGTTTATTTATTCAATACAAGTTACATTTTAGTGAATAAAAATATGTACTATAATACATCATATATACACAATTGAAAAGAAAAGGGTGTGATTCCCACGTATTGGGAGGGAAAGAAAAGCTCCGCACCCGGTGTTCCCTGTTCACTCCCTCACAATGTGGGAGTTTAGACCGTCTCTTTCAAGGTTTTCTCAAAGTCATATTTTTTAGAAAAAACATAGGAGCTGTGGCAAGGTGTGTAACCTGTAAGTCCAACTCTCTCTGGACGAGAAAACATGGGACTAACTGGTGAGCTATTAAGGCTTTAAGGACTAAATATTGGACTTCAATGACGAAATATCTAAAAATTACTGTATGATTGATGGAATGTTATGTAATGGATAGATCCTTTTTCATGTGAAAATCTATTCTATTTTGTTTATGTCAGATTGCCATTTCAAAGCCTGTATTATGTTGTTTAGCTCAGTAATCACACTACGTGTCCATTATCCCCCCTAGCACTTCTGGTGGCCCCATCTCGCCCAGCGCTCTCCTGTCAGTATTGGAGTGGACGAGATGGAGCAGTCCAGTGAAGATCAGAGCCCCGGCAGCACATACTTACAGTTCTGTGCTGTCCCGGTGGCACTGATCCTCTCAGCTGGCTTCTTCACTGAAGCCGATGTTACCCCCCCCCCCCCCCCCGAGTGATGCAATGACGTCACTGGGGGGGGGGCAGGACATTCAAATGTAAATTGCACGAGAAACAGTGTTCTATGTGCTCTTTGAAGTTAACCCTAAGAGGGTGCCAAAGGGCATTGTATTGGATACAGTGATAACTGCATCCAGTACAATTCAAAGTAAAACAAAAACAAAACACATTTCCAATTGTAATAACAATTTTATTATAATAAATATAAATACATACTGTTTTGAAATCATTCATACCAAATAAGTATTTAAGAGATTTTATCATTCAAATGATACCTTTTAGTAATTTTTTTAAATGTAATTTTATTTAACATAATTGTGTGTTTCAAACATTATTATATTCAGAATATGTACTAGACCCTTGTACGGACATATTTTGGGAAGTTACAGGCCTACAACATAAAAAAATTCCATTAGAGTCTATGGTGCGCTTTTGGAAATCTGGACCTCAGCAGTGCGCTAGGGAGGTTAAATGGAATGATAGCGTCAGCATGACTTGTACAAAACGTGGCATTTAAATTTTACAGGCTACTACAGCCTAAATATAATAGTATCCGGAATTGGGGCTGGGAGCCAATGGGCATGTAACGCCGACATGTTAAATTCATAATATAAATAACAATTTAGCGTAGCCCTGGCCTAATATGTATAGAAGAGAAGGCCAACAAGATAAAGCAAGCTGATAGTTTGCTTACTACTCATATTGGTTAATCCCATAATGATGTTGCTAATTGAATGTGTTTCCCAATTCCTAGTATTATCCAAGACATCAGATCCCACTCATCCCATATTAATACATAACCCAGTCCTAGCTTCATAGGTGGCCCATCCTACTGGCCAGGACTAGATCAACATATTGTACAGGATGAGTAAAGAGGACATTGCATAAAGCAATAGAGTCAGAGATATAATTGACCCAGACTGTTTATAGATAAATATTTGTGCTCTTGATAACCACTTACAGTCACACTATCCAACTCATTACATTAGCCATAAATGGAAACTACTTGGGAATGTCTTAAAATAACGCACAAATATGATCAAGTATGATAACAATGGCAGTTTGATCATGTTTATTGTGACCTTTCTGCACTCTCTTTTCAATGAGGAAAGGTAAAATAATGACCTAAAGAATGCTATGTTTTATTACAGTTAATAATCACAATTTGCAGTTTGCTCTTTAAACAGGGCACGAACAGCAGGCAAACTGCTGCTGACAATGCCACCCTCATTTTCTGGGGCTGCTAATAGTTAACACAGCCCTTTGGTATAGGGACCATCAAAATATGATTTGATAAACTGATAGCAAACAGTTTCATTTAAAGTAACTCATACATTCCATATATTGAAGTCCCTCTGTCTTTTCTGCTTACCTTCTCATTCATTTTTCCTCTCCCTACTTTCTGCAACATCAACATTTCACAATAAGCATACCATATACCTTTCAATCACATTTTGATGTAGATCTACAAACAACTATGTAGTATAGTAGCATCCCTGATAGAATACATATTCATTGGAAAGCTTAGACAGGTCCTTATAGAACATGGCACATATAACATTTGTGCTGCAGTGATTGGCGTCGTCCAAACAAGTGTACAGGAGACACCAAAGGCTGCGGCACCAAAAAGGTGCAGTGAAGCACAATGCACATTCTGTTAGCTGCGGTGACTGAAGGTTTTTATTTTTTCCTATTTTCATGAGTTGCTGTA
Source organism: Ptychadena robeensis (assembly GCA_036250615.1). Classification (NCBI taxonomy): domain Eukaryota; kingdom Metazoa; phylum Chordata; class Amphibia; order Anura; family Ptychadenidae; genus Ptychadena; species Ptychadena robeensis. The sequence goes on from CM070037.1 coordinate 80,128,464, forward strand.
AGATGCATACAATAAGATTAATAAGCGGAGACATTGGCTGTAACTTTTAAATGAACAAAAATATGTATCATCTCTAGCTGCCTAACCATCCCCCAGCTGTTCAGGTAGGAGATTTGTCAGTCCACTTCCAGTCATTAGACTGTAGCTAAAGCTTTGCCCACTTCCTATGTCTCCTCCTACTCCAACTAGAAGAATGCAAGGCCAGTCTGCAAACTCAGAACACAAAGCAACTCTAGACAGCTGAAACACACAGCCGCTGCTCCAGCAACATCAACATACAACAAGACTGTACAGAGAAGAAGAAAATCTACAAATCTTAAAAAGAGCACAAAACATTAACTGTAAGAAGATCTAAAGTCACCAAGGAAGAAGGAGGGAGAAAAGTGGTCAGACTTCAGACACTCAGCAAGGGGAAAAAGGAGCCCAACAGCTGGATAACCTGGTCGCAGCGAACTCTGAATCAAAAACCTCTACAGGAAGCAGTGCATTTGACTTATATTTATTAGTTGTCATTTAAATTATTCAAATATTTATTGACTTACTATGCCTTTTTTCAAAAACAACCCTGACAAGTTCTAAAAATTTGATCACGGTTGTACTAACGGTGTTATTATATAAACTAGCACAATGACAGGTGTAACATGCATCAGGGAGGACAGTGCCTGTGATACTGTCATGTTGTCCAGCAGGGTGGCAAAGGGCCATTTGGGCCAACAATCAGAGGAGGAAAGGTCCCCCACATGGGACAGGATTGACCCCTGCAGAACCTCAGATTCTGGCCACACAAGCAGTTCTGGCCCGGTGAAGAAACACCACCACAAGCACAGCATCAAACACCGGTATCAACTTTTGGAGACTCTGGGCAGAGGCACTTATGGCAAAGTAAAGAAGGCCATAGACAAGAGTACAGGGATGCTGGTAAGTGTCAATAATGAGTTTTTCTTATGTCTATTATATTGTAATACAACATGCATGCTGATGTGTGGTGCTGATGTTGAGCCAGCAAATTGGGTGCTATTTCCGCAGCATGATGGAAAAGTACATCATCCAATCTGTTTAAGGTTCATTCACATCCACTCATTGCTCCTGAAAGAGAGCTAAACCCCTATGCAGATTTCTCAATGAGAATTCAGTGCTTTAAATCACCTACACTCTGCTGTGCATCTTAAATGACTGAAAAAATACAGCCATGTCCAGATAAAGTAAAAATTTCTGATTTTAAGATGCTGGTCCATGAAAGCATGTAAGTCTTTAAATAAGCATTAGAACCATGCAATAAGTTTTAGTATCTTATATGGAAATTCCTGAATGTGCACGGCAATAGGGACACAGCAGGTTATAATTGACCTTTTGATAATCATTGATTATTATTAGCAAGAACATAATGAACTGCTGCATATTTTAATTCTCACTGAATCTTTGACAGATTCCTGTTTAGCTACCAAGTACAAATATTTGTAGGAACATATTGTCTTTTATTTTCTCTAGAAATTAGGGACCAACATGCAAAGAAACATTTATTTTTGTTACTAATTTACTAAATAGCTGTCAGTCTATGAGTTGCTGATCAAGACATTCTCTATGAAGTCACTACAGAAAAGGCACATATGATGGTATTGATCGTTGTCACCGATGCCTGGGGACAAATGTCTTGCATAGTCCTGCTTTGATGAAACTTAGATATTTGCTATATAATGAAGAATTGTCACACATGTGTAAAATACCTAATGTCTGTTACTGTAAACAAACTTATGTACAAAGATTTGTAATGTATTGTGATTGTATTTATAATTATTATTATTAACATATTATAAGATGCATCTGCCAATAAGACGTACCCAGTTTTTAGAGCAGGAAACCCAGAAAAAAATATTTAATGTGTTTAAATCAATTAGGGGAAAATCCCATGCTTTACCCAATTCCGGCCACAAAAATTGTGTCACTAGAGAGCACATTTAATGGCATCTCCTCTTCCTTGCACACAGGGAAAGGGGGGGGGGGTGGCGTGGGGATCTGCACATTTATGTCTCCCCTCTGCGGCTGTGTGCGTGAGTGCAGCTTTTCCCACACACACTCTGCATTGGTTATATCTGCGGGGCTTAGCAAATATAAGCAATACAGGTCAGATAGGAGATACGGCTGTGTGCCGATCTCCCGTCTGACGGGAGAGCTGGCAGTGAGTCAAGTTGCAATCACCCACGGCCAAATGGCCGACCACATTCGGACCATAAGACGCAGAAGACACAATTCCCATGATTTTGGGGTTGAAAAAGTGTGTGTTATAGTACAAAAAATACGGTAGTCATATTACTAACTGCCTCTCAGATGCTCTCACAATCTAATGTCCCTACTATATCCCCATAGTGATTTCTAACCCAGCTCAGCTGCAGCTTTGCCTGGAGACTAGCAGTCTATAGTCTCTATGCAAAGCATCGGACATTGGCCGTATTTACGTCATGTCCGATATGGCTGTTTTTGAGCGGGATTAATTTTTCCCGCTCGAAAACAGTGATGGGAGCAAATTATATGGGCCAAATAGATGGCCATAGGCGCACATGTCTGCAGGTCTGTACCCTGCTTAACACAGTCTAAGGAAGGAAGCCAATTAACCTATCAGCAAGTCTTTGGAGTGTGGGAGGAAACCAGAGTACCCGAAGGAAGACCACACAGATACAAGAAGGACATACAAACAGAATATTTATAGGGTGAATTTATTCTTTAAAAATTCATTAAATTTTTTAAGTACTATAAACATGACAGTACTATCGTAACTTTGTACTATTTACTTTAGAACTGCCAACAACAATGTAGTGAAGGCTTATGTTGGGTTGCTATTCAGAATAGCGACAATATATATTGTGGGTTGTGGCATTGTAAGTAAAAAGCAGGACCTTTAGCATTGAGATACAATGACCTACATGTCTGTACTTATTTATGCCATGAAAGACCAATGGCATTGCATTTAAAACCTACTTCCTGTTTCCTTAAATTCTAAACCACTGTACTAAAGAGGAACTGTATCTTTTTGCCTAGCCTTAACCTACAATACACTAATTCAACTTTCCAATGGTCCAGTATTGCTTTATTCCATAAGCTTCATGTGAGAATGTAGAAATGCTAAGGCAAGAAGCAAGTTTCAGAAAATTTTTGCTGGCCCTTTTTAAACCTATGAAAAACTCCTAAAGGACCCTAGGCTTTCTGAAAGTACAGAGCAGAAACAACCTCTGTGAAACTACCCTACAGATGTCTGTAGAATTTACAAGGTTCAATGATTGCAAGCAAAAAATCTCAGAAAAGAATGAGAATGAGAACAATCCAATGTGCAGCTTGCTCAGACCATGCCAAATAAAATAAACTGTTTGGCTCAGATGTAAATAATGAGACGATATTCTTTCATTGCCATGCTTTAAAAATAGCTCCATTCCCCTGAGTCTCAGACCACAGCAGCTGTTTTGTATGTAGAGGCTGACTGGAGAGAAAATTCTGCCAAAGGAAAAGGTGGTGGACATGTTCAGCATATGTGATGTACATAGAGGAAAGTGGGCCCGGCAAAAGTCATGGCTGTCACCGGGGAAACCTCAAACCTCTGTTGGTTCCATCAGATTGATTCTGCCCGGATCAGGGGGAGTTACCATTTGTGAGGTGGACAATCGGACACGGAATCGTCCCGGAATCCGTTGGACAAGGTGGTATGCAGCGATGGATACTCTTAATTGGCCGATTGATCACACCTGCGATTCCCGGCAGAATCGCCGGAATCGATCGGATAGGTGATCGAGCGGCCATGGAATCCGACACGTGTATGGCTTGCTTAAAACTGCATTTGAAGAAAACTGAAAATGAACATGAAGGTTGACTTTTCTTTATGCAAATGCAATTAAAACAGTCAGCACCACAAAACAAGGAGTTATTAAGTGAGACAATATAACAATATGGTGGGGCAGATATAGTTAGCAATATCATTCTACCACCATTCCTCTTTAAAGAGTTTCGACAAACTCCTGTCGATTAAGCCAAATTGTATGCATGTACTCCGGTAACGTTGTTAGTAGAGACAACAGCATTTTAAAAATATATTTCAAAGGTTTCCAGTGACGTGTCCATCAAACAATAGTTTTTTTGGAACTGGTTTTGTTACCAGTGAAATAGCCATTTTGAAACAGAAAACAGCTTACTCTAAAGTCTTGTCATACAATTGCCTAAAATGTTTTTGTATACTGTAGTATTAACAATACCCTTTACTGGTACTGTGCCAGCTGCAAAAGGTTTTGTATTTCTATTACTTCAGTCTGAGATTATCACATCACTGCCAGACAGCAGAACCAGCTTGGTGACCTTACTTCCCTACTGCATTTAAGCATTACAAATAGGTCACCCTCCTGTCCCCAGTCTTTCAAGAAACAGTGAAGTAACATTGCATTTATTGAAGTTTGTAATTATACAATTACATTGTCACTCATATACAGTTGTGTTCAAAAGTATTCAACCCCCACTGAAATTGAGTGTTTTGGCCATTTTGACATTGATTTTGATCATTTCAGTCATCTTGATTACAGGCACTTGTAAGTCGGACAAATATAACATAACATTTAAAATGAAATAACCCCAAATGTCTTTTCTGTGCTCACATCATTATCAGTTTTATTCAACCCCTAAGTGACATTCATTCTTTGTACTTAGTACAACATCCTTTTCCAGTTATAACAGCTTTTAAACGTGAAGCATAACTTGACACAAGTGTCTTGCAGTGATCTTATCTTAGCCCATTCTTCATGGACAAAAGCCTCCAGTTCAGTCACATTCTTAGGCTTGCGCGCTGCAACTGCTTTCTTCAAGTCCCACCAAAGGTTCTCAATCGGATTCCAGTCTTGTGACTGCGATGGCCACTCCAAAATGTTCCAGCCTTTAATCTGCAACCATGCTCTAGTGGACTAGGAGGTATGCTTGGTATCATTGTCCTGTTGAAAGGTCCAACATCTGCCAAGCCTCAGGTTTGTGACAGACTGCATCACATTTCCTTCCAATATCTCCTGCTACTGAAGAGAATTCATGGTACCTTGTACACGCTGAAGCTTCCCTGTACCTGCAGAAGCAAAACAGCCACAAAGCATGATTGACCCCCCGCCATGCTTCACAGTAGGCAAGGTGTTCTTTTCACCATAGGCCTTGTTCTTCCCCCCTTCAAGTGATGGGAACACTCTGCAATGCAGAGAGCTTAGCCTCTATAAAACTCTGTTATATGAAAAAATTACCAAAAGTACATCCTTTACTAGAACGATTTTAGCCTTCAAATAGCAACACTCATGTATATTTACTAAAATCTTCTGCAGCCAGCTCAAGAACAGTAACACAACCAGGATGCAGTGGGTCAGAATGACATTTTTGAGTTTAACTGCCTAGTAAATATTAGATGTGTATTGTATACACTTGCACTTGGATTACATTGTGCAGCATTTGTGACATGGATACAGTAATAGATGCTCTGTTTACAAAGACTAATGTCACACTAGCAAGTCCCTTTTCCATTTTGGCAAATCTACCCAGACCTATCAAGGTACAATGGAACTTAAGCTAGGCATACATGGCTCGATTTTGTAATAGATTCAAGCACAACAAGCACTGTGCATTCACAGAGCGATTTTGCTCAAATCTATTACAAAATTTGAGCCATCTAAGAAGCTTGGCCAAACAGGTTTCCAACATGTTGGAAAACCTTGTATGATTTCCATTTACTTTAATGGGGACCGTGCCCTGATGATCTTTCCTTGGACGAGAATGTAATAAGAAATTTGTAGGTAGTTTGCTAGAGTAGCTAAAGCAGAAATAGAAGGGATATCTTTCAGTGGAAAGATTGTTGTTATTGTCTGTTATCGTAAGAGAACGCCCATTCTTTCCTCTTGCTTCATGTAGTTTAGAGAAGAGAATGGAAATTTTGCAAATAATAACCCGATGGGGGTATTCACACTTATTATTACTATAAGAACTATAATTGGATACACTTTAGGCGCAGGTTGCTTTGAGTGAAGTCTCTGGTTTGGCCAAGGAGCAAGTAACATTAGCATTATAATCACAAGTGTGATGGCTCTAAGATAAGTGTATGCTAGCTACCATCTCTTCTTACCTTGTCCTTCAATTGATGTTCCCCATTCCCTTCACACTTTATTCATCTCCATCCAGTTTTTCTTTTTAGGGATTTTGTATACTGTGCTTAGGAGTTGTGTCTAGTTTTATTAGCCACCCTGTTCTTTACACCCCTTTTCCTCAATATATGTTCTGAAACTGATTAAACAGTTTTAATTTTTCCTCACACTATTCAAAACTAGAGAATAGCATTGATTAGAGTGGGGGTTTTGTCCTTATATGGGCCCCTATTTTTTTATTACTAAATACATTTGATTAGGTAATGAGAACCCCAGGATATAGATTCCTGCATCCTGCCACATAAAGCCATCAGCACCCTTTGGATAAATTTAGAAATCCTTTTTCATGAAATAGTCAGCACTGAAGTATGCAAATGTATGCAATATAAAGATAAAGAGGCGGCATTGCTAAATTTGGCTGGCTTAAAAACAATTCCCGTCAGACATGCCAAAAATATGTGTCACACTGTGTTTTCACCTCTGCTTCCTCGGGAGCTTTGCCCACAAGAGGCTGTCGGACATTTAATGTATCATTACAAACTGAATTGCATCAAGTAAGACAGAAATTGAGTACATGAGAACATTAAGACTGAGCTGTGTGATCCAAAAGCACAGGAAGAGTTGTTGCCTAAGGCAAGCAATCAGATCGGTAACATTCAATGAAGATTCAATGACTTCTGCGATGTCATTGTTTGGCACCCGTATCAGAAGAGCAAAAAAGAAATAAAGAAAGAAAATAATTTCTTGCTGCGGACAATTCTCTTTTTTATTATACACTTTGATAGATGTGGGAGGTCTTTTTTTCATATAACATTTGGTATCACAGTGCTCATTATCTCTGCTTTCCCACCTCCGGGTTTCCTTCTTGTTCTTAGACCACATTGTGCCAGAAGGAATTTTAATGACTCCAGACATACTCAACATTCCAGGAGAATTCCCAGAGTAGTAGACTAGTAGAAGAATTTTATATTTAAAGAAATATTGGAGCCTGAAATTTCTGTGGGGATTGCAAAGAAAACTTTACTTACTTCCATGGGGGTAAATAAAATGTTCTTTGCAGCTGTGCGATTCATAAAATGAGCTATGTTGGGATCAAAAGAATAGAAATATCCTTCATTTTACTAATGTCAATCTTATTTAATGGATTGCAGGCTTACTGGCAAAGATGACATTGCAGGCCCTAGGATGATGGTTATCAAATACTGAAAACCACCGACATGTTATCCTAATGGACCACTGCCCAAAAACCATCCTGGAAATAGAGAATGTCACGTTCCCTGTTTTTGGCAGTTGGTAGGAATTATGTAAATGAGACTTAATTGAACATACAGATTTGGTTGGTGTTTTATTACACATCATCTTGGCATTTGATTAGAAGATCTAAAAGCCATGCACATGAAATGTTAGGATCTGATCTATCATGACCTACACCAAGTCACTTCTTTGAACTAATCATTAACCTTGAAGCATCCGGGAGGTCAGTTCCTTTCACATGCACCCCAATACAGCAGGACAACAGTTTAGTTTTCTGGGAAATTAAAGAATTTATGCATGTAGGGAAAATGATGGGAGGGTAAGATTAGGTGGAGACCTGTAGTCCAGCCAGCAGGGCTGATAACACTTTACAGAATTTTAGCTCTGCTAAAATAGCTAAAGCATAAGTTCATCCTAATGAGATAGTCATGTTGGGATAGGAAACATTAGGACTACATGATTTAGAATGGAGCATAGAAAGGTCTCATGTCCTGGGTGTTTTCGTATAAAATTTTACAATAGGGTATAGAAAATGCTGAGTTAGAATACACAGACACCTCTAAGCTTGTTATCATGCGCTCCAAGCTATATCTCAGACACATTTGTTGGAGGAGGATGTGGTTAGTCTTCCGGAAGCAGCTGAGTGCTGTTAGCAGCCTCTAGAACAGATAAAAGCTTCCTGATACTTGGAGTACAAACCCTATGTCCACATAAACATATCTGTCCAAGTACGGTAAATGTAAAAGTACACGTAGACTGTACACAAACCCGGTGTCGTGCCAGCTGTATGTTTACAAATATAAAGCTAGGTTGTTATGGTTGGCAGGGATAAAGTTTGAGTGTCCTCGGGTCCCACAGTCCAAACAAAAAAGCAGCACTTATTATATGTATAGGCAATGCCTACAGACATATACTGTATTTGTTTAATTGGTCTATTTGCATGCACTTATAAAACATATATTTCATGGGGTGTAACCAGCACTGGGAGAATAAAAACTTTTGTCCCTCAAGAGTATTCTGCTATTTGAAGCCAAAATTATAATTTGTCTGAACAAACAACCAGATTAAACTGTCTGTCCTGGTGCAATGAAGCTGTCCTCAAATCTTTCATTCCCTCTCTGGATGTCCAAATATTTTTTTTTTCTTGTAGCAGCTGTTCAAAGATCAGCTTATGCCATACTTTAAATAACCCCATGCCCTCCACAAGCCCCAGCCAACTCAAGAGTACACCTTTCCTACATACATTGCGTGGGTAGGCCTTATGGAGTCAATATTTAATGAAATCAATGACTGTATGGATTTAATTAGGGACAGAAAGCGGTGGGTAGACAGTGGAGACTAATTCTCTTTACCCTAAAGGAGAAACAATAAACTTTTATTTTTGCAAGAAGACTTTTGGTTAAAGGATCTGTTGGTTAAAACAAGGAATGCAAATGTTTAACCATCTGTAATCCTGTGAGGATGACTTTTTACTGAGCCCACAAAAAAACTTCCCGTGGTAGACAGGTTCACTTCAAATTAGGAAGATAAGACTGTTTGTTAAAAGCAAATGTCTTTGCCATATGTCAAAATACATCTGTGTGTGTTTGTTGCTTAACTGCGTTTTGACAATGTGTGTTTATCAGTCTCCCACTGTTTACAAGCACCATTTGGCTGACACGTGATTATGTAATGATGGTAAAATTAGACCAGGGACGGAATGCTCTGTAAGCTATCCCTATTGATTCTTTAACCTGTCCTTACTGTTATTTCTAACCCCTTATTTTAACCCCTACTAAACCCATCAGATAGTTGATCAATTGACAAAAATGGCTCTTTAATGTTATGCTCCATTTCCAGCACTTTTGCTTGATCGTTCCTCTCATTATTCTTATCAATATGAAACATTTTATATAAAGCCTTTCTGTCGTTATGAAACTAGATTATTTGCAGGACATACACGGGTTGATTTTTCAATCGATTCTTGAACAATTAATCACTGTGTGTGTTCACAGTGAATGTTTGTTAGGGAATCAATTACGGCTATCCTTGATCCTTGACCCGCTTGAAGAAAACTTGTTGGTAAATCCCTGTTCAATTCTCATTACTTTAGATGGGGACTGAGGCTCCCAATCCAAAGTATCGAATGGGATCACAAAGTGGTGCTCATCGATTCCCTGTTCAATCGACAACCAAGTCCCGCTCGATCATTCAGTATTTTAGTATGTATTGTAAAGACTCGGAAATCAAAGGCATCAATCCACAGTTTTTGTTCATGAGTAAATACAAATAAAGGAATAGCCAAGGTGTTTTGGCAAACATTTATATCCAGATTTTAATTTCATGTATAGAATATATAAATACATTTCTTCAGCTGGGAATAGACGGGAAGATTTCCCTTCGACTCCTGACCCAATTTCAGCACTAGGGACGAGCGTGATGATGTCATCACGCCCATCCGCTAGTGCCGAGAATCGGCCGGCACCCTTTGTGTGCCGCCCATTACTTCGGCTGGGGGCAGCCGTCCCTAGCCGAACTAATGGGATCGGAGCAAAATGATGTGTCATGTCGGATCAATGTGCGATCTGACATGAAAGCTGATTTTAGCCCAATCTTGCTAGTTGCCGCACCCGATTCCTGAACGACCCAATCACTAACGGATGTGGGAGCGCGCACGGCATCCGATCGGCAGTCGGATCGTGCAGGAATCGGCACGTCTATGCCTATAGTATAGGTAAGTAGAATATTGTTGTAAAGAGACAATTTTCAGCCATGTCTGCAAGTTTCCGCCATCAGAACCTTTGAAATTGGCAAAATAGATACTTCATCCCACTGAAAAAAGAAGATTAAGGTCATCAGTAGAATCTGGAAAATGCAATATGTGGCAAGCAGCTAGACTTGGATTTTACAAATAGCACTAAATGTCAAGTAACTATCATATATCTTTCTTTAGGTCGCTGTGAAGTCTATCCAGAAAGACAAGATTACAGATAAATTGGACAGAGTGCACCTTCAGCGGGAGATAGAGATCACTGCACTGCTGAAACATGAGCACATCATTCAGGTCTTTGAAGGTCAGTTTAAGCCTGGGGCACATCATACAAAACACATTTAGAGGCTTCCCTAGGAACCCCAGAAATTCTTCGCTCAGTAGGATTAGGCATTCCATTTTTAAATGGAGTTGTGTGTTTGTCCAATATATAAATAATTGAACTCTGGTAGAGCTGTTCATGTTGAGGCCAGCAAATGATCAGTAATTACTCTGCAAAAAAATCTAAAGGTTTTTTTAAACGGCCTTGATGTGTGACATGGATAGGAGTCCATTTGCAAAGTAGAGATCCACTCAGTACTGGTTTTCTAGGTTGGATTCACACCTATTTGTTGTGGTGTGTTGGGTTTTTAAACCATTTTATGTTTATAAGTCTATGCTTAACTGAACATGTGTTGTGCCTTGTTCATGCATTTTTCATGTGTTTTGTATCCAGTGTGCATTTGTTTGATTTATATGTTGCAGCCAATGAAATTAGAGAACTAAGCAGAGATGTTTGAGGTGTCAGAGGTGTCATTTGTCATTAAACACACTAAAATGCATGGTTATTACTATTGTTTATTTATACAGCGCCAACATATTACACAGCGCTGAACAATGCAATAGAGTTGAGACACAACACAAGATAACACACAGGTACAGGATATGACACAGGAGGAGTGGAGGACCCTGCCCGGATGGGCTTACAATCTAATTGTAAGCCATCGCCATGGTTACATGTCATGGTTCACACCTATGTCCACTATGTCAGTGGACATAGGTGTGAACCATGACATGTAACCATGGCCATGGCTTGTATCTTCAGGTTGATTGTTCATTGGCTAAAATGTGTACTTTTTTGGACATTCCCAATATGTGTTGCCCAATTGATGTAAAAGGGGAAATGTTTAATGTTAGAAGTAAAAAAGGAATGCAGAAAAGCTTAAGTGAAAATTACTGATCAAAATTGCATTATTTTAATGTAACAGCTATCTACTTAGTATTGTAGCCCAAAGGGGCCCCTTGGAGAATTGGCCTGTATGGAACAAAAATTATGAGAGTGGCTAGCTGTAAATATCTGTCTCAGTACATTTGTTATTTGTTACAATAAAATTGTCTATACACAGTTGACAGCCAACACATTTTAGGGGTCATTCACAGATCAGTGCTTTAGTATAGCATGTAATACTCCTGTTAAACTTTACAGTCTGTTTTTGTTTGTTTACATTCTGTTATATAGCTCTTATATAAAGGGATCTGTACATGCAAGAAGCAGTTGCTAATACATGCTTGTATAGTAACACATAAGAATTAAAATCTGAACTGATCTATATCACTTTGAAGTGCTGCATTTGTGCAGAAGCAGCTTCTATGTGTGCTCATGCAATTGGAGGGCCTCTGCAGATATATATAGACAGGGGTAATGAGGCTTGTAGCTATGACTCCAAAACTTAAAAGATGATAAATTGATTGCAATAGTTTTTCTTGTTAAACAATGCCCACTCCTCCAATTTGCTCATTATGACCACCCTGTAGGGTCCTGTGGATTAGGTATACCTAATCACAAAATTTTCCACCACATAGAATAGTGGTTTTAGGTTTAAAGCTGTCCACACACGGGTAGATTCCCACGCAATCAACCCACGCGGTCTCCCCAGCCTCCAGCCCCCCCTTCACAGAGGAGCTAGCACACAGCCTATGTGTGCGGCCCAGCTGCCTTTACTCAGGAGCATGCAAGTTATCATTACAAACATAAACCAATGCTGAGTAATGTTGCAAGATAGTAATGTAATGCAAGATAGCAAGTGCCATTGTTTATACATTTACATTTTAAACTTATAGGAACATATTGTGGGGAATAAGCCTCAAACGGGCGCTTTCAATCATGGAAAACCATATGACAGGTTCTCTTTATGGCTGCTGCCGATATTTATCCAATAAGCCCGAACAGAAATGACCCTCGCAGGGGTTAATTCACAACACAAATGTCTTTGAAAATACCAAGCCTCCTGGCTACCACAAGGTCCCTGTGTGCCCCCTGGTATCCACTGCTCCAGCGGCACAGTGTCTCCCCACCTCATCAGGAAGCCCTGAGTGAGTGGTCTCAGTCCCTTTTCTGGAGACACACCCAGCAACCTCATTAGGGTCCAGCAGGTGTATGTTGGGGAGTGGGAAGGCCCACCCAGTTCCTTCCATCCCCACTCCATAGCCCAGATCCCTGTAACCAAAAATAGATCAAAACTGGGCAGCAACTTACTGTCGCTCCCCAACACTACTCTGGACTCCCTCCAGGACACACCAGCAGACCCCTTCACTACTGCACATGGATGTTACGCCTGGGCTAGGGGAACAAGGCAGGCTAAGCCCATTAGCTGGAGATAGGGCAGACTGGATGGGTTTTTGGAATGCAGAACAGGCTATGCATAGAACTGAGAGGCACTAGGGCAGGTATACTGGAGGCTGGGGTTACTCTGGGTTTTAGACAGGACTGGAAACCCAGAGTACATCAGTGGGTAGCATGAACAGGAGGGCTCCAGAGTCACGTAGAACTACGAACGCTAGACACAGGACACAGACAGAGGGTACACAACAGGAGGGCTCTGGGTACATACGCAGGGAGTATGTAACCTCTGTTAGCCCTGGTGTGGCTCGAGGCAGGGACTGCCCACAGGAGAGACAGCTCTGAGAGCCTGGGCTGTTTACTGTAGTCTACCAGTTCCAGGAGACTCACCAGGCAGGGGTCACCAGGCGGGTACACCAACTAGGGATATGCACTGGACTGACTGGGAGCGGGGAGTCTAAGCTGGCTCTGGGTTTTCACCCAATAGCCCCCCAGGAGGGGGGTTGGGACCAATCCCCTTGAGGGGGACCAGTGCAGATTTTCCCGCACAGAGGGCCAGGTCCTGCTTCCCCAGACAATCCCCCCAGAAGGGTGTGTGGTGGTGGACAAGACAGATACTGGGTTACAAGAATCCAAAAGGTCACAGGTAAGGCAGGTCAGGAGTGGAGGCAGGTCGGGGATCCAGAAGGGCAAAACCAGTTCAGGAACAGGAATACAAACAAGGAGAAAGGTAAGGTCTAGCCAAGTCAGGGGCAGAGGCAGGTTAGGTATCCAAGGAGAACAAAACAAGGTCGGCCACAGGAACACGAACAGATACAAGGTCAGG
>CM070037.1:80152910-80166686 GCA_036250615.1 Ptychadena robeensis
AGCATTTTAAACCTTGGTTTATAAATATGCCCATACATTCCATTACCTTCTTACCAGCTTGTGTGTTTCTACTTTAACAATTCCATTTTTAGTATTTATTTTACAATGATACTGATATATTACAGTCCTCCACATTTTTGCCAGCGATATGTGTTGCTGTCTAGGGAAACATTATGTGAGTTTCCTGGGTAACCTCTGGTGCGCGGCCTGTATGTTTATCTCTTCAAAGATACTTCTGTAGTTCGGCTTTCTCTCCTTTCAATCAATACGTTGTTATTGCTGGCAAAGGCCACTGGAAATAATAAAAAGTAAACCTCTAACACCAGCAATAAATCACTGAGCAAACTCTGAAGGTTTAGTCTAGACTCTATTAGTAACCGCAAGAAAAATGAAACATTTTTTAAAAAGCAAACACACAATGCCACAAAACTTGTACAGGTTTGCCATGTTCTTTGTAGCCAAAAATAGAACAATAGGCAATATGCCTGCTACCAATGTTGAGATGCCAAAGATTTACATTTTAATAAACAACCTACTTTTTAATATGTAAGATTCTAATAAAAAAGAGAAGCTTATCTTTGGGCACTTATAAAATACAGAAATTAAAACAGTTCTTTAATGTTATTTAATGTATGTGATCAAATGCAAGCAGTGTCAGTACATAAATGCGGCCTCACCCACAATACACCCACAAGAACCACAAAAGAAAATAGCAAACCAGGTCTCCTGTCCTGGCTGGCAGAAAGGACATACTGTGTACCAGTTTAGTGTGAAATGGATGGACAGTAATACATACACACGGCTGGGAGTCTGACACATAAGGCCAGTTCCTATCACCAAGCAACTGATGTGTTGAACATATTTGCTCTTCAACTGTACTTGTATAGCAGCTCTTTAACCATTCTTGTTGATAGAATCTGTCTATACTCCCACTATAAGTACCATCTGGTTGCTTTATGAGTATAGATGGTGTCAAGGTAGCCAACCCCTGCAATGCCTTCTCTGCACAAGCATGGTAGTATTCCATGGGCACCAGTTCACAAATGACTTATTTTGAATAAAAGGAAAGCATTTTGTGTGATCTAATTAACCAATAATATTTTTCATATTTTTTTCAGAATGGAATTGTTCACAGGGATATAAAGTTGGAGAATATTCTTCTTGATGAAAATCTTAATGTAAAGGTAAATTAAAAAACTATCTGAAAATGTTTGCTGAATTCACATGTGCAGTCTGTATCCAGGCATTTTTTGCACGCTTAATAAAGTGCAAATCAACAAGAGTTTAAAAAGAACAAATGATTGCTGCTGTTTATAAAGTGGTGTGTTTTTGGGCTGTTTATAAACACATCATGAGGTGTTGAAAGCCCTCGTTGACGTTTTGCTAATGCCTGTGAGCACTTTAAAGAGCTTTAAAGGCATTTGTTAAGCATTGACACTGGGTTGTGAACAGATGAACAGTTCCACCTTGCCAAAACCCCTTGCTAAATGCTTCTTCTCCCCTTTTCACACTAGCTATGCTGCAGCTGCATTTGAGTTTACAGTACCGCAAAATGCCGGATGTTACCATGAACACCCTGCAGCATATTTTTATGGATGCAGCACAAGCATCTCCCATATATATGTACAACACAGTGTTTCACTGGTAACGAACATGTCAGTGTTAACCAAGCCCAATACTGCAGGTGTGAAATGGTACTTATTGGCGTTTTTCAAGCTTTTAGATTTTACAAAAAAAGCCCTCTGAAATGGATTATCTGGTCACTAATTTGCTGCCATTTAGTAATTGCTGGGGTTGCATTACCTATATTCCAAATGCACTTCCTCCCCTTTAGGAGAGTCCCTATGAACATTAGCCTATTATTACACTTTGTGGCTAGTATTTATTGTGTATATACATATATTTATTTACAATAGTTTGTTTTTGGTTTGGTTTGGCACAGTTTGTTTTAGCCATTGGTCATGACCTACTGCCTATAGTAATATCACGAAATTGCAAGACGAAACTGTTTAAAATATTCTCATATCAACCAATCATCCCATTGTTTTGTCATTTCTGGATTTAAGTGAGGCCAGATTACATAGAATCCCATTATATTGAATAGTTATAGTTTTGGTTAGCAGACACCCATTGTTGGCCTCCAGTGTTGTTGCACAATCTCTCGTTATATGACAAATTATAGTCCTGGGGTTTCTGCCCAGAGAACAGATCATACACCAGACTGGAATATACCCCAAGACTTAAAGTTTCAGTTTTCTGCAGTAGAGTACACACTATTAGATGCATCTACTAACTCAGATACAAGAGACATCTCTTTATCCTTTGTTTTTTGTACATGTACTAGATAAATTTATTTCAGTGCAACAGCAATAGTGACAACAAAGAAAATAAATGTTTAACTCCAGCATTTTTAACAATAATAAAGTTTCCCTTCTGAGAATCAGTTCCCAGCATGCCATCTTCTAAAATGGGCTAGAGACCAGAATGCTAATAGATCTTTAGCTGCACACCCCATCAATTCCTTAATGACCATGCTCTTTTTCACCAGTGATAAATGGTGGGAACAACTTAGCCAAGCCACAGCCAAGAATTAACCTTTTTTCACATATCACACAGCTCAAGTGCAAATGGGCATAAACAGCTTAAAGACACATTACTGGCTAAAAATAACAAGAAGCAGCCACTGACTAACTTCCTGCTGTTCCAAAAGCCTTTTAAGGAAGGCATCACAGGTTTAACATTGTGCAGAGGAATGCTGGGAATGTCTGTGTTTTAGTATTCCACTGGGGGGGGGGGGGGGGGGGGGGGGGGAGCAGCATTTAATTGGATCCTTCTTCAGTAATTCATCCTATTCCTGACAAATAGCAGGATGTATTAGCATTCCTGGAATTTCTTTTTCTAGGAAACAATTCCAATTCTTTCTGCACTTTCCCTTGTCTCCTCTTGTTGTTGTTGTGTCTGGGTAGGAATGCTTATAGAAAATGAGCTACATTAGATTCCCATGTTGTATAAAGATATTTATTAACATAATAAATAACAAGACTACATCACAGATGTAATGCAATGCAAATTTATACAAAGAAGAAAGGCAACTGATTCCATGAATGTGTCAATGCTACTCTTAGTGTAGAGCTACACTATGCACTTGGATGCACTATGCACATTGGGCACTGCTTTTCCCACTTCTTTGTCATGCTTAATTAATAGGGCATGCACCCGCCTCTATATGTGGCGGGAGGGTGCCCAAAGCCGCAGGCAAAGTGCCTGCTCTCTAAGCCACAGGCAACTATCTGGCTGCAAATCGTCCACAGTGTGGCTTTTTTCCCTGTGCTGAACGTGCGTGGACACATGGCCTAATTGGTCAGAATTAAACTAAGATAAAGAATAAGGAAAAAGAAAACAAATACAGGCACCAAATCTAATGGCTGGTAAGCCGCAATATATCAACTTTTAAATAATTAGGTATAATGATGCTTTAAGAAAGGTGCCTTTTAAATGATAAACACTGGTGCTGCCAAGCACTGCCAAAATCCTATTTGGAGGGATTGTGTGATCTTGACCGGTCCGGTCCTAGTGCCGAAATCAGATAGGGAATTGACAGTAAATCTTACCGTCTATTCCCAGCTTTAGGGATATAAATTGCCATTGGTATGAACATTAATCTATAAAAAACTAATATAATGACATTGTATTGTCAATGTTTTCAGCTTGCAGATTTTGGGCTTTCAAACCTCTTTCATAAGAACCAGGTCTTAGAAACATTTTGTGGCAGCCCTCTGTACGCTTCTCCAGAAATCGTCAAGGGTCTTCCTTACCATGGCCCAGAGGTAAGAACTATGATTGTAATGACACTTGCAAATAGTGTTGATCATTTATTATTATTATTATTATCATTTATTTATATAGCGCCAACATATTACGCAGCGCTGTACAATACATTAGAGATACAAACACACAATAACACACAGGTACAGGTATGACATAGGAGGAGTAGAGGACCCTGCCCGGACGGGCTTACAAATTATATTCGAATAGCAAATTTTTATAGTGAATATTCGCCCTTAGAGTCGCAAAGGGCTCGAATATAGTTCCATATCTTCATTATCGCGAATATTCCAGATTTTTACATCAGTAGTGTTGATATCGCGAAAATATGCAAATTTTATTAAGTAAAAATGACTGGAGATCAAGAATTCTTGAACTTGTTACGAATATTGGGTGAAAAATTCACAATATTTTGCATATATAAATATTGCCTTTGCTGCTCATCACTACTTGCAAAGCCTTATCTGAGATTTCATGGAATGGGTTTACATTGTAAATGGTATTTTTCCTTTATGTCAAGACTGTTACCTGCTATCATGTTTTTGGTTATTTGTATGTTCTTGTTTGTGCAGGTTGATTGTTGGGCTCTGGGAGTACTTCTCTATGCTCTGATCTATGGAAGTATGCCATTCGACAACAGCAATTATAAAACATTAGCAGAACAAATCAGCAGCGGCCAGTACAGACAGCCTCCTCATCTGTCAGGTAATTGACTATGAAAGTAATGCAGTCCTTTAAGTGAAAAGGTTCTTGGTTTAAGATGAATGTTATATGCTTATATGTATTTTCAACACCATGCTTTATAGAGCTAGATGCTGCACAATACGATTTTACATTTGATCTGATACCTTTAAATAACTCTGTAAACAATGATAGATTATGTTGCGTTATGGTCATTTTTCATTTGTATGTTGGCTGAGCCATGGAAGAAGTAAAAGGTCATGACAGCATTGGGCACCAATAGTGTTGATAAGGGTCCTGGTAAGATGATAGCAGATTAAAAGTGCCTGGGTCCTGGTACTAAGGGGTACCTAAATAGACAAAAGCATAGTAGCATGTCATATCCTAGAGTAAGCTTTACATCAGGGTTATCAAATTCAAATACAGAGTGGGACAAAAATAAGAACTTGGACTGGGTCAATCTGTCCCATGATTCATTCTGGTACTCTTTTCAGCTCCTACCCCGCAGCCCCCCTTTTCAACTCCCCTTCCTCTAACCCAGTGACTGCCAAACTTTCTTTGCAGGGCCCTCCTTTTTTTATTTAGGACATTATCAAGCCCCCCCCCCCCTCCCTATTCAAACACATGTTAAGAATGAGGGCCAACGCCCCTCTGGAATACCTTCACGCCCCCCAGTTTATGAACCACTGCTCTAAAGCCCCCCATACACCTTAAGATTGATCCATACAATTTCCATCAGATCTACCAACAACTGTGTAGTATAGTGGCCTCCCTGATAGAATACATAGTGATTGGAAGGATTAGAAAACTCCTCATATTACATGGTTTTGGTAGAAGAAAAGTTGATTGTACAGATATTGTATGGTAAGATTGTAAGGTGTATGGGGGCCCTATCCGTAGATGTGGCAGATAGATCTGCCTTCTCTGCAGCCCCCTTTTCTGCTACACTCACATTAGAAACTACAAATCCCAGCATGCTCTAAGCAGCAGGTAGTCACTGTAGAGCCACCGTAAGGCAGGGAAACGGCCATCTGGGGATGCGGCGGTCCGCTCCCTGGACACTGCCATGTGTTCCCCGTACTGCGCCGTGTCATATTCTGACACCAGCCTCAATGCTGCTGTCAAGACGTGCTGCAGTCCTCACCAGGGGGATATTCTGATGGCGGCTCTGGCTCACTGTGATGTCACTACAGAGTGCCAGTGGCAGAACAGAAACTCAGTGAATGTAACAGGCAGAGGTGCTGCAGAGAATATCAATATTTGTTCAGCAGGCCAAAGTTTGACACCTATGCCATTTATTATATCAACGTAATGATTTTAGGAATTGGGTTCTGGAACTTCTCATTCTGACCTGCTCTTCCAGCTTGCCTACCTGACAATTAAAAAGTAAGAGGTCAGCCTAGTGCTTTGCCTTATGGTAATTGGATATGAATATTTAACCTAGTTGACGGTCTGCCTGAAAGAGGTAACAAAACAAACTCTGCCTGTGCAGCGACCGGGCACACACGTCTATTCGCAGGGAGCCCGCAGCGTGACGATGTGTACAGGAGAGGGAGGTGGTTTAGATACAGGCAAACCGCTAGGGAGGTTAAAGCAGTTGTGACTGGCTGACACTCTTCTAGTGTCATTGACTTTATGTAGGATTACTGGAAGACTGTACATGTCTGTTTATAGGAGCAAACATAATATATATTTAAGTTAAAAATTCAAGTCAAGTAACTGAATAGTTTTTTATGAATGGATGGAAACATAGGATTATCATTTTAAAAAGGGAAGGGACAGCCCAAGACACCTGCAAAACATTTCTTAATTAACTCTTGTTTAGGTAAGGATTAACTGGATAGGTTGATAAACTATGGCATCATTTCTCTAAAACCAACATAGGTCACTTCTTGTGTTGTATCTCCACTCTGATGTATTGTACAGCGCTGCATAATATGTTGGCGCTATATAAATAAATGATAATAATAATAGTAACTTTCCTTCAGTGCATCCGGAATGTATTCACAACACAAAACTTTTTCCACATTTTGTCATGTTGCAGCCTTATTTCAAAATTTAGTCAAATGTATTTTTCCCCTCAAAATTCTACACACAACACCCTGTAATGACAATGAGAAAAAAGTTTGTTTGATATTTTGGCAAATTTATTAAAATTAAGGTAATTGAGAAAGCACATGTACATCAGTATTCACAGCCTTTGCCATGAAGCTCAGGTACATCCTGTTTCCCCTGATCATCCTTGAGAGGATTTTCCAGCTTAATTGGAGTCCACCTGTGGTAAATTCAGTTGATTGGACATGGTTTGGAAGGCACACACCTGTCTATATAAGGTCTCATAGTTAACAGTTAATTTCAGAGCACAAACCATGCATCAGGTCAAAGGAATTGTCTGTAGACCTTTGAGACAGGATTGTCTATAGGCACAAATCTGGGGAAGGTTATAGAAATTCTGTTCCTTTGAAGGTCCCAATGAGCACAGTGGCTTCCATCATCGGTAAGTGGAAGAAGTTCCTAGAACTGGCCGGCCAACTAAACTGAGCACTGGGGGAGAAGGGCTTTAAGCCCGAAATACACGGCTCGATATTAGAGCCGTTCGACATTCCACGGCAGCAGCGCCATGACGCCAGCGCGCTGCTGCAGAGCTTTCCCGATATCGGGAGCCAGCAGGTAGCCTTGGTCCCCATCCAAAGTATAGGATATTGAACAAGGTTTACCAACATGTAACAAAAAAATACACCTGTCGATATTTTGGCTTTTAAAAATCTGACCAAAAAACGACATGTGCATTCCTAGCTTTAGTCAGAAAGGTGACCGGCTGAACCCAATGGTCACTTTGTCAGAGCTCCAGAGGTCCTTGGAGGGGAGAAGGACAACCATCTCTGCAGCAATCCACCAATCAGGCCTGTATGGTAGAGGGCAAGATGGAAGCCACATGGCAGCACACCATGAGTTTGCCAAAAGGCACCTAACTCTCAGACCATGAGAAACTAGATTTTCTAGTCTGAAGAGACAAAGATTCAACTCTTTGGTGTGAGTGATGCCACATTTGGAGGAAACCAGGCACTGCCCATCACCAGGCCAATACCATCCAGGCAACAAAGGAACTGGGAGAATAATCAGGATAAAGGGAATGGAGACAGCAGCAATGTACAGAGATATCCTGGATGAAAACCTGCTCCAGATCGCTCTTGAACTCAAGGGCGACGGTTCATCTTTCAGGAGGACGACTCTAAGCACACAGATATTAAAGGAGTGGCTTTATGACAACTCTGTAAATGCCCAGCCAGAGGCCAGACTAGAATCTGATTGAACATCTCTGGACAAAATGGCTCTGCACAGACGGTTCCCATCAAGCCTGATGAAGCTTGAGAGGTGCTGCAAAGAGGAAAGGGTAAAAATGGCCAAGGATAGGTGTGCCAAGCTTGTGGCATCATATTCAAAAAGATTTGAGGCTGTAATTGCTGCCAAATGTGCATCAAGTATTGAGCAAAGGCTGTGATTACTTATGTACATGTTATTTATCAGTTTTTTCATTTTTTATAAATTTGCCAAAACCTCAAGTACACTTTTGTCACGTTGTCATTGTGTGGTGTTGTGTGAGGAAAAAATAAATTAAATCCATTTTGAAAAAAGGCTATAAAACAACAAAATGTGGAAAAAGGAAGGCGCTGTGTATACTTTCCGGATGCACTGTAAGCTTTGTAAGGATAGCTTACTTTTTTCCCCTAATGGTTCCTGCTCATCCTGGGATTTAAGGATTTCCTCATGTTAATAAAAACATTGAGGCTGATTTGCTTTGGCATGTAGCATTTTGGGATTAAAAATTTTTTTTTTTTTTTTGTACAGGAGCCTGCGGATTGATTGACTGGATGCTGACAGTGAATCTAGCTAGGAGAGCGACCATTGAAGATATTGCCAATCACTGGTGGGTTAATTGGGGGTATGACACAATGGCATGTGACTGTCATCTAATACCCGAATGTCAATCCCCTCTGCTAGCACGTTACATTGAATGTCAGAACACACCTGGCTTCAAAGGGACAAAAACAGAACAAAGCAGAGTCCATGTCAGAGAAGATGAAGAATATGAAGGCTGCCTAAGAAAATCCAAAAAAGAAAATGACATAAATCACTCCCAACAAGAACTTGAAGTTAATATTTCTAGAAAGAAACCAAAAGGGATCTTAAAGAAAAGAAGCAGCTTTGACAGCTCGTTATTAAACTCCTCAACTTTCTCTGAAAACTTGTCTCTGAATTGCATGGAGCTCAGCCAAGAAGCAAAAACCACATCTGCTTACGAGTCTCACATATCAGTGAATGTCGAATGCACTTTCAACAAGCCGAGAAAAGGAATACTAAAAAAGACATATGAGAGGGAATCAGGATATTCATCTTCCCCAGAAAGGATAACGCTCTCTGAATGCCAGAAGACCTACCTTAAAGCACCAGAAGAAAAAGGAAGGTCCGATAGATACAACAGAAGAAAAAAAGGTATTCTTAAAAAGAATGGACGTTTTTCAACCAGTTTGGACCTACCACCAGACTGCTCATCTCTACAGCTCTCTGACTCCATGGAAGATTTAATATTCCCTAATACAGATCCTGCTAAAAGCCCTAGCCGGCCATCCAGTGTAATAAGCGATGACAGCTTCCTTTCCAGCGATTCTTTTGACCTGCTTGATATGACTTGTGAAACAAAGTCCCAACTCTTTTCCTATAGTCCGTACACTAGTTTCTACAGTTCAGAGGAAGATGACACCTTATCAAGCAAGCTAATGCCTGCCATACACACGCCGATGTGTGCAGGCAGACTACCCCCGATGTCGCTCCGGGAGGCTAACGTGATGACGTCATCACGTTAGCCTCCCATTGCATTCTGGGGCCCCACAATCGGCCAGGCACCCTTTGTGTGCCGGCCATAAGCAGCGATGGAGACGCCGTCTTCATTGCTGCTTATGGCAATCGGCTCCCATCGGCTCAGATTTTCCGACATGTCGGATCTCTGGCCAGCCGAGAAGTGGGGCGACAGGGATCTGTCGCCCCATGTGGGCACATGCCGATAAACGGACGGATTTTAACCTGACCGACGGCGAGAGCGCGCACGCCCGTCGGTCAGATTAAAATCCGGCCGTTTATCGGCATGTGTATGGCCAGCATTAGAGAGACACTTGCCAATAAAAACCATAAGTTATAATGTTTTAAAAAACAAGCTATTTTGACCCACAATTTTGGCAAATTTAGAGAGTAGCATTAGATAAACTCTTCTATTTAAAGTAAAGACAGCATTGTGTTTGCCTCAATATGGAATGTTATGTGTCAGTAGCATTTTATAACTTCTGGTTACAAGATGCTTTATTTTATAGATTTATTTCTTGTATCCAATTAAGCTGCTTCAGGTAAAGGCAACATGGCATATGGGGTTGACTCAAAATACTGAAAAGTGCAGTACTTTGCAGTAGTCATGTCACATTCATCTGTACTTAATTAGTAGCTGTAAAGATTTTCTAACTCTTATGTTCTTATTGTGTCAGCATTTACCGCTCAGATATCTCAGATCAACATGAGGTATAATAGGTTGTGAAATGTGAAACCCCCTGTTATTTTCCAATCTGGACTTAATGTCAATTGTATTAGTTAGAATGGGGAAGAGGGGAACTCTAATATTGCCAGGTTGGTGATGGTAAAATCGTATTTTATATTTATAAAATAGTCTTGGCACTCACTAAAGCTGAGAAAGCTACTTGAATAATTATTAAAATGTATTTAAACTTAGAGAACAAGTCCAGATAATGTGACTAACAATGAATAGGCCTATCATGACCTGGATAAGTAAGAACATTCACAGATAATATGAGACTGTCAAACCAAGGCTGCTATATGAGTAATACCTTAAAGCGGACCTACCACGTTGTAGGTCACTTTCCACTATCGGCATCAGACTGCCGATAGCTAGGGCAATCACTACTCCAAAATGAAATAAAAAATCTGAAACTCAGGAGGGGCGAGTTTTCTGAGGTAGCCCCTCCCACGTTGTGTCGTCGTACCTGGGCACTTGTCATAGCTGAAAGGGCTCCAGGGAAATTAATCCCAGCTGTCTCTGCGGCTTTATGGTGTGCCCTGCCTGTCCTCTGTGACGTCACTGTCACAGCCAATGGACTCTTCACGTCAAATTCCATCCCTTCCTGTCACCTAGTGTCATCCCATCCTTTGGCTTCACTCCAATCTCCATCCCTCCCTGTCACCTAGTGTCATCCCCGTCCTTCTGCTTCACTTCAGTCTCAATCTCTCCTGTCTCCTACAGTGTCATCCTTCAGCTTTACTCCTGCCTCCTATGCAAACTGCAACACACATATGCAGCACATGGATCTCTGGAAGGACCAGAACTGTCCTCCCATACCAAACCCTTTGGGATTGGTAAATATGTCTGCAGGGGAGGGGCACCTTTGTAATGTCAAACTGAATGGGCTGAAGTGGCTTCAGGTTGCCAGTACTTAAGATGGTGCCTTAGGGAATGAGGAAGTGAAGATTGTAAGTACCTTTTTTTTCTGTGTAGAAGTTTTCGCAGATGTAAACTGCTGACAGGTGTGTAATATGTCAATGTAAGGCCTAGGTTAGCTGTAATACGCTGGAAGGGAAGACAAGCCACCTTCAGCATCTTTAAAATATAAAAGGTACTTAAATCCATCACCTCACATCATCTTGTTTTCTTGTTTTCTAATGTTCCATTAATATACTCTATTATTCTCAATTTTATTAGCAACCCTGATTCCCTAAATCTTCATATTTTGAAATGACCCATCATTTCAAGTCAGTTTTATGCAAAGCAGCCACTATTATTAACAAAAGCAGACACTTGATATGGGTACTTTACTTACATGGTTCATTTTAAACCCACAGGTAATTTGCATTAAGAGGGATAGCCCTGCTTTACACCATGATGAAGAACAAACGCATCATATGCTCATTAGTTGTTACTCTTACAGCCCTGCCACTTTGTAGGTTTGTAGAGAAGATGATGCATTTTTTCCTCAATAAAATACGGAAATGGCAGTGCATACCACTAAGGAAGAATAGGTAAATAATAGGATTTAAGATCTGCTTTGTTCTGCCCTCAGATGAAAAGTATGAAACACTTGTTCTTTTTTAAAAAGTGTAAATAAAACATATCTCTTTTAGCTTGAGATTTATCTCAGATACTGAAATTTACCACCATTCATGTTGATATATTGCCATGACATGACTTTCAAAAGAATTAAGCCCCCCCCCCCCCCCCCCCCCCCCCCCCCATTTTATGGGAAAACTCTGCCACCTACTGGCCAAAGATGATTAGGGTCTTCTAGTTTTTTTTCTTTTCTAGTTTTGTCATGTAAGTTTCTGTCAATAAGCCAAGAAGTTTCAGCAATCCATATCCAATCAAACTGGCTTCCACACAACACTAATGGTCAGTTGAATGCAGGTATGGTCCACTGCCATTCTCACTGGAGAACATGTAGGCATTACAATGATAAAAAGGCTGGATATAATAAGCAGTGCTGGGGTGCAACAAATGGTTCAACAAGTATTTATTATTTATTAAAAAATAGTCATGTCAATTGTTTATGATATACAGCAAAATAAATGTACTTAGGTTAGTGTTTACATCTACTTTAACATTGGAAAGCCATTGTTTCAGAAGAATGCCCTTTATGTAGTTACCTCCAAAAAGTGGGTTGTGATATTATAAATTCTTAGGCAACTGAATAGCGGTGTTATGGTTTCACATACTCTCATTTTACATAACAGAGGCTGCAGACTTTCTGGTTAGGGAATGTATGCACTTCAAATACCACTCTGGCTGGCAGAGCAGCATTTCCACATGGCAATTAAAGAAGTCCAGATTACTGTATGCTTTATGGCTTTGCTGCTGGAATGTGTTAATACACATTAACTACAAAGAAAAATTATAAATATAGTTCCTGAGATACATGTAAAATAACACTGACTTTGTATTCTACATGCACTGAGTATCCATGTGATTATGTTCCCTCAAACAAATAATGTTTTGTGGAGGCATAGATAAATTGATCTTGAAAACCAATGTCTTGCCACCATCCTTGCAGCCCAATTGTAATTGAGATTTTGTAATTGACTTCAATGATGTAGCATGCCTGTAGTCTAGGGAAAAGATTGAGCCCTGTACAGAAGATTAAAAGACTGTAGAAAAAAAAACTGCATTTGTAAAGCCTTTTTTCGTTCAGAAAAGGATTGAAACAATCCAGGTAATAGGAAGCTAATGCAACTTAACATTTCAGCTGGTGCCTTACTTTTTTGTTGTAAATGCACTTTTAACAAATCTTATCAAATCTCAGCAAAAAGTCTCTTTTTAGCATGTCTTTTTCTTGCTGTTGATGCTAAGCCCTATGGAAAACATAAGGGTTGTGCTAGTTTAAATGTATAGCTCAAGATTTAGCTCATGTGCTAGAGAATTTGTGCTTTTTGCCTGCATCGTCTTCAAGCCTTCATGTTGCTAGTTTTGTACCGTTTCTTACACAGATATAAAGTATATATCGCGTTTGCAGTAAATGGTTGCTTTTTTA
Source organism: Ptychadena robeensis (assembly GCA_036250615.1). Taxonomy (NCBI): domain Eukaryota; kingdom Metazoa; phylum Chordata; class Amphibia; order Anura; family Ptychadenidae; genus Ptychadena; species Ptychadena robeensis. Next base: position 80,165,996 of record CM070037.1, read on the forward strand.
TCTATGTAGCTTGTGTAAGAGTTGGCTTCAAAGTAATTAATTTATTTGACTGTAAATACAATAATAGAAGATATATATTATCTCTGTGGTTTTGATCTGTAGGAAAATTACAATGGCCCTAAGAAACAAGGACACATTCTGTTTCTCATCAGAATTGCTCTGCTACTGTAAAACAAATGTATATACTTGTTCACTATGTAATAACTGCAAAATGTGCTCTAACAAATGGTCTTCTTAATATTTTGTGAGGTGTGGGGAAAAACCCAGGGAGATAACTGTTAAAAAGATATTTCAAACATAAACGACTACTGTATGTTAATGTCTGTGCCATTTTACTGTCATTTGTTTTTAAATGCTTCGAAATAAAACAATAATAAGATATTATTCTTTCCTGGTTTTTTTTGGCTTGGGTGATTCACAAGACAAATCTTCTAGTTTTGGATAGATTATCCAGGATAGATGTCTGTTTGAACTGCTAATCTCATTTGGGCATACTGATGAGCCCAGTATCAAGTAATTTAAGTCATAGGATGACACATTTGCTGGTTCAAAAAAAGTGGAATCCCTGCTAGATATTCCACCATGTAAGGGGTATTATTGCCTAACTGAAACATGAAGGAACAAAAGCAACTAAGCCTTAAAGCGGACCTACCACATTGTAGGTCACTTTGCACTATCAGCATCAGGCTGC
>CM070037.1:80166786-80177053 GCA_036250615.1 Ptychadena robeensis
CCCATACCAAACCCTTTGGGATTGGTAAATATGTCTGCAGGGGAGAGGCACCTTAGTAATTGCCAAACAGAATGGGCGGAAGTAGATTCAGGCGCCAGAACTTATGATGGTGCCTTAGGGAATGAGGAAGTGAAGATTGTAAGTACCTATTTTTTTTCTCTGTGTAGCAGTTCTCACAGATGTATACTGCTGACAGGTGTGTAATATGTCCGTGTAATGTATGTGGGGGAGTTTTTTTTTTGAGTTTACTTCCGCTTTAAAATGGCAGATCCCTGAAGTCACAAAGAGGGTCACAAAGTGCTTAAAGTGGACCTACCACCAGAAATCTTTGTTTTTATGAATGGCACTAGAATTAATAATAGGGAGGAATGCAGTAAAAAAACCTCAAAAACTTTCCTGTAATGAGCAATTTAACAAGATTACCACACAGCTCCCCTCACTTCCTGGTTCACTGAAGGCAACACATGAAACTGGGGGGGGTGCAATATCACGGGTGGCCACTGGAGGGCGTTCAGTGATCTTCTATGGAAATTTTTAAAGCAGATCACTGCTTCCTGTGACGTCCTGCCGATTTCTGCCTAAAATGAACCAGGAAGTGAGAAAAGTTGCCGAATAATCTTCTTAAATTGCTCATTACAGGTAAGTTTTGGTTTTTTTTCACTGCATTCCTCCCTATTATTGGCACTTCTAGTGCCATTCATGAAAACATAGATTCCTGGTGAGAGGTCCGCTTTAAGTTCATACTGTTGATTGTGTTACTGCAGTGTTTGAAACAAGCACTTTTACAAAATCTATGCGCCAGGAGCTTCATAGAACAGATTTCCATTCCTGGACAGCGGCATAAAAGCCTTACACCAACAAAAATAATGGCAAGAATTGGATCAAGTGGTGTAAAGCAGTTAAACCCACCAGACAAACTTTTGTACCTAGCTAGCCAACCCCCATTAACCTCCCTAGCGGTTGAGATGAACCCTGTTCGTTCGCTGAACAGGGTCCTCTCAACCACAGGGGAAGCCGGCAGCGAGGAGACCCTATGCCTCCCCGGAAAGCTGCAGCGATTGTCTTCATCGCTGCAGCATTTCCGGGTTTGCCATAGACCTCCATGTTAATGGAGGAGCGCCGGCTTTCCCTCTCACGCAGCTGGTGTCAGTAATGATACCAGCTGTGTGAAGAGCTCCGGAGAGATACCGGAAATGACAGGCAGTGTACTGTGTACACTGCCTCGATCGCCTGCATTTTTTTAAAAAATGTTACCTGTGCGGAGATATGTGTATTTCCCCCCTCACTCCTCCCTGTCTTTTCCTATCCCTCTCACCAGCGCCGCGGCACTGACTGGCACGGACATTCCTTTAGGGAGCTATTTACGGTTTATTTATTTTTTTCACTTTGTGTCCATTGACACACATTGTATCTGGCGCCCCCCGGTGGCCATCGCCGTTACTGCAGCCTTAACCCATTCAAGACTGGAAGCTACACAGAATCCAAAATGATGGCTCCCACAGATGGCAGCAGGATAGGCGATATATATTTTTTAGGTTTTTGAGCAACTTTGGAGCTATTGGGACAGTTTAGAAGTAAGTAAAAAATGTATACTTTTTTTTAAGTTTAAGTGCGCTTTATGTGGCAAATCAGACTGTCTAATGGAGGAGTCAGATGTCACGAAAATGTAGATTTTTCAATCGATTGCCGAGCAATTAACCACCGTACATGTTTGCGGTGATCGATTGTTCGGGAATCTATTGCGGACCCCCTTTTTTCAATTGATTCTGCTCAAAGAACCAACACGTGGGTAAATCATTATATGATTGCCATTCCACAGTATGGAACGGGACTCATTGCACAGAAGTGCTGCGAATCAATTCTCTGTTCAATCGAGAAAGCTCGAGGGTCGACGTCATCACGCTGCGCTCGAGGGTTCATCGATTGAATGAACATTAATCCATGTATACCTTCTTAGCTAATTATATTTTGGCAACTGTTCATAAGGTATAACGGTGTTATTTTTTATGAGTTTGGTCAGGTTACAGTAAAGTAACAAATCAATGCTTCAACTTAAATTTTTGACCAATCTGTTCCTCTAACTATGTGCTGAAATGGGAAAACAAATTGCCACAGACACACTCCAAAATCTAACAAAAAGCCTTGCAAGCTTTTTTTTGGGCTGCACATGGGGGAGCAATTTACTATTTAGAATGGGATCTAGGTATTTTAGGGCCAAGTGTGCCAATACTTTCTTCATATAATGTTGCTTCACTTAAGATTATTTTAGCTATTAAAGGGGATCTATACTCAAAATTAAAAAACACATACATTGCATTGACATATACTTACCTGTCAGCAGTATACTACTACAGAATAATAAAAAAACGTACTCACCTTCCTCACTCCCGAAGAAATCATATTTATTAAGGGCAGAGAGAAGCAGTTCCACCCACACTTCAGGAATACTTTATTCTGACTAGGGAACTGTAATCCTATAAAACGGCCACTAGATGCACCATATTTCATCATGTTAGATTTTGCAGATGTGAAGCTGCATTCCAATTTACACAAGACTAAGGACTTCATCCCAGATGCCCCTGCTGTGAATGTTAACAACCTCGCCGTGGTGGGTACTTCAGTGGAAGGGGAGAGCCCGAAAATCACCTTTCCTGCTGTAAAGAATATTTTTTTTATTTTAAGCAGTGATTGCCTAATTATCAGCAGTGCTGCTGCTGATAGTGTAAAGTGTCCAGTGAGGTGGTAGGTCCGCTTTAGATGTTAATTACTGTATTTTATGGCTCATAAGATGCATCTCATCCCAGTAAAAATACAGAGAAACTGAAGGTTCCCTGCCTCCTGGTCCAGTTCAGCAGAGCTGTATGTGAGCGGTCTAAAGCAGCAGCTCACATACACAGCCCTGCAGAGAAACGATCCATGCATGGAAGGATGATCCGTCTGCAGACCTGTTGCTTCACTCAGCTCACATACAGCTCTGGACAGGGAAAGATCAGCCTGCTGGCAGATTGTTTCTGTATGTGAGCTGGCAGAAGATGTCTGCTCACATACAGATCTGCAGACGGATGATCCGTCCATGGATGGATCGTTCCTCTGCAGGGATGTGTATGTGAACCTCTATTTAGTTCACTCACATACAGAGCTGTGCAGCAGGGAATGCAAAGGCACAATCATCCATGGCCAAACATGCATGGTTGCACATTCACAATATATGGCACACTAACTAAAGTGTGTCTTTTAGTGCAAAAAATACAGTGACTGTAATTTCAAGATAAGTATCAATGTAAGGCCGCATAGTTACATGGCACATTCTTGAGGTCTATTAAAATCTGCAAAAGGAGATATTTGTATTTTACTTGCACTTTATTTCCAGCTATTAAAATAGCTCAGCAGTTAAGATTATATTAGAACATGAAAAAAATCTGTTATCCTTAACATGGTCATAGGATTTTTTTTAATACATCCAAGAGATTTTTCCACATAGGTAAGAATACAGCCCATGTATATTGTTGTTGAAAACAGTTGGTGCTAAAGACTGAAGAAAATAAATGGATCAGACGTAAGCCAACCAATATGTACTCCTAAATAAAAAGGACGGCTTAACTTTATATATAGTTCTGGGAAAAAAAGGTGCCATTGCAATTTTATTCTATATCACCATGTCTGATTATACCAACAGTCCCATTCAACTGTCTGTTAAATTCCTACAAGGCACCTTACAGAAAGCTAATTCTGCATACGAATAATTAGGTGATCACTTGTATTAAGTGCTATGTAATGAGGATTATGGTAGAATCTCTCCTCTTGCAAAGTTACCAGTTGGATAGAAAAACACTGCCAAAGGTGGTCAATGGCAATTGAAGATTTAAAAACAATGTGGCAAAACAGGTGAAAAGAAAGGCTTTACTTGCACACAGATACAGTGAACAGGTTGCTTCAATCCTTAAGGCTGCCATACACACCCCGATGGTGTGCAGGCAGACCTGTCCCGATATGCTCCTGGATGCTAACGTGATGACGTCATCACGTTTGCACCCCGGTGCATTATGGGGCCCCTTCAGTCGGCCAGCACCCTTTGTGTGCTGGCCATAAGCTTCAATGAAGACGCCGTGGGGCGACAGGGATCTGTCGCCCCATGTGGGCTCATGCCGATAAGCGGCCGATTTTTAACCTGACCGACGGCGTGAGCGCGCACGCCCGTCGGTCAGGTTAAAAATCGGCCGCTTATCGGCATGTGTATGGCTAGCATTACACTTCAAAGATGTCCGTACACAATAATAAAGTAATGGGCACTGGAGACAACAAAGCTTCCACTTGGCAAATGGTAAAATCGACTTGACTTTTGCTAGGAAGTTATCACTGCTGGTTGTGACAGTTGCTAGGGGGTAATTAGTGGGTTTATTATTGGCCCAAACATTTTGTTCTCTTGTTTCCCTTGACAATCTGCCAGAATAGCCATAACAAGAAGGAAATGGTGTACATTGTTTTTTAGTGTACGGCTTGCACTTTTTGTACACGCTCACAAGCAAGTATATTTGAGACTCCTTCAACTTAAAATCCTTGCTATTGCCTCTATTCTGTATAAACCAATAACACATTTTTTCTCTTTAATTAAACTGTAAAGTAGATGCTACATTTGTCATTGTGTCACTGCAGAGCAAAGAAGAGTTCTAAGGAGTAATCTGTGGCTTCTGACTTTTCACTAGAGACAAGATAATAATTATGTAGAAACATAGCATGGTGTTGTCTTATGTATTTATTCAGATGTGCACATCATGGGTAATCTGAACTAAAAACTCTAAATCAAAAGAAATACTCATGTTTTAGTTAGAATCATCACTACTATCGAAAAACATAGAAATCAAGTCTTTCTGCTTCTTTTGATTGATGGGATTTATAGAAGTATTATTGAGAGGACTTGGCGCTGGAAACCAGAGAATGTCGTTTTCGCCTTCTGTATTGTGACACAATGGATTGCTATCCCATATGGGCAGAATATGGTCTTCTAGATAGTCCTCATTTTTTGAAAAGCTGCCTGTATTACAATCACCAGTCTTATTCTTTGCATGGTGCATTGCAGTTTGTCGTGTACAAAGAGGAGTACATTTCAGGATATTTTTTTTCTGAACTTTCCTTACCAGCCCAGGAGTGACATGCAATGAAGATTCACATCCCTCAGAATAAAGTGTAAAACTATTTTCCGTCTGTCTGACAGAGTTACCCCATTGGTGAGTGACAGGTTCATTTTCAGATTTATCTTGTGAATTGCCAGCTTCTGCTCTGGAAATAACCTGTGTGGTATTTTTTATAGGAAAGCCTTTTTTGTTCTTGTAATTTTTCCTATGTGTATTTGCTTTTAGTTTTCTTAGAGATTGGGTCTTCTCCTTAGACCTGCGTGCAGTTAATTTGTTTTCCTTTCCATTGTGTTCTTTTGTGTGTTGAAGGAGATGGCCCGCTACTACTGGGACATGATTATCTTTGCAACAGATATGCTGCAGATTGCATAGTGACTTTACAGCTCTATCATCTTTAGCACAACATTCGCTGAAATGCTTTCTGTGGCCTCCAGTCTTTGATCCTATAAAACGCCCTGGAGACTGTAAAGAAAAGTTTGCAGTGCTGCCAACAGATCTCCCATTTTCTGCTCTCACATTGTTCAATCCAGCTAGGCAAAGATTTTCTCTGTGAAGTGAAGAAAATCCATTACTTATTCTATCGCATGTGTTCTGTGAAAAAGTAGAACCATCTAGACAAGTCATTGTTGTTTTGAACTGTGATCTGATGTGTTCCTCAGCAGGCAGGTTTTGAAAGCTTGTAGGAGATGTCTGCGTTGTATTGTATTTTAAGTGATGCGCAGGCTTAGAGACATAATTAGGGCTGTGAATAAAGCTCAGTATTTTATCTTCTGATGACTTAATGGAATTTGACAACCATGTTAATTTTTCTGACAACTCCAGGTGCTTTTCAAACTGCTGTGACTTCATAGCATCCATGCTCGACACTAAAAGCTGTACATTTGATTTTAGATCTGTCAGATCTGCATTTTTCTGTAGAAGAACCAGCAACACAAACATTGAACCATATTGGACTTAAGAGTTGATAAGAAATAAAATCAAAGACGAGCTGTCAGTTTGTGTATGTCATATACTGTCACAGATGGTTCATGGTAAGCTAGTGTAAAGTAGGGTACAGACAGCTCGATATTCAAGCTGTCCGATGTTCCCTGCAGCAGCGTGATGACGTCATCACACTGCCGTCAGATATCGGCGGAGCCGAGGAGTCGGCTCTGCTCTCTCCCCAGCTCAGCCGAAGCTTTGCCTGGAGACCTACGGTTTCTATGCAAAGCATCAGACATCGGCCGCTCGAATTGGCCAGATAGATGGGCGTGAGCGTGCACTGAGCTCGAATCGGCCATCGATCTGGCCCATATCTGCAGGCCTGTACCCTGCTTTAATACAAGTTTTGTTAGATATTGGGGTGCTTGATCTAAGGTTTTATAATAAAATTATGCTTTTCACAGGCAGTAATAACGACGGATGATAATGGTAAGATAAAGTTCTGCACTCATGAGCCAATAAATGTGTTCTTTCTGGCCATATTTATCAATCATGATCATGTAATGGTAGGGACAGATTCAGACAACACACTGCACTGATTCCAAGCAAAGTAAAGTGAAGAGGGCACACATAGATTTTTCTAGGTATCCGGAATAAGGTTTTGACTACACTTGGCCTGCAAATTGCCCTTGGTTTACCTGCATTTTAGAGTTAAGTAGCCTATTCATTTGTATTTCAAAAACGCGCCCAAAAACATTGGATGCAAGTCCATTGAAAGCCATGGACACATCACAGGAATGTCATAGCCCATTGCTTTGAATGTGTCACGTGGTGGGCAAACAAAGGCCCAGGATCTGGCCTGTTTAGCTTTCTTTTCTGGTCCTTTATGACTTTGTTGATAAGATGCTTCCCTCCGTTTGTTCTTTGCAATGAGTGCATATAGTGCTTAGAGGTGTCCAAACTATGCTTTGGGAATGATGCAGTGGCATTATAATGACACTGTGGACGCATCCTCATGGTGACAACAGGCAGTCTCTAGGAATGAGCATTTTTTAACCTCCTGGATGTTATGCCCAAAGCCAGTACAGGCACAGTTTGATCTTGGATTAAACTGCGCCCCCGTGCAGGGATCGGGCACAATCACCGGCTCTCCGTGAGCCTGCAGCGTTTCTGATTCTCTGCAGACTCACAGAGTTCTTTGGAAGAAAATACATCAAAATTGCATTTTTTTGTGCTACCCAATGCATTTTCAATACACACACTTATGCATGTGTCGCGGGACACACTGCACGATGTGAGGCCTACTGTTTAAAACAAAGTGGATAATATCCAAATCAAATAACAGATGATGTGTTGTTTTCACACCAAAATCTTCGCAGTGGACTTAAGTCATAAGGAACTAACCAATTTATAACCCCTTTCGCCTAATACATACTACTCTGTATAGTATTAGTTTAGAGAGGATAGTGGGTGAGTTTATGCAAATGTATGAAATTTTTTTTTAAGTTAACTCACCGAAAGAATTTTATTCTCTAAATCCAAGAACACTTGTTTACAGCTGCATTTCGATGATACTATTTTCTGCATTGACTCATGGTAAGAAGTTATATTTTCCTGTACTAAAAGAAACAAAAAATATGAAACCTAAAATTTCATTATTACTAAATAACACAAATGGATCTAGGTAAGCTACTTACCAAAACCGAATATGTCCCAAGATTGCACTCGCAATACCTTTGGAGTTCAAGTGATCCCCTTTATTGGCTAACTGGAGTTGTTTCTGTTAAAATATGTATGACCTTGCTATTTTGTGTATAAATATGAGTCACAAAAAACAGAATTGTATTAAGCCTTGAACTCCAAACTCTCTATATTCATCGATGGCTAAGGGCTTGTTTCCATTTACGTCTGGACCCGTCCGCTAAGTGTCCTGAAAGGGGTGCCAACATAGCAGATAGACTTACCTGCTCGGCGGAGGATCTGTCTTCACGGCGCCGAGCCGCTCCGCCGAAGTAAGGCTCAACGTAGTCTAGTACGTTGAGCCTCTGCGCCGGCGGATGTGTAAACAGATCATCCGCCGAGCAGGCAATATTAATGTGCTACATCGGGACCCTGGGGTCCCGACGTATAATGGAGACATAGCCTAAAAATCTACTATTTATTAGTTTGTGTTATCCAAGAGAGGTGCCTGCTTAGAGTAACTAGAGGATATTTCTAAAACTATACCAAAAAATCTATAAAATCATGCAAAATCACCATAATTTCTCATGTTTAAAAATGTTACAAGCACATAAAAACTTTGTACAAAAATTCAGTAAGTCACTACACTACACACACTAATAAAGAAAGTGGTTGCAAACGGTGTAGTGACGTCACCAGGCTGTGATTGATCGGGGGTCGATTGCAAGGGAATCTACCCGTGTGTGCCCAGCTTAAAGTGTAAACAATTATTGCAAGGATAATTATTGCAATTACTGCAAAGTGTTGGAAGGTGCTTGCAGAGCTTCTCCATTGAAGTCAATGGGGATATTTATTGACCAAACAAATCTCTGAATGTGGAAGAAGATGTTCAAAAAATTTTAAGAAAACGTACTGCTGGATTAACAACCTTTTGTAAATGAGCCCTTACTGTACATGTGCTAACAAAGTGCCTTTGCTGTATTGAATTGTAAACATTGTTATCAATCCTGTTCAGTCCTCCATTCTGAACTACAGAACACCTTCTTATACTAGCCTTTGCATTTTAAAGAGATAAATTGTTCTCAAATGTGCATGTACTTAACTTTCCCAGCGTTCTTGACGAGCCCAGCTTGTTCAGAGTTTGCTTTAAAAACAAACTCTGGAAGAGCTGGGCTCCCATGAAAGCCGTATATGTGTTCTCTCCAGCTGCAGCATTTCCAGGTTTGTGTGGCGTCAGTGACACGGAAGGGGCGGCGCCATGGACCTCCATGTTAATGGAGAGGCGCCAGCTTTTTCAGCCCACACAGCTGGCAGCACTAATGACGGGCGGGAATTGCAGGCAGTGTACTTTGCGGTATGGGCAGTGCTCTAGGGAGGTTAATATATTTATTGTAAAAAAGTTTGTAAAAAAGGACAACAGCTTTAGTCACACTATATATATATCGGAAACTGCATAGAAAGAGTTTGATAGCAGTTTTGTCAATTTCATGCAATAAAATTGATACAATGATAATGGATATAGAATACATCAATATATATGTACAGTATGTAATTGCAATACAAATTTTCTGATTTTATACCTTAACCTCCCTAGCGATACAAAGCCCAAAAAAATGTACCTTTAGTCCGGGTCCCGTCTCCGTGACGTCACTCGGGGACCAGTAAGAAGCCGGCGAGGAGGCGGCAGCCGGACCAGGTGAGCTCCCATGCCGTGCCCGAAGCCAGTTTGGGCGCATCTCTAATTGCAGCGTCCTTTTGCACGAACTGGCTTCGGGCACGGCACAGGAGCTCACCTGGTCCGGCTGCCGCCTCCTCGCCGGCTTCTTACTGGTCCCCGAGTGACGTCACGGAGACGGGACCCGGACTAAAGGTACATTTTTTTTTCTCGTTTTTTTAATATTTTTTTTTACCTGGAGCAACCGCTCGTGGTCGCACACAACTTTGATCAGCCAGAGAATGAACATTTTCCTCTGGTCGATCACCAGTGCTTTGACCAGGTCCCCATCCAAAGTATCGGGTTGTGAATCGCAAATGGTGTAATTCGATTCGCAGAAAGATTGACCATGGCGTGATGATGTCATCATGCTGCGGTCAAATGTTCGATAAACGCCCGCAGAGCATAGCGTCTGTGGCCGGGTTAAACCTCCCTAGCATTACACCCGAAGCAAGTACAGGCGCAGTTTGATCGTGAATCAAACTGCGCCCATGCCGGAATTGGGTGCAACCGCCGGCTCTCCGTGTGCCTGCACCAATTTCACAGAACTGCAAGCACACAGAGCCTTTTCTCCCCCATCGGCGATGGAAACCTTTAGAGTAAGAAATATTTGTTTTATTTTTTTAGCTTGACTTGAAATATTTTGTGGTATTTTTTTTTTGCCATTTGTTACTCAACCTTATTTATATACAAAAAACTTTAATTTAAAATGGCAATAACATTTTACAGATCTTAGATTAAAATAAATTGCTTTATAGCATACAGGGAGTGCAGATTAGGCAAATGAGTATTTTGACCACATCATCCTCTTTATGCATGT
>CM070037.1:80211147-80221513 GCA_036250615.1 Ptychadena robeensis
CCCCGGTGACGTGATGATGTCACATCAAGGGGGAGGCAGAAGATTCAAATGTAAATCACACCAGAACAGTTTACTATAGAGACTGTTCCCAGTGAGATTCCCATAGATGCTCTTTGCAGTTAACTGTAATCCAATACAATTCAAAGTAAAATTTAATACAAATTTTATTATGAACAATATAAATACATACTGTTTTGAAATCTTTCATACAAACTAAGTATTTTAGAGATTTTATCATTCAAATGATACCATTTATTTATTTATTTATTACATAATTGTTTGTTTCAAACATTATTATATTCAGGATGTCTACTAGACCCATGTACAGACATATTTTGGGAAGTTACAGGCCTACAACATAAAAAAAATTCAATTGAAGTCTATGGTGCGCTTTTGGTACCGAAATCTGGACTTCAGCAGTGCTCTAGGTAGGTTAATGAAAGCTACAAATACAAATAGAACTCAAAACATTTGAAATGATAAAAGCCTGATAAAGAGCATATGAGACCGTTAACAATAAGATAATAATTTCAGGGTGTGACGATAATGCTAACACCCCAGGCAAAGATGTTCGCTGAATTAACAGAGGCAAGGGGACTTCAGTTGTGAATCCACAGATCTAAATAGATAAATAGGTAAAGTAAAAAAATTATCATTTAATTGTCCATAAAAAGCAAATCCAGATTCAACCTGTGCAGGGCTGTGGAGTCGAGGAGTCGGAGACATTTTTTGGGTCCCTGGAGTCGGAGTCGGCAAAAAATGGACCGACTCCTACTAAATTTAAATGGGAATTAAAAAAAAAAATTTAAATAAAAAAAAATATTACTTCAAATGTCGCAATTAACAAACAGTGATAATGAACATAATGACTTCTCTGCTATTGGAATAAATGCATGCAGCGCATAACATTACAGTGCCCACTGTGACCCTAGCCTAAAGGCCTCCACACACGTACCGAGTGGAGGCCGACAGACCAGCTCAGATGAGCTCTAGTGTGGAGAGTGATGACGTCATCACTCTGTTTTTTGTGTGCTGGCTGTTAGCTTCAATGGCAATGCCGGTCTTCATTGAAACTAACATCATCGGCCAGAGATTATCGGACATGTCCGTTCTCTGGCCGGCCGAGCTGTCGTCATCGATCTGTCACCCCCTTTGGGGCTTCACCCTATCTGCATACACACACGCCATCGTCGGCAGCAAAATCGGCCGCCGCTCGTGCGTGTATGGCGGCCTTAACTCCCGCTGATAATGAAGTAAATGTGTGTTGCCGGACTAGAGGGAATGGATCGCCAATAGTTTAGACTGAACCGTAAAGCATTTGGGAAAAACCGCTGTAATTCAGCTGAGGCGACAATACTTAAGGTAGCCATACACTGTTCATTTTCCACAACGATTCCTGGCCGATCTGAATCATTGGGCCATGCACGCGGATCGATCGCCAAGGAATCGCGGTTGCACCCACCTTGCCCGATCGACCCTGCCCGATCGACATGGCCCCCCAAATCGGATCGGCCAAGAAAACCACCCTGTTGGTGTCATCACGTGCCCGCCTTTGTCCAGCAGACCCGGCAACCTCCACCTACCACTACTTCTGGGCATACCGTGTCCTCCTCTGCTGCCAGCACTTCGGGGGTTAAGTTGTAGCCTGCTGGGCAGGAAGCTGATCAGCAAGCCCAGCGGGTGTGACCTGCAGCCTATTTAAGACTACAGCATGGCATAACAAGTGCTGAGTCTTTGTTCCCAGCTCCCCCCTGTTTAACCCTGCGCTGTATGCTTGAACCCTGCTTGATCTCCCGCTTTTGACCCTCACGCTTCTCACCTGGACTATTCTGATCTCTGGCTCCCGGACCTCTGCTTGTATATCGATCACCCTGCTTGCCTGTGCCCTGACCCTGCGTGTGACCCGGATCTCTGACTTCTGTACCCCTCGATCGCTTGGACCCCGACCACTCTCGCCTTCTGGCGCACCTCATCCCCCAACGCACCCCGGTACCCCTTTGGGGCTTCTAGGTGAGCAGGACTGTGCACCCCGCGCCGTATTCCTTCCCTCCTTGCGGAGTGCTCCGGTGAGACCGGGTGCACATAGACTCCCTGCTCCCCCGGTCCCCCCTGTGGTATCCCTGGTACCCGGCGTAACAGTTGGTCTTTTCTGATCGATTCAGCACACATCAAGGGGAGTTGCCTTTTGTGAAGCGATCGATCGGCATGGATCATCCGGAATCGGTGGCCTAAGGTGGTAGGCACAGACGTAATTGGGCGATCGATCGCCCATCCATCTCCTGGGGCATCGCCGGATCGAATCGGTTCAGGGAATCGACACATGTATGGCTAGCTTTAGATTGTTAGCTTCAAATTTGCACATGACATGGATTCCAAGAAATCAATGAATCATGTTTGAAGTGCCCCTTCGCCCTGCCTCTTCTTGGAGCCTTCCCCTCCCATGATCAGCAAAGATCAGAACCCTAATAGGCACCACACGGGGTAGATCTGTAACAAGATTTGAGTACAATCAATTACTTGCGCGCCTCACGGTGATTGATTGTACTCTAACTGTTTACAAACCTACCCTGTGTGCCTTCCTTCAGGGCGGATTAATAGACCGCTCGAAGGAACTTGATTGAAAGGGGTTTCCAACATGTTGAAAAGACCCCGTTCAATCTCCATACTTTGCAGGGGACTGAGTTCTTCATGGAAAGTATTAAAACAGCTGCGGTCTTGCCTCCTCCAAAGCCGTCGGCTGTCAGTGTGAAGGGGAACCGGAGCAACACTCCTCACTTGGAAGCTGTGTGATACGGCGCTTCTCCCCAGCTTGTGGGCGTTGTAAATCACACCCTGCAAGCTGGGGATGACGGTCCCCATTGAACAGGAATCGATGTGCCCATGTGGTGCACATTGATTCCGTTCAATTGATCCCCGATCAATGACAGCGTGTGGCCTAGCTTAAGAAAATCAGCAGCATCTTCTGCCCAACTCCCTTTCTCTGCTATAATTGGCCCTTACAAGTGCAGTGTTGGTTTCCTAGCCAGTAGTTCTTGTGTTAATGTTGATGCCTTCCATTCATTCAATGGATGGATACATACATTGCATATTTACATTACAGGAGTTGAGTCAGGAGTCGGAGTCGGAATAAATTTGAAACTGAGGAGTCGGAGTCTGGGAATTTATCGACCGACTCCACAGCCCTGAACCTGTGTATATTGTACAACAATTTGAATCTTGATTTGCTTTTTATGTACAATTAAATGATATTTTTTAATTTTACCTATTTATCTGTTTATGGATACATGTTTTGATTTGTGGATTCACAACTAAAGCCTCTTGCCTCTGTTAATTCAGCGGACATCTTTGCCTGGGGTGTTAGTGTTTTTCCACACACTGAGGTTTTTCCTTTATGAGTTTATTTTGGGATGTTGGCTTCTCACCTTCTTAAAGAAGCACTATTTTTTTTATTTTGAATAGGATAATAGGAATAGGATAATAACTCATTGAATAAATGGGACAAAAATCTGAGATCTTGCACAAACTGCTACTGCAGATGGACCCACCAAGAAAAAAAGCTGTTAGTTGTCTGCAAAAGGGACCATTAACGAAAGTACCTTCATCTGAAGCCGATTGTACCCGCCAGCAACTTCCCCCCTTAATGCTTCTCCTTGGCAACGGCAGTAAATTAGCCTCATCGCAGAGGACTGAATATATCACACTGTGTTAGTGTACTGCATACGCACCTCAGCAAGTCCCTTTGCTTTCCGAAACCCGCTAGAAGCATTGTCCCCAGTGCCGAATGATTAGGTTTGTGTGTTTGAATTCTAAATTGGGCATTTAATTTCATAGCAGTAAGCTGCAGCTCCCAGCCCTAGAGATTACAAACAGTAATAAGCGAGCCTCTTCCTTTCACTGTGTGTTCCCTAAGTACATATTTTTATAACTCCTCTCTCTTTAAAATGACATGCAGACTCTACAGCCACAGAGAAGCCAATTATCTTGCAATCATGCAATGCTTTACAATATGTTGCAAAATGAGGAAGGGCCAAAGTAGGTTTACTACCGCAGAGAAAATTGTAGATGCTTCCCAGAGTAGCAAGTTGGGGGGGTCTTAATTTCAGATCTTCAAACAGAAACATAGGTATAACAGCTGTCCTAAATGGGTTCCCATAATAACTTTCTAAGAGGAGATTTACCTCACTTGTCTGCTTGTCCTTCTCTCTACAACACAGTAACAGAACTATCACCAATGAGGCACAAATGGTAAAAAGAAAAAAAAATACATTGGTACATCTAAAATGGGCAAAAAAACTCCATTATGGAGTAACTAAGAAAGAAATAAAACTGCAAGTGCTGTACTCAAAACTGACCTCCTGCTTCAGCATTTTCAGGCATCTTGATTGATGATCTGGCAGAATTATGCTTGGACTGTACCAGAGCTGATGTCTAGCTAAGTATCTATTCTAAAGCAGATTCTGAGCAGGCAGGTGCTTTTTCACAATTAAAAACATTGCATTGGCTGAATAATTTACCATCTTGTAACCAGTAAGTAGCTCAGCAGTTCATATAAGTTGCATTGTTATACCTTGTAGTAAGGTGATGATAATATTGACAGCACGGGAGCTCTTCTTTTCTTAGGCTAAGTTTACACTGGCGGTTTTTTACCGCCAGGTAAATGACCGTTTAGCGTGGCGGACCGGCGGACGCCACATTAGGCGTCCGCCGGTCGGTTTCCCGGCTTCTGTGCCATAGGACCTCTATGGGGTCCTTAATTAGACGCCCTGTAATCGCCTGCACTGTTGTGCAGACGACTACAGGGAGTAGTTTATCCCGCGGCTGCGGGAGCGCACTGGCGGTTTCCAAGCTGCTAGCGCCAGTGTAAACTAAGCCTTAAAGTTTCATTTGAAAGATATTGTTTGGTTGCTCTGCCTACGGAAGCTGCCTACAAGTCACAGACTAAACAGGATAAGATTTCAGAAGCCAAAATCCACAAGCAACAATTAAGGTTCCTTTTCTCAAAATGCTGAAAGCTGATGCCTGCCTTGATTTCAAGCATAGTGATAATTAGGGATTTACTGATGAGCAAGATTTGCTTCATGGAACCTATAAGCAATGATGATAATTACTGCAATGATTGTCTTTTGGAAAACAAAGGCTTTTCACACATGGTTGTTTCATAGACTGTAAATAGTTTTTAATGACAGGGTGTGTTTTAAAGGGAATTCATTGTATGTTGTGTTTGTAAAATGTATCTAGAGTTATGGAATTTGTATTGTGTTTTATATAGTTTATTTGTGTTATTTTTCATCTACAAAACAGCCATGTTCCTGTCCAACAGTACCACAACTATTGACTTGTTAATGCTAGTTACCCAGTTGGCATGATTTGGTGACTTTGGAACCAATGCCCAAAGCCTACAAGTGAGCCACTCTGGCACCACAGTTTTTGTTTTTTTTTAATAGTAGCTGGGTTTTACCCCACCCTTACAAAAAACAATGTTCTGGTTTTGGCAGCTCATATGGTACTCATATACTGATGCATTCCTCAAAAGAGGAGCAGAACATGAGTTTAAGGTGAAAACAATGACACATTCTGTACACGGTTTAAAGCTTTAAATAAGAATATGTTCTGTTGAAAGGTAATGCAGTACTCTATAGTAACCATCATGGGTTAGTACTAAGTAAGAAAGTCGGTATGCAGTGTAAATTACTTTTTTTTGCTCCATTTGACCTTATTACCAGTACAGTCATAATGTTTCCATAACTAAGTGTCTTTTTTTTTTCTTTCTAAGGGTTTAGGCAAGAAAAAGCTTCTGAAGCATAGAGACTGCTACAATTTTTTTTTTTGGAAGCCACTGGAGGAGGAGTTAAAGAGACAGAGGCCTCTGATCAGCACTTACCAGACAGACTTCTGGAGGCTGGACGATGATCCTGGGAGAGCACCTCAGCTTCTGGTTCCTCATATGAGTCGGGCAACATCAGCTTCATGTCCTGAAGTGACGACTTATAGAGACATGATGAGAAGCCACATTAACCTGAAAACCTCTGAGCACTCAGCTTTGAAAAATATTCCACAAATGTCTAACAACGCCAGAGCAGGAACAGAGGCGAGCTCACTAAGGAGAGCAAAGTCTGCACCTTACAACCGACTCAGTGTTTCTGATTGTCTTGTTTGGTGTGTTCCAGAAACAGTGAAACAAAATGTGCAAGATATTGTGACAACATAAAGGTTATTAAAACCCAAAAACAAAAATGTAATAGATTGCAGGTTGTCAGTTGTTAATTGTGGTGGCTGCATCAGTTATTGTTAAGGCTAAGAACTGCAGTACCAAAAAACTTTGCCCTGAACTAAACTAAAAATATAAATGAATATTATCTCCCTTCCCTGAACTGACGTCTCCCTTATTCCCTTTACAATAGAAATAAACACATGCAGACACTTTATGGCTTAATTTACATGGTCTCTTTCCAGCTGCTGTCAGTCAGCATCAGCTGGGAAAATGTCCAGGCACTGCTGTCTACAAGTTTACAGGCACTGAGGGAGCGTTTAGATATTGCTCCTAAGTGTTATCAGCCAAAAGCCTTAAAACTGACCGGCGAATACCTCATGTTGCATTCGCCGGACAGTTGCACTAATTACTAATGTGTACTAAAAGTTCAGCCTGGGTGGCAACCATGTCACTCTCCATAAAAAAAAACTAGAGTAATACGTTTAGCCATCCAGGGATGAGTGCTATGCACAGGATCACCAGGCAAAAAAAAAACGATACATCGAATAAAATATACATGTATGAAATGATTAACTGCAATATATTAAAAGCTTGTTTTTGAGTTTAGAAGTTGTGGTCTAAGGGCACGGGATCCACTGTCTGTGCTGCTTTGTTGTAGATGAAGGACCCTGCGTTGTCATTATGTCACTGTCAGTGAAACTCAGTGCATCCATTGAAGATCAGTAGACACCTCAAATAAAAAGCAATGGCTGCAGTTTTGTTGTGTTTTTTTCAATTCAAATGAATAGGATGTGTTAACACCAATATGGAGATAACACACACTCCGTGGCCAAACTGGGTTGAGATTCATTAACATGTCACGCTAAAGCTAGCCATACACAGTCGGAATCCATGGCCGATCGATCACCTATCCGATCGATTCCGGCGATCTCAGCGGGAATCGGAGGTCCGATCGGCCAATTAAGTGTGTCCGATCGCTACATACCACTTTGTCCCACGGATTCCTGGACGATTCCGTGTCCGATCGCTTACTCCACAAATGGCAACTCCCCCTGATGTGTGCAGAATCGGATCAGAAAGACCAACATGTTGGTTCTCTGTTCGATCCGATTCTGGGCCCCCGAACGATCGGACGGACAAGGTGGGCTTCACGCGATTCCAGGACGATCGTTTCGCGTACACGCGCCCGGAATCGATCGTCCCGGAATCCGATGGGAAACGGACCCGTGTATGGGGGCCTTAACACGTCCAAGTGGACACAAGACCTAAGTTCTGTTTTAAGTTGCTATTACACCAAAGGTACAGTATATGAAAGGTGAAAAAAAATGAAGAAACAGCATTACTGAATAATATAGCTCAATCAGTGTATCAGAAGGGAAAACAACAAATGACACATTAAGTCATCAATGGACGATCCAATGGGTCTTTAGCATAAATACTAATTGGTTTGCTTAGCCAGAACACGCATTTTGTTTGTTTTATTTCTAATGTGAACAAAGAAATGCAATACATTTATGTTAAGTAAAGGGGTTATTAAAGGTGAACGGAAAATGTTATGTTCTTACTAACATTTTAAGTTAGAGAGGTTATGTGCTGGGGGTCGGCCTAATATTGTTTGTCATTTGTATACTCCAGCCAGGTATACTCAACAATCAGCTCTTCCTTGCTACTTTATTACTTAACCTGAGCCCATAATCTACTACTACACTGCAAGAAAGGCTTTTTGTATGAAAGTGCATGTGACCAGTTACCAGAACCCAACACTCTTCTAGTTTGGAGTATTTACAGTATACACCCTGGTAAGCTATGACTCAATCCTACATTGGGGCTTTCTCAGAGCAGACTGTCAGTGAAGAAGTTTGTTCATTCGAAGGTACCAGATGTACAGAGCAGTTAAGCTTGAAGTAATTCAGTATAATCAGTTTATATTTAATTGAAAACATTTTAATTACCAAGATGTCGATATGTTATGATCTTTCAGTTGTATCTTGATTTGCATAATATGTATTCTTGATTTTTGTGTTTTTTGCATGGGAATTCTGTTATTTGTTTTCTTTGCAATATAATATGTTATCCAAAAACAATGTATATTTTTATATATTTAACCAATTTTGTTCAATATTAACGGTTTGTAATAAACATATTTTGCATGGTTCATATAGGATAAGTAGCACACAGGTAAAGTGTATTGTTAGAACCATTTTTTTTCCCATTAAAATCAATGGTTTTAATATGTAAAAAAAAATGGCCACTGCCACATTTTTGCAGTAAACTTTCTCTGAACGACTCATGGTGTCAAAATAATAGCCACTCACTCAGCTATTACTGTTGTGAGCTCAGTCTCTTGCTGTGAATATACAATGTAACTCCTCCCATTTGGGGCAATTTTGGGGCCATCACGACTGGGTATGTCTGGTTTTCTCTGACGGATGGCATAAGTAACATGCGGTACACAAAGGGTGCGCTCCGATTCTCTGAGCCACCGGCTGCAGCGTGATAGCATCAGCACACTGCAATCAGTTCCTTAAGATTTGCGCAGCTATCTCTGCGTGTTTGGGTGGCTAAAATCCTACTGGCACTGGCCTTTTGGTTTAGCCAGAGGTAGTAGAACAAACCTTGCCTCCTGATTAGCTCCCAGTTGGTCATCTAGGTTTTATAATGTTTATTATAGTGCGAAACCCGCAGCACAGTGCTTTTATACAGATTAAAGCAGGAAAACAAATAATACTATATTAAAAAAACCATAAACCAGTGATTATGAACAAACATGACCATATTGAGTCAGTGTAGCGCAGATGTCAAACTCCGCTGCACTCTTCACATTTGATAAGCAGCCGCTCAGCCCCAGAAAGCTAGTTGGGTCATTCCAGCACTTGGTTTCCCCCAGGATTCAGGTCCACCAAGAATGATGTCTGGGACAGGGATTGTCAAAGGACCAGGAGGCATCAAACAAACGAAGCTGGTTGTTTTAATATGCCGGCCATAGAAAAGCATGATAGATTGGCAAACGCTCAATCAGGATGTCATGAGGTCATCGATCCTTAAATCGACAAGTCTATGGCCTGCTTAACACTGTACTGGATACAATGAGGCAAAAGCATAGCCTGGCCCAAGCATGGTCATGACAGGCAGTAGGCACAGGTTGGGAAGGGACAAAATGAGGTATTAGAAGAGTCAGGCAAAAGCATAGTCCAGTCCAAACAGGATAAGGGCAGGCTGCACACAATAAATAAAAAAATCCCACCCAGCAGTAAACTAGGACAGGAAATGTTACAGGTTATTCAATCTGAGTGAATCACCTGGGAAAGCACTCTGAATCCCTCTGCCTCCAGGTGGCGGACGTGAAAACCTGGCATGGATCAGAGAAAACTAGCATTCAGAAGCTAAAACTGATACTCCAGTTGGGTGCTCTAAGGTTTGAGTTTGCTACTATCTGTGGGGTGGACAAACTAAGGCCCGAGGGCCTGGTGTAAAGACACTCTGGCTCCCCTCTGTTCATTGCCTGCAATAAGTAGAGATAATGCCTAGAGGATGATTATAAAGGTCTTCTGCTAGCCTGATTATATTTACTATCCAAAATATATGTAACATTTTTTTATATATTTTTTAAATTTTTTACCTCCCTGGTAATCAGTATGATTATTACTTTTTTTATCAATTTATCAATGTTTACATTTTCCACCCAGGCTGGGAGGACTTGGATTGGTCGGCCCTTACAGGCTCTTGGTCCGGCCCCTCTGTTAAATTTAAAAACCCATTGAGTCAAAAAGTTTGGGCATCCCTGTCCTAGACGGTAGTCCATCTTGGGTGGAAAAAAACTGCCTGCAATCGGTGATCCAGAGCTTAAATTAATTTAAGTGGTAATTGAAATTCCACCATATCTAGTAAAAGTTACTATTTTGAACATACAATCTGAAGGTTAATTAACCTATTTACTAAATATAGTGTTTACCTCTTTAGAATCTGCTGAAGTACATACTGGGATACCTTGTATATTCACCATTTTATTTCTCAGCAAATTCACTAGCAAATCTGAAACGTAAGTTAAGCTTTTCACCTAGATTTTACAAAACCCTCATCAAAATTGATAAGGTATGCTATACAGTGCTGCTTGAAAGTATGTGAACCCTCCAGACATGGTCACTGTTTGTGCAA
>CM070037.1:80224263-80235693 GCA_036250615.1 Ptychadena robeensis
GGACAAACTTACAAAATCAGTGAGGGGTCAAATAATTATTTCCTCCACTGTATATACAGCTTATGAAAACTCCCAAATCTCAGAAAATTTTAATATCACATAAAATCAATAATACAAAGATTTTAATTAATATATATAGAGTCTCTATGCGGTTCAGGTCAGGCGAGTTTGCTGGTCAATGAAACATTAGCAAATAGTCATTGAACTAGGTTTTGGTACTTTTGGAAGTGTGGGCAGGTGCCAAGTCTTGCTGGAAAACAAAGTCAGCATCTCCATAAAGATGGTCTGTGGAAAGAAGCATGAAGTGCTCCAAAATCTCCTGGTAGATGGCTGTGTTGGCTCTGGATTTAATGAAACACAGTGGACCAACACCAGCAGATGGCATGGCTCCAAATCAACACAGACAGTGGAGATTTCACACTGGACTCAAGCATCTTGGATTGTGTGCCTCTCCATTCTTCCTCCAGACTTGTGTCCTTGGTTTCCAAATGAGATGCAAAATTTGTGCTCATCAGATAAGAGGACTTTGGACCAAAGAGCAACAGACCAGTTCTTTTTTTCTTTAGCCCAGTATATATAAATACCACCACTCTCAAAAGTCGGCAAACATCCCAAAAACAATAAATACTACACAGAGTCAGGTATAAACATGTATGACTCAGGGAATTCCCATACTCAAAGAGGGACTTTTTAGGCCAGAATATAACAGTCAGCAAGATTATTAGAAAAGAAAAAACATCATAGAATAGCAACAAACAAAGCTATATTTAAAAGTCCATAAAAGCAGTCAATCACCCACAAGTGTTTAGGGTGTAAGCAAGCTGGTTGCCATTGTTGGTACACGGCAAAATAATTGAATTTATCCAGTTAAGATGTAAATTATGATTCATCGAACCCCAACGTACGTTTCGTTTTACTTCCTTGGGTGAGAACCTAAATAGAGTTCAAAATAAATCCCACATAGGAGGAAAATTTCTGTAATACAGATTTAAAAATAGTTCAAATGGCATATAGCCTACTCCCCCAGACTCGGCGAGGAGGAATGGGGAGCCACTAGAGAAACCACGGCCAAAGGCCAGAGAATGAGTGGTGCCAACCGATCAAGGTCAGAATTATATGTATAACATATCAGTGCATCCCATAGAATAAAATAGATTTTTAAAAATTGGTGGGGGGAATATGAAAAAAAGAGAGCGAGGGAATACATAATCTAGTTTGTTCATAATACAGTATGTGTCAAATACCTAATATAAGTGAAAAGGAGAAGAAAAGTTTTGTTTTTTTTAAGTATTAACAGCTTTAAGTTTACACTGTCATCAAGAATGTGCCGCTGTCAAATGGATATTTACAAACCAATTTAAAACCGTGAATAAAAGATTTAATAAAAGTAAAACGTGCACAAATGCCAAAGCATGACACCTCCTGTAAAGTGAATCATTATGTTCTAATGAGTGAGACAGCTTCCAACATATTGCAAACTTTAAGTGCAAATAAGACAAATACCTTATCAGTATATTGCAAGGTCCCTTTTAGCCCAGGTAAGACGCTTCTGATGTTGTTTGTTGTTCAGGACTGGCTTCACAAGAGGAATACGAGGTGTGTGAGGTGGTTGCACTAACTCAAGTCTCAGTCCATTGATGTGAAAGTACACAACACTTCTGAATGGCCTTTTCCTGGCAATCCTCTCATGCCTGTGTCATCACTGCTGCTTGTGCACCTTTTTCTTCCACACTTTCCCCTTCCACATAACTTTCTATAAATGTGCTTTGATACAGCACTTTGGAAGCATCTAACTTTTTATCGGTCGTAGTAATTCCGAATGTATTACATTCGATATCGGGATGAACGAACAAAAAAATCTAATCTTATATTTGATAAACGGACGATGTTTGACCAAAAAATTTAATCGGCAGTTGATCTAACAAAAAATGTACACGTGTAACCCCACCTTTAGCATTTAATCAGTCTTTTTCTATTGAAACCCTGGACAATATTTTGTACTGTACATATAGCTTTTTGCCTAAGCTTCATCTTTAATCCATGGGCAAACTTTGGACAAAACATAAATCACATGGTCTATTTTTGATTTCAGCAATATAGTGTCATCTTAAGTATATATGAGTGAAAGATGCTGCCTTTTATATAATTTTATATAAGACCAACAACTGGCACATCAGGTGCAAACCATGAAGCTCCAGTAACCTTTGGAGACCATTGTGTCTTACAGATGGAAAACTGAAAAGCATTTTTCACCGCTGTCAGAAGGTCTAAAAATAATCCTGCACCTGCTCACCCTCTTTTCTTTTCAGCCATAGCTAATGTGCTTATCAGTGGTTGTCTCTTATTTTCTGTAACTCAATGCAGTCTGTGTGGTGAAGCTATATTTTCCTACTCGCTTTAAGTAGTCATGCATACCTCAAGAAGGCTGACATTTTGTAAGAATTATAGGCAACAGGTACAGGTTCACTACCCTTACCACAACAGGTAAAACATCTATATGCCATAATATATACAGTTGATATAAAAACGCCCCTTTTTCCACCCTAGCATTATGGGCTTTTCGCGTAATGCCCAGGAGGTTAATGTGACCTATAAACTGAACCAACTAAACTAAAAGAACATCATACCCACAGTGAAGCATGGTGGTGGCAGTATTATGTTTGAGGCTATTTTTCTTGGGCTGGAACTGGGGCCTTAGTTAAGATAGAAGGAATTATAAACAGTTCCAAATACCAGTCAATATTGGCAAAAAACCTTCAGGCTTCTGCTAGAAAGCTGAACATGCAGAGGAACTTCGCATTTCAGCATGACAACGACCCAAAGCATACATCCAAATCATCAAAGGAATGGCTTCATCCGAAGAAGATTAAAGTTTTGGAATGACCCATCCAGGGCCCAGACCTGAATCCAATTGAAAATGTGGGGTGATCTGAAGAGGGCTGTGCACAGGAGATGGCCTCGCAATCTGACTGATTTGGAGTGTTTTGCAATGAAGAGTTAGCAAATATTGCCAAGTCAAAATGTGCAATGCTGATCATAGCTGATCAAAGCACTCTAATAACATCAAAAGGTGCTTCAGCCATATTATTTTATTTTTATATTTTTTCTTCCATCCACCTAAAAGATTTCAGTTTGTTTTTCAATTGAGTGGTACAGTTTATAGGTCACATTAAAGGTGGAAAACGTTCTAAAATGATTTATCGTTGTCTCTTTTTTTACAGGACAGGAACCTGACTTTTTTTCAGTGGTATTTAGACTTTTAATATCCACTGTATGAACTCCGGTGAAGACAATCCACCTCACCAATGCAACAGTTGCTCTTTTGCTCTCTCCTCTTTTTCAGTCCCTTACATCCTTTTGCGGGCTGGCCAACTATAACGCCATTCCTCATAATGCAAGATTGTGCATTATGTATGAGGATCCCTAGAACCCACAACCCAAAAGTGTGGGACAGCAGAATTGATTGATTGCTGCTGAGGAATAGGAAGTCAGGTCATTTTCCTTCTTTATTCATCATGCCCTAGGTCAGGCGTGTCAAAATCTAAATTGAAAACTTGGACAAGGGCCCACCTTGATGTTTACTGAACAAATGAGTACAATTGAGAAAGTTGTTCTTTCTCATCAAATATAAAAACTATGAACCTTGTCAAATGGAAACAAGGTTTTGCTTAAACATTGAATCTGGAATATGCAAACACATGTGAAATGTTAGATAAAAAACACATCTGTGCAATGAAAACAAATTCAGTGAACCAAATCTAATTACACTCGGGGCCAGATTTGGCCCACAAGCCTGAATTTAATATTCCAGCCATAGGCAAAGTGAACAGTTAAACTCTGGGAAAGAAGACCAATTGCAGTGTTTTGTGAACACGCTGAATATATTAAGGAGGTCTAATTTGTCGCTGGTGCTGTCAGGCACCAGTTACAGGTCTTATCTCCACTCTAGCTTGTGATTCGACAAAACCAAGACACAGATGACCTCTTCTCAAAGTCGCTTTGCCTCTTTTTAGCATGTTCTTCCTTAGCACATGTACTACAGCAGACCCGATTGTCTCCATTGCTAACACTTTGTGCCATGTGTGCTGTACAGCAACTGCAAGTGGTGTATACTAAGTCCAATGAAGGTACACTGCTTGTATTTAAAAATGCCATTGAAATTATATACTAAATATCACAAAGTTGCAAAGTTTGATCTTTTTTACCCCCCGATGGTTAACTGCTTGTCAAGTTCTACTAAACAATATGTCATACGTAGCACATTTTCTAATTTAAAGTGGACATATTACCTCCTACTTTCTATTGGCGGCGTAATCATAGGGCAGATTGGAGGTTAAATAAAACAAAAAAAACCTGGGTAACAGTGCTCTATATCCTGCAGGGCTTCTAGTGATCTTTAAGTCACAGTGTGCTCCAGAGTTGACAGACCTTTACTGGGTTTTCTACTTAAAGGTCATCCAAATGCCAGTTGTGCTTTGGAATTGTTAGGCATAAAAAAGGTGATAGGTGCAAAATGCACATCAGTGTACCATTTATAAGAGATAAAGGTCTCCTTTGCCTTTCCTTCTCCATCAAAGCTCTTGATAGTGAGCATTAGTGACATTTCAAACACTCAGCTTGACTCTGCAGAAGCTGCTGCTGTAAAGAGAAGCCTTTACATTCACAAGTGGAAGAAATTAACTCCCTCTTTTAAAGGTTAAATGTTTAATCTCTAGGTCACGTCACACTTGGCAGCCATACAGGACTACTTGCTTTTACTTATGTCAAGAACGTCCAGAATTCTGTGACACACAAGCCTATATCATAATGTAAAGCAATAACAATCTATAAAGGGCAGTAAGAAATAAAAGCCAGGGCAGGTTATCATTATACTAATTTCACTATGTGTTGCTGCACTGACGGAGGTTTATTAAAGTCTATAGCTTTGGAAGGAAGCTACACTGGAAGCTATTTATGTTTTGGGGAGAAACTCAGTAATTTCAAAGCGTTTGGAACAGTACTCCAAAAAACCAAAACAATGCATAACCAGGGATGATTTGCCAATTCTTATGGTTTCATTTTGGAATTTCTTTGTTTTGAAAATAATTTGCTAAATTAAGCCAAACTTTCAGCATAAAGCTAAAAAAACATAGATGAATATTGTTCACCTAACAGATTTCGCTAGTTTTGCTGCAAAAACAAAATAATGTTTGGACAGTTCATGAGAAGTAATGAAATAATGGGCTGTAATCTCAGAGATCTGTTACATGACAATATTGATGTCACGGGTGGACTACGAGAACAGTGGACCCACCGTGCCACCAAACAAGCATAAACCCACCGGTATTCACCAGAGCATTCCACAAGGAATGATGGAACTTTGCTGTGGGGAGCCCCCAGGTTGCGTTCCCCAGCTACACTTACTTGGCAGCTGCTGACAGCGGAATATCGAAGGCGCGGTATCAAGATGGGAGGCAGAGACGTAGTCAGACAGGTGGTAGTGAGGGCAGATGGTCCAGGCAGGCGTCAGTAACGAGAATGCGATAGGAAGTAGCAGAACCTGCAGATCAGAGACATAAAGCACTCTTTGTTCAGGCAATGCCCTGTTGTCTCCGACTTGCTGATATACCCAGGTCAGGTGATCTGGTTGGACAGGACTTCAGGTGTGTAATAATGCAGCAGAGGGAGCAGGAGCCAAATCATGTGCCACTTTCTCATCCACCAGCAGATGGATCTGATACACAAAAAGTCCTGGTCCTCTGAGGTTTTGGAGTAGACACAGTAGAACTGGTAGATGGCCCCTCTGTGGTTGCAGATCGCTGGGTGACACGGCAATCTGTGTCACCTGACACCACAAATGCACCTTAAGAATGTGCAGCGGTGCATAGTAATGCACTAAATCACAGCATGGAATGCAATGTAGTCCACGTCATTTGAAATTGAAGGTTATTAATGTTTATGGCATGTCTCCATTAGGTGTATTTAATGTTCAATGCAGTCCTATGGGAATTTGTTGTATCCCGTGCATTTCAATGGCTGTGCTAACTTGCCTGTACACCACACATTGTGTTGCATCAATCGCTGTGATGCAATACATTGCTGATGCAGCTGTTTATATATGTCCATTAGATATGAATGGATGCATGGATCCTTAAAACTTCCACATTTTATATGCCTGCAATGCAGAGTTTTTAAAGCAGCAGAGACCTAAGAAGAAATAGAGTAGTTGTATTAAGGTATTTCGGCCATTTGATGAGAACGGAAGATAAAATATGCCCAAAAAATAAATACTTAGAAATGAAAAGTTAAGAATAATCAAGGCCTAGGTATCTAGGTAGGCCTTGAGATAGTGTTAAACAATTTGCAGTTAACTTTAAACATGAAGGAGAATGAAGATCTTTGCCACAGATCTTTAACCCTACATTTAGCAGTAGAAGAGGGCTGGCTCCTGACAAGCATTAATTAATTTTATTCTCTACATGAACCTTGATCAGCCTTATCTCAAAAAGAACATTCCAATAAAATCAGCAGAAGCTAAGTATAAGGATGGCTTATCCTCCTGTCTGTAGGTCACAGATTGCTGCCCACATAATAGCCGCAGAGAGACTCCTGCCTGTCAGGTATTATTGCTTATAAAAGACGGATTTGTTCTGGCATAACAGCAAGCAAACGTACAACAATAAACATGTCTGTACACAGTAAATGTAATGTAGGTTTCATTCAGTATTAGCTAGCTACAACATTCCGAACAAGGGTGAGTCAGCTCTTTTACGCAATGTAGTGACTTCAAATTGTTATTTCTTTTATATTTTTTGCAGCATTACATGCAACCTTCCGATCACCTTTTCAATCAAAAGCTAGCTGGAGACTCACAGAGCTGAGAAAAAAGGGAATAATACCGGTTCTGGTTCTCAGCAGTGCCCCTCCTCCTGAGTAAATACCGGTATTCAGCATGTCACAGCAGAGAGGAGGCACTGCTGAGAGCCCAGAATGGGTTTCCTCATTCCTGCTCAAACCTGTATATTCACTCTATAGGACACACTATAGGACATTTCTGAGAGCAAAACAAAGTGTGCCTTATAGAGCAAAAAATACAGTAAATGTCTAACTATTGGTACATTCCTCAGCAATATTAAACCTGCAACAAATTACAGAGAGCTGCAGAGGTCAACAGCACAGATTTTAGTTTTGTGGCTTGATTTGGTTGCCCAAATGAGATGTGTGAAAGCATGAATACAGTGAGACAATTACTTCAATTACTAAGCCAAATGAGCTCTGCAGTGAATTTGTTTGCATTATAACTGATAACTGACAAGAAGTCAACTGGCTTCTAGAAAAAAAGTATTTCCTAAAAATCAGGCCTTTATTTTATATATATTTCATTCTAACCGGTTTATAAAATGTCTCCATGTAATACAGCAGTAAGTAGTTCATTTGCATGGACCAAATCTACATAAGCCATCCAGGATGTCAATACAGATTTATTTTTTAGTATGCTATGCAACAGGCTTAACAACATGGCCGCTGGCAATGACCTGATCGGGTGGCATATAGATACTTGATTTGTAGTGGCAGCATGTGACGGGTAAGCCAGTAAATTAGTTACACTGCCAAGCAGTGTCCAAGCAGTGAGATAGGACACTATTTCCAACACTTGAAGCTGCTGCTATTTTCAATCTGTTGGAAAAACAGAATTGCTTTAGAATGCTTAACCCACAGGGATATTCAAAAATAACCTTTACTGCCAATACCTCTGGAGAAGATGAAAAATGCACATAAAATTTGCAGCACTATACAAGGTTACTTTTGTGGGCTGATTAACTCTCTCCACTCATGTATTATTTCTGAAGAAATCCTCTTCTTCCACCCACAAATATGAAATATTGATGTTTTACTTGTGCAATATTTCAGTAAAAAAAAGCATTTTTGGTCACTTGGAATTGCTGACAACATTGAGCTATTGTAGATAAGTACTGAATAATAAATGTATTATACTGTATATTTAACAGGGCTATGGATGTGGTGGTCTTTAAAATGATTTTAAGAAAGCCTCTTTAAATACTCCAGGCCGGTTTTTTTGTATCACATACAGTACATTCCTTTGTTAGCCTTTTTTCTTTTTTTAAAAGAAAGAAAAAATTGATGTTATACAAAACTGACAGAAATGAAAACCAATTAAAATTAAATTAAACAGCTCAATAATGGGGCAGTAGTCAGTGACATGGTTCAGTGTCCGGAGCTCCTACTACTGCTCCTACTGCATGGAGCAGTAGTCAGTGACATGGTTCAGTGTCCGGAAAAAGTCTTCTTGCTGCCAACGTAAGGAGGCTAAAGGCTTTCGGCTAAGGTTATAAAGGAGTTTTAACAAAAATTTTTGTAAAAATGCAGGGAGCGACAAAGGAAGCTAATGGTAAAAACAGTGAATAAGTGTCACAAAAATAATAATAATAATTAATGAATGAGGCAGCATGTTAGAATTTAAATGGCAGTTTTAGCCAATCTGTCTATACCATGTAAGAAATTGATAGTGGAATTTACTCTGCAGGCAGGCACTGCATAAGGATTCTTTTACAATACAAAGCACTACACCAACTGTGTTAGGCTATTGGCAACACACATGTTATGTGCACTGGCCAGTACCCAGGCACTGCATCCAAACTGCATACAGCATTTCCTAAATAAAAAAAATTAAATGCATCCCATAGCACATCAGTATGTTCAGTGGCAAATGAATCCAATGAGTAGTTTAAAAGAGCCGTAACACTGCAGAACTACACAATATAAATAAATAAAATAGACAAATATAGAATCTTGTCTAGAAAAATTTCCAAATATAGACACCCACGTCCCATATAAATTCAAGTCTCATCTTACTAGCTGTGACTTCACAAATCAAATATCCAGACTTCAGTTGTGTTATAGATTTTATTTATATAATGAATGTAATACACTGAATGATTTTTAAGACAACTGTGTATTATTGAAAAAAGAAAATACTGATGAAAATACTGAATTTATCATGTACATATTTTATCAGCACTGTCAAATGCATTAACCCCACTGAACGTTTTATCATACATCATACTTTTGTTAACAAATCTAATATTCTAAAGCAGGCTGTAAGTAAAGTGATCAATACTGTTAATAATATGTCTTTTTTTTAATACCACTTTTCATCTTTTACGCATGTATAACCCTTTCTATTACAGACACTTATATCATTTTTACTAATCTTCTAGTATTCATAACTCTGTGTAAATATTTTGCCTGTGTCTATGAACTTCTGCTTCTACAGTAGTATAGATTAATACACACCATAGCGAACCCAGGTATTGGGGTGTTCCAATGGTACTCACAGGCAAAGGCAAGAGAATGTTCATCTCTAATTTATCTCTGGCCATTATTAGCATTGATTGAATTTCATGCATTCTACTGAAAGTACTTGTATATAGAAGAGGGGTGCTGCTTTAAAGGTGTTCTGACCAGTATACACCACTGAAAAAACATGACTGTTCCTCCATGATGTAATGGTAGATATTTCCAACACATGAAAAAAATATTAATTTAAACTTTTCCAAAAAAGGCAATATTTGGGTAACATCTAAGACTGTAACCCAGTAGTAGAACACTGAAGTGTAGAACTTGCCCACATTAACCAATCCGATTCCTTATTT
This sequence comes from Ptychadena robeensis, assembly GCA_036250615.1. Lineage (NCBI taxonomy): Eukaryota > Metazoa > Chordata > Amphibia > Anura > Ptychadenidae > Ptychadena > Ptychadena robeensis. The sequence goes on from CM070037.1 coordinate 80,233,917, forward strand.
TATTTTCCCAGAGAAGTAAAGATTGGTTACTGTTAGCAAATTGGCCATTATTATGGATGGTCTATGCTTACGTTTTAGCAAAAAGACCCAACAGCAACTGCCTTGTTGAAAAGGTCTAACTAGACATGGATAAAATGGACATTTTTCTTAAGTAAAAGTCTTCGATTGTCAACCGTACAAGTCAATATTACATTTCAACTAACTTTTTTTTTTGGTAACCGGACAAACATTTGTATAACCTTTCGCATTAGTCTTTTTAGATTTTTTTTCGTTACACATAACAACTCTTCAGTTCTAACTAGGCTAAAATCTACTGTTGAACTTCAGTATTTCACCAGATACTGTTTGTGTCCATAGTTCTGCAATCAAATGTCTTCCACCTTTGTGGACATCCTACTGCCATTGACTTGAGCTGCCTTCTATTTTATACTAGCATTGTGTAGTGCTTAGGATAACGGTCGCAATCCATTAACTTTGGGCTTGTGTTTCATATAACTAGAAATGTTCAGGCACTTTAACCATCACCAACAATGTTGGTTTCGTCAATAGAAAGTTTCTTGTTAGGCGTCCTCCAACACACAAAGAGCTTCCACAGCACTGCTGGGTCCCTGTGCCACACCACCTATCACAAAAAGCATGTTGCTAGACTGAAGACTTGAACACGAACATCGTCCTGTTGGCATGGATGGCAAAACTTCCCACCTCTTCTTCACTGTGTTAAAGCCTTCTACAGAAGTCAGAGGAGAAGGCTGATTGCCTGTAATAAGAAATGAAAGAACAGAAATAGTATGTTAAATGTTTGATTAAATTCTTCTTTCCAAGCATAACTTTTTACATATCTGACAATAAAACCAAGGAAAATGTTTTTCAACTTTCCAGGATCGCTAAGTACTTGACTCAAAATCCATTTGTAGCTTATGAAATGAAAACTGTACAGCTTGTTCTGAGTCAAGCTGTCTCTGATTGTGAAATTGACACATACAAAATGATAAATGTGTGCAGTGGACCCATGAGTTACAGTTTCACTCAATACAAACTTGAGTCCCAAATAAAATGTAAGTTTTAACTTACTGCCAAAGTCTTCACTTTCAAACAGATTTATGGCTCAGGACAAAACATGTTTCCGCTTTCGAGTTTGTAAATGTATAATCAAAGGCATTAGTAATTAAGACAACAATGAGTATTCTGGTCCAAAGAGGTAGCTAACACCAGTACATTAATAACCAATGGTAACCAATAAAATGAACACAGACCACTGATAAGTGCAAAAAAATACACATCCAATAAAAAAAAAAGAAATTAAAACACAACAATAACAGTAAATAGGATCTGCAAACTAAATATATCCAGAAGAAAAAGGGAATATCCACCAGTGTGGGAGTAGACAAAAATTTAGACCAGTGAGTCAGAGATTCACGGCCTCTATACCCTGTCAAGCTTCAGCAGTGTACCTCTATTGGCATACGCAGCTTGATAAATGTGCAAGAAGAATTAATCAAACCCTTCCAGGTATCTAGAGTTGGAGGCTTTTTCTTCAGCCAGCGGAGGGCTATAAGCTTCCAAAAAAAAAAAGGCAAAAGAAAGTATGGGCCACCGATGTGGGGACCAAACCCTCCATCAGACTCAAGAGGAAAAGCTTAGATAGGTATGTTTGAGGACTTAATTTAAGTGCATGAAAATGGCCCACAATAGCTAGAAAAGCTATTGTGGTCTGGTCCTCTGTTGATATTGGCATCGAAGATATGGAAATCATCTGGATAATAAAAAAACACCCCCT
>CM070037.1:80235793-80250425 GCA_036250615.1 Ptychadena robeensis
CGGGGGGAATCTCCGCTACTTATGGATGTTTCACCACACCATAGGTAGTTCCCATATACAAGACAAAAAGAAGGAAGAACTAAAAGGTAAGGGTGAGGGTGGTGATCATGTGACAGATCTCACTAACAAGCACAGCATGTCCTAATGGACCATCCTAAGGCCACACAACAACAGACTCTTCCAAGGAGAGAAAGGACACAAAAAAGATAGCTCCCTGATCATCCTCTCTTCCTCAAAGCCCAACATGTCAGCTTAAATTATAAAAAAACATTGTTTCTGGTAGGCTCAGAAAATGTTAATATTAATATATTAATGGAAGCAAAATTGATAAAGGGGACTCGGAAGCTACATTCACCACATCCGGTCAAAATTAGAAAAGGGGGGTATGGGTGAACTAAACCCAAATTAGGGGGTGGCCAACCCTCCGTTAATATATTAATATATGTGTTTTCTGTAAACTACCTAATTGGTTTTTTTAAAATGGTAAGGGGTGCTTTTAGAGTTTAAGAATACATTATGGGGATTAGAATTATTTCTTATGGTAAAACTAAGTCTTAACTTACAACCAACTTAATGTATAACCGACCAATGGGTTATTTAATTTACTAGGGGAAGCAAATATACAAATCAATATATAGTTTGAATGCCCACCCCCAGTGAGACAACAACATCAAGGAAATAAGTTACCCTCATGGGGGGACTTTGCGTTGGCACACCCAACTCTTCATACATTAACCATAAAAAGAAAATACTCTATTAAATAAACACAAGTTAAAATGTAGTAAATGTGACACAGATAATTCAATTAATAATAGATTTTGTAACAACATGATCCAGAAAATGTGTTTGCATTGTTGTTAAAGTATGTGCGAGCACCCTTTGTGCGCCAGCTGTTGGTTTGGATGGGAATGCCGCTGCCCATTCAAACTAATGGCACTGGCCAGAGATTTACGCACATGTCCATTCTCTGGCCGACCGAGTATTAGGGCGACAGGGATCTGACGGTGGCAAAATCAGCCGTGGCTCGTTAAGTGTGTGGGGACCCTTAGGGTTAAGGTCATCAGTTTAGCAGGACATGCCAAACTAAGGATCTTATCGTTTTACCTTGCCAAACTAAGGATCTTAACGTTTTACCTTGTGGTTTTTTTTAAGTGCACGACCTTGTGGTCAATGAATCTTGAATAGTTGGGTGTGCCAAGGCAAAATCCCCCCATCAAGGTATCATCTTTTTTTGTTTGTTTTGTTTCTTCCCATACAACTGGTGGCCCACTACAGTGACACAGAAATTTTATAAATGATCCTTACAAGTTTGCAAGCTAGCACACACTCTGTGACTCAAAATAAGAAAAGTAAGAGGATGAGCATTACACACAAACAATTGTCAACTGTGGAACAATTGTCGATTTCAAACTAACCTCCTGAATGTTTGCTGACCCCCCCAGGCTGCACTCGAGGGTCCTCACCTATCCTCAGCAAGCCAATTTTGAGTTTTGAGGACCAATCAATCATCTCCGGGTCCGCCTCTTCAGCATCATCAAAGATGCCGAAGAGGTGAAGGGCAGCGCCTTCGACCTCCATGTCATGGTGGCGACGCTGGCTTTTTCCAGCATATCCCTGGCATCATAGCTAATGGAATCCTCTGAAAGCAGCATCTGCCAATCGGATAGAATGATACTAGACAACTAAACCCTACACAGAAGCTATGTAGAGCCATATGTAAACATAAAAATATACTTCACCCAAAGCAAAAAGTCAAAAATAATGTATGGAAAATATAGAAGAAAGCTGCTCTGATGAACATCTGATAATACCGACATTTAAACCTGAAAATAATTTATATTATTCTTTAAAAAGGAAGAGATTTGTATTGTACAAGAAGGTCAGGCTTTTTGTAGTGGAAAAATGAAACGCTCCGTCTTGGTGGCACCGCAGCAGCTCAGCCTCTGTGCAGCCTCCTAGACAATGGCTGTTGCTATGGAAATCTATAGGGCTAGCTCTCTGTATTCAATAATCCTAGCTTATTCATGTTTTTTTGCTCAGAACACTCAGTCAACACAATCTAAGTACATTTTCTGCAGCTCCCGGGCTATTCAAGTACACATTACTGGTATAAACCAGCTGTTATCACAGTATTGCTGTCCTTTTATCTCGCCAAAGCTTGTTTACAAGTAGCAAAGTTGAAGTTTTATTGATCTATAATTTATTTTTCCTTTTGTGCGTTTCTACCTGTGGCAGAATAGATTCATCCACAACCATCACGTCATGTTGTAGCCTAATAATGCATGGCCCCATATTGCAAGGATCTATACACAATTCCTGGAAGCTGAAAACATCTTGCATGGCCAGCATACTAGCTGGACATGTCTCCCATTGGGCATGTTTGGGATACTCTGGATCGGCATATACCACAGCATGTTTCAGTTCCTGAAAATATTCAGCAACTTTTGCAGAGAAGTGGAGCCACAATCAACAACCTGATTGTGTTACACTGTGTAAGGTAAATGGAAGCCACTTCAGAACAGTGCATACTAACACAGATTTGTGAACAATATTTGAGAGTAATGGGTAATTACCAAAGTGTGGTAGTTATATTTTTTGGTCAGTGCATGTAGACTGCATCTGCAACTCCTCTAACCAATTCATACTCCTTTCATGTAAATGGAGCAGTCATTACTGTATAGCCACTAAATAAATGGAGCAGTCATTACTGTATAGTAACTAAATTACATAATTTGCTTGGAAAAAAGTTGTGCACATTTCAGAGTGGCCTTTTATTGTGGGAAGTCTTAGGTACACCTGTGCAATATTCATGCTGTCTAATTAGATCATATATTCTATTAGTAGTACAACCCGAAAACATACAAGGCCAGTGACCAAAGTCAACATTTTACACTCCTAGCTGCAACCCTTGCACCCCTTTCGCACTCCTGGGGGCAAGGCCTAGCGGCAGATGTGAGAAATTAGGTCCCACAGGAGCTCCTGCGGTGATCCTCTGGTAATCAACCGGCAGATACTCAAGCGGCTCCCCTGGCTGATCTACCTCTCCTCGTCCGCGTCAGTTGAATGCTGCACCTCTGCACACCACAATGAATTGCGGGAAACCCTTTCACACTCCTAGCTGCAACCCTTTAAAGTTATATTTTAGCTGTTAGCTTTTTCTCTTTTGCTATCCTCGCATATAACCCTTTCACTGTGAACCCCCAGAACTTGGTTAGCAGATAACCCCTTAGACAACACAACAAATTACACACCTCTAGCTGCAGTCCTACATTTAAGCTGCCAGATAAGAAAGCTGCATAAGAAAAGGAAGCAAAATCTGACAAGATCCTCTGTTGTTCACTACTGAATGGTGTAAGAGATCTGGAGGGTTCAAAGAAGGAGAGAGTAAACAGCAGCAGGCAGGCTCTGCTTTTAAACAGCAGGCTCTACTTTTGCTTTCTGCTTTTTTTCATAATGATATTGTGCTGTCATAAAAAATGCAGTGCATGAAGGCAATATTTGACTGCTCCCACTGCCTGTGCTCATCTATTCTACGGCCAGCCAAGGACCAGCACAGGTCCGCGTCCCAGGGGTTGGGGACCTCTGCTCTGCAGGAGTATATTTACATTAATCTTTGTGTGACTAGAGTTAAGATGAAATTTTTTTACATTTATATTTTTTTCTTTTAGCTACAGGAACATACATATGTATAAATAAATGGACTGAAAAAGAGCCCCTAATTTATCTTTCAACAGTCTGTCACTCCATCTACTGTGACCTCTTCTGTCACTTCCCAGTGATTCTTTGCTGGATACTTACTTCAGACAGTAATTCTACCTTGTCTTACTTCACTTAAAAAAAATCTTCTAGTTGTCATCAGAATGAAAGTCTACAGTAGATAATTGATTTTGCAGAAATGTTAGGAAATTAGTTTTCTTTCTACCCCAACCCCAATTTTCTGCAAGTCATTATTTTTCTTCATCATAAAATAATCTTTTCAGCTGTAGGAACTGTTAGATGCCCTATTTGGCTCACCTGTGCAAACAGCTTTTATCATTTTTATCTACGCAGGATTTCTATTCTAATTAAAGAAGAATTCATATTAAATCAAAATAGGAATATGTAAAAATCATTTAAAACAGTTATACCTATAATCTGACATATCCAGGAGCACCTAACAAATTACCCCTATGTCATACCTCACTGAGGTGCCACATAATGAATGGCATGCATTAAACTGTGCCAGGCCCTTAAAAACACACAATACATCATAAAAGCTGGACAGAGGGAAGACAATTATAAGGATTAGTATAGTTATCATATCTCAACTAAATCAGTCAATATTCCCTTTGCCTTTTATATAGCAGAGTGACTGTTTTCATACTATGTTCTATGACACATATGCAACACACACACACCATTTTAATTCCTGAGTTCCAGGGTATGAAATTATGCTAATTAAAAAAATAAGGGGTGGTAAAATCATGATTGCCCAAACAGAAGGCAGATCAAATTGAACTACCACTTTCTGACAACCTATGCAGATTATAGCTTTGCCGAACATGCCATTTTGCATTTCCTATGGAAACCTGTTGTACCATGCGGTAACTCTAGCATACTGTGGTGGGGTTGCAGCCATGCAATGCAGTCAGTATGAAAGGGCCCTTAGTTTCTGTTTCACACTGTGCTGTATTGTGTTTTGCATTAACACAGCACATAAATGCAATTTCCCTGCAGGACACATTTTACAGTAATATAGGAGACCTAGCCTAGAGGCATATGCTGATGCAGAGTTTAGTTACCTGCAATAGACATGCTTGCATTACCGTGAGCAAGTCTGTTGTGGGTAAGCTACCACGATACACTCCTGCAGCATGTAGTGTAATGTTGCGTTTTTACAGGACTGTGTTTTCTCATATATTTTACTATTTACACATGCATTTTTTATGTGTCTTGCTGTTAAAAAAAATCTTATCTTATTTGCATATTGAATGCCTGTGTTTGTGTCAACCAGGCATCATGGACGTGCGTGACGCTTCCATGGCGGCCAATACATGGATTTTCATGGTGGAGCGTATATACTACATTCTGTATAAAATGTGGCAACTCGTAGTGGCTTGGTCTTCACTTTTCTTATACATGGACTGTATCCACTGTGCGCATGTCTTTTCATTACATTCTTCACTACATTGAACTGTTGGCTTTTGCACTCATTGTCATAACCACTGCCAAATCACCCGCATACAGCGAACACAGCACACTGCCAGAATGCAAATAGTGCAGTGACTTATGTCAAAGGTAGAATGTGAGATGCTGAAATCTTGAACACTCCCCCTAGAGGTTTCAGCTAGTTTGTACAGCTTTGGAGGGCTTTGTCTTTTGAAAATACGTTGTGATATGTGTTTCCTGTTGTGTATGTGCAAAAGGCATGTATTTAACAAAATTAAAGCCTTAAAAAAACACATATAGTGTGAAAGGGCCCTCAAACACATTTTAGTGCCTGAGTGATATTCTAAGTTTTATTTGCATCAAACGATTGGCAAATGTGGGCAATAACTGTCTATTTGGACCCATGACAACTTGCATCAATAACAACGTGGGTGCCTGAGTTGACATTAAAGAACAATTGCAGAGAAGCAACTGATGTGCTAAGCGTTTTTGAACACTGTAGGAGGCCAGCTTCAAAAGGTAGGCATTTAGTAGACAAAACAGGCTCAGGTATGGTGAATCAAACTGCTTTATAGATGTGGAAAGATGAACAAATCAACACAGTGCAGCAAAGAAAAACTCACAAATGGCAGCCTTCTTTGGCCAGGGTTCTGTGTCGGAAAACCTTCTAAATATAGTCCATGTAATCTGCAGGGGAAGTTTTCACCAGGTTCTGCTCACACCCGGATAGAATTCCACCCGGGACTTAACAACTAGAAGCACCCACCCTGCTCTGCTCCTGGTCAGCTCCAGACCCAAACCTCAGTTGTGTATTGCTTTGAACAAACCAGTATGCAGGATTCTGGAGCTGCTACTACATGTAGCGTCTACATCCGGGAGCAATATATCTGCCATCTACAACAATCTCAGACAAAGTGAGGGGCATTTTAACGTGAATAACAATCGGCTCATTATGCCTAGTGTAAACAAGCATTTAGGCTATGACTATGTCTTTTTCCCACATTTGGCATGCTCTCTAATCATTGGGAAAAATATGCAGATGAGCAATGCCCATTCAAAGTAAAGGGGCTATGACGTGTCATAGACTACGCACCTACTGCAATGCATAATACAAACACTGCAACTTCACATGCCTGAAACATGACTCACCATCGCCACATTGCTCCCAAGAACCATGGTCACAGACAACACAATCCCCCCCCCTCATAGTGGAGCAGAGCCCTAAGGGAAGGGCTACACTATGCTCTTGGATGTGTTGGCATCAGGGTATCTTACATGCACCACCCCCCCCCCCCCCCCACTGTTGGCTCTGTTGGGGCAACGTTATCGGCACATAACACAGCCCCTTTAAATCAATGGGCTGGCAAGTAACTCACGTGCCTGAGCACATGAGTCATACGTCAGTATGAGGCGTTCATTGACTGTCAAGGCATACGTCATATGTCAAGCCTCCGTTGCGTTCATGTCTACGGATGTCCAACTAGACTCCCTGAGTTTATCAGCCTTACTCTGCAATGCTTTTTGATAGTTTTATCAAATACTCAATGTTTTAATAAATACTCAAAATATAATAACAATTATTCATTTGTGTATGTTTTTCAAACTATGATACCTAACTGCCAATATTTCTTAGTCACTGAGCCATCTGCTTGGCCAATCCTTTCCGTAACATCTTCTTATACTGTATTTTACAGCCTCTCAACCAGTGTTTGTCAGCATTTTTTTGTAAAAGATAACCCATACACTAATAAAGCTTGAGGCCTACGGGGCTCAATATGTTAATAAAGGTATAAAAAGCACAGGACCCCGCCTACTCCCATATGGAATTCTATGCCACTGGGTTTTTACTCTTTCGTTGATATCTCCTTTGACAGGCTCCCCTAAATCTCCAGGCTATAATATTCATAATATTTTTATGCACATAAAACAAATGATAGCTTCCTTACAATTACTCTGCAATATGAATAACCAACTCACTAGTAGAATATTTAAAAGCATACATCAATAAGGTATTTTTCTCATTCAAATGTGTTGTCAGAGCTGAAAGCACATAAGTACATCATTTTTATATAAGTGCAATTCAGGCCGCAACTGGCCGCCAAATCGATATAAGAAATTACGGATATGTAATTCTCAAATGGATTTCATTACTTTGGATGTCCCTGTCCAAAATAACTGCTGGCACACAAAGGGAAGGAGAATCAGAAGGGGTTGATCTGCTGAAGAGATTGTAACTTCCAGATGGTTTATTATTTCTGTTCTTCCAGTCCTGAGATTTGTACAGCTCTGCCACACAGGCAAGGGAGGGGCAAGGGAGGGGTTTTATTTCACATTTACTTACTGGCCTCTTTCAAACCTGACCCAGTAATTAGAGAATGGGGGAAACATCTTTACATTGCTCTGATTTCTCCTACTATCAGCATGCATGTTGCAGAGCGGTACACCTGAGTACACCTTGTTCTACTTCTCCTTCCTCTTCCAAGAGACTTCACCAAGTCAAATTTAGATAATTACAAAACTTCCAATTAAAAAAGTAAAACATTAAATTATGTATTAATGAATGAACATGTATTAATATTAAAGTATGCAATAAATAAAGTGGCCAGGATCACAAAGTTATCCTGGCATTTTATTCTACAAACCTGAATGACTGTGCAGTGGAGCATGAGCTGCTGAGACAAATTGGGACATTGCCTTAATAAATCCAGCAGCTGCCATCAGGAATTAGACTTTAAGATGAGAATAGAATTTAATGAATTGGAACTTTAGGCTTTTTGTCCTCCCCCTAAGAGATTTCATCTGCTATTAACAAGATGTCTCTGGCTGGGTTTTCATAACGGGAGTGGTAATGTTGTATCTGGAAAACAATGTTCCCCCTGTGAAAAAATGTTATAACATAATTGTAATGCTCAAGTTGTGCTTAATATTAGATTTTTCTGTGGTTCTCTAATACATGATTTCATACAGGCAGAAAAAAAATGCTGTTGGTTACTGTAATGTGTGTGTTGAATTTGAACAGAACAGTAAGTGTTGAACTATAAACCTATACAACATTATTAATATTATAACTGCACAGTAACACAACACGAAGCCCAACAGGCTGAGAAGGAGAGAAGACCAGCATGGGAATTTAAAAAATATCATGGCATCAATATGGCAGGCATGAGGGAAAAGATACGTGTTGTCTTGTGCCACATGGCTGCACAATTTTTAGAACATAGTAAACAGCATTCTAAAAAGCACACCTTTTTGCGCACACATTGCAGGTACACACATTTAAAATGAATGGGAATGCGTTCTGGAGAAAAAGCCACTGCCAAAAATGCAGCACTTAAGCAAAATGTAGCGGAGCCCTGGCCTTAATGACCCTCCCCTCATACAGACCCATTTTTTATTCAGTTCCATACATCACCTGATGGCCTTTCTGGCCACTGTCAACACTTCTACTGTGTGTTTGCTGCTGACAATTGTGCCCAACTATCTACAGTACATCCGGAAAGTATTCCCAGTGCATCACTTTTTCTACATTTTGTTATGTTACAGCCTTATTCCAAAATGGATTCAATTCATTTTTTCTACAGAATTCTACATCCAACGCCCCATAATGGCAACATTTTTCATAAAAAATATAAAAACTGTGAAAAGTATGTGTACGTAAGTTTTCACAGCCTATGCTCAATACTATGTTGGGGCACCTTTGGCAGCAATTACAGCCTCAATTGTTTTTAATATGATGCCACAAGCTTGGCACACATATCCTTGGCCAGTTTTGCCCATTCCTCTTGCACAGCCAGTTTAAGATCTCTCTAGAAATGTTGAATGGGATTCAAGTCTGGGCTCTGGCTGGGACACTCAAGGACATTCATAGTGTTGTCCTGAAGCCACTCCTTTGATATTTTGGCTTTGTGCTTAGGGTCGTTGTCCTGCTGAAAGATGAACCGTCGCCCCAGTCTCAAGAGCGCTCTGAAGCATGTTTTCATCCAGGATGTCTCTGTACATTGCTTCAGTCATCTTTGCATTTATGCTTACTAGTCTCCCAGTTACTGTCGCTAAAGCTGGGCATAGACGTCTCGTTTTTCTGTTCAATTTTAGTGCGATCATGTCCATGTCCAAAGTGTCAGATCGATTTTGCCCTAAATCGCATGTAAAATAGATCGTGCATGGATCCGTTAAGTTTAAAAAATGTATTAAAAAGCACAAGCATGAATCGAGTGCTGTAAGTTGTCTCATGCGACCATTTTAAGCGATCCATCTATGAATCTAGTGGAAATTACCTTTGTTTGTGTGCTTTTCTGTGCTGTGGTCACTGGCCAGTTCTTCAGCTAACACCACTCCAAACCCATAAATGTGTGCGTGCAAGACATATTGAGACTTTCATGATAGAATCTCCAGGAATTGAGGACATCATATGTTGCAGTCTGCAATTGATTTTGCAAATTAAATCGATTCCAGAATCGGATGGTCGATCGGTTTAAAAATCGAACGCAGGAAAATCAAGACGTCTATGCCCAGCTTAAAAAACATCCCTTCAGCGTGATTCTGCCATCACCATGCTGCACTGTAGGTTTGCTATTCGCATAGTGAGTAGCGGTGACTGTTTCCTCCTAAAACCACGACTGCCATTCGCACCAAACAGTTCAATCTTTGTCTCATCAGACCGGAGAATTTTTTTTCTAATGATCTGAGAGTCAATCAGGTGCCATTTAGCAAACTCCAGGGCAGGCTGCCATGTGTCTTTTACTAAGGAGTGGCTTCTGTCTGGCCAGATAACGAGCATCTTTCTCCCAGCATCAGATGCACACTTTTCATCAACCACAATGCATTGCACCAAACTGATACTGCAGAGATCCCTGACTCAGCTGCCTTGAGAAGAAAAGATCCGGAAGTGGCTTCTCTTGCCCTTAATTAAGATGTTCCCACCATCAAACATGAAGGTAAGTAAGTTTTAGTTGTTTTTGTGTAGCAGTTTTCCAGGATGTGTCTATTTCATGTATGTGTTTTTTTTTAGTTTTAGTTTAAAACCGCTCTAATATATGTTTGATTTTTAGTTTTAAGCCCCTTTAAAGCTTAGAGGAGACTTTGGTTTAGGACCACATTATGCTAAGTGAAGGGTGTCATTCAATTTTACTTCTACTCCTTATGCCAATTGTGCAATAAGATCTGCTATAAATACCCAAGTTTGAATATCAACAGGCAACTTTTGGAGTTAATTTCCGGTTACATTTTTCATTTCATGTGATGTTGACGTTGCAAGTTGAGTTAAACAGCCTAGATGTGTGGCCAGCTTATAATCTATTCAAAGTTGATGTAATGTGCATTTATAATTAAACCCAGACGAAGCCGCGCTCTGTGGTTAATGCTCGTCATTAGTTGCACTCTGTCAGTTAAAAATGGAAACAAGTTCTGGAATAATTTAGAAGATAATCTTGTAAACTGACTATACTACGCTGTTATTTTTACCAGCCACAACTATTGATGTCATTTAGAAAGCAGATCTTTGCCTCTCCTATAAAACATTTATTTCTTAAAATGTGTGCAGGCAAACCCGAATCTTACAATCTCCTGTCCTTTGCACCTTTGCTGCTAGGTATTTCATTACAGAGCAAGATTTACTTAAAAATATTGATGTAAAAATATTGATGCTCTTTCACCCTGAACAATCACCTTGGCGTGGAAAGTCCAAGCCCCCAGAGGTGCAAGGTTCAATTGGTTTCTTTTGTGCACCCCAGGTGATTGTAACAGCAGGGAAGAGAAGGTCATATGGCTATATATGAAGCTTTGGGGCATCACAAGCAGGGCTTTAAGGTGGTGGAACTCACCCCCCCTCCCCTGACCACGCCCATACCCACCCCTAGGACTGCCCCCTAAAACTGCCCCTTTTATGCCGGGTGTCCACTCCATAAATAGCTCCCCATCGGGGGAACGGGGGCACGTGCGCTGGCCAGCGCAGGCAGGAAAAAAGCCCTACCTGTTAGAATACTTGCCTAAAAGCCCCCATACACCTTACCATACAATTTTTGTACAATTTACTTTTCTTCTACCAAAACCATGTAATGTGAGGACCTTTCTAACCCTTCCAATCACTATGTATTCTATCAGGGAGGACCCGGCACTACATCATTGTTGGTAGATCTAATGGAGATTGTATGGAAAGATCTAAAGGTGTATGGGCTGATTAATGTATGCCAATCCTGATCTTTGGGACTGTGACCGAACAAACCAGCTGTGTATTACTAAAAGATTTATGGAGTCTTTACCCGGTTATTAGCTTGTTGGGCACCCTTTTGTTCTTGGAAGGATTTCTACAAGACTTTGCGGGTGTTTACCTCCCTCAAAAAAAACATTTGCAGGTTGTTTTTGAGGTGTTCAATAGGGTTAAGGGCTCTTCTAAATCCACAACACCACCACCTCCGATGATTTCTATATGGAGATGGCTTTGCTCACAGGGCACCACCAAGGCACAGGCGCGCCACCTCCCCTTCCTCAGGGCGGCTACAACTCCACCCCCCAGTCCACACTGAAGAGAAAGATCTCTCCAGCATGGACGGGGGAGGAGACGCCCAGTCATAGGGCCACCGCCCATAAACATTGGGAAGGCGCCGCCTCTACCTCACTGCAGATTGCGAGGGAGGGGAAGAGGAGAGTCACAAAATCGCGCGCCCGTAAGATAAGTGGCGGAATGCCGTTCCGGTGCGTTCTGCCAGAAAAAAAGCCCTGCTTTCAACCCCCAGATGCTCTGACACCCTTTTTTGGATTAGTCATTTACAATGTGACACCCCTATCTGCAACCTTTCATAGCTATCAATGTTTTTCGCTGCGGTTATCTAAGTGACATGTATGCGTTTAACAATAACAGCTGAAAAAACTTGGCAATCTAAAAAATTAGACTACATCCAAGCAATATGTGATAGAGTCACATGGTCAGAAGTAAAGGCCAACTCTAAGCTCAGCCTCCAAGTCTAATGAACCTATTAATAATTTGACACAACCTAAATAAACAATGATTAAAGCGGACCTACCACCTGACAGGGCACTTTTTATTCCCTGATAATTGGGGAGATTTAAAGTTACAGCAGGAGGGGCGTTTTTTCCAAGATCGCCCTTCCCACTGTGTGAGGTAACGCTGGTCCCCACCCAAAGTAAATGCCGACACACAAAGGGTGTGCGGCTGATTCTGAGCACGACCGGCTGTGCATGATGACGTTATTATGTGCGGTTGATCTGCCGGGAGATCTAATGCTAAATGTGTATGGGGGTTTAAGTCACATGTTATTGATTACACATTTCTGCCTGTGTGCTTTCTATAAACTGCGGCTATAGTGGCAAAGTAACAAATATTTCAACATAGCAATTACACCCTTTTTATTAAAATTTCCTATCATAAAAGTAAAGAATGCTTGTGGAATGTAAACGTGATTTTGGCCACAAAAAACATGAAATAGATAAAAGTATTCTTATTATCCAAAGTGGCTAAAGAAAATAAGGAAAATCTAAATGACAAACCTAGACCCAACCATAGATGTCTCAATTCCCTGACCGATTTTCGCCCAATCGAGCACCATGCTGGTTCAAAAATCCTGGGCAAAATCAGGCCACAGGTGTGACCAATCCATATCTCCTCATATCACATAATGGAACATTTTAGAAATGGCCTAACCTGGTATCTATGGACCTTCCCTGCTAGATGTGCGCTTGCGTTTCTAGTAACGCGCAACACTGCGTATTACTGAAAGCGCATTTTTTTGCTGGTAACAGTAATCAGCAAAACTGCAACTGATTCTTTAGCCTGTGAAAGCATTTTGTTAACAAATTCTCTCTTTGGCAGGACTGGTTGCTATAGTGTAATGGAAGTGGCTTCAATTCGCCGGTACTAAACATGATGGCAGCAGGAATGAAAAAGTGAGGAAGGTAAGTATGTTTTTTTTGTTTGTGTAGCAGTTTTCCCAGATGTACACTGTTGACAGATGAGTATTATGTCTATATAATTTATAAATCTTTTTTTATTTTAAGTTGAGAACAGCTTTAACCTCCCTAGCAGTAACTTGGGGTAGCTTGGGGTAAATGTATTTACCAATAATGGTAACCCCAGCTAAACTTGGGGTAGACAAGCCCACACTGTCCTTCAGCATCAACGTTCTTTGTACTTGTCACTGGACCCACCTACCTGGCATCAGTGCCCTCGCTATATGCCTGTATTGTATAACAGGCATAGGAGTCCTGGGGTTGGGGAAAAGCGACCAGGATAAATGAACGGATTACATTCTAAGGGTATGTTTCCATTATACGTCGGGACCCCCTCCGCTAAGCGTATTGCTTGGCGGGGATCCCGACGTAGCACATATGACTTATGTAATGTAGTCGAGTACGTTGAGCCTCTGCATTGATGTGTAAACAGAGCATCTGCCGAGTAGGTAAATCTATGTGCTACGTCGGGACCCCTGCCAAGCAATACGCTTAGCAGAGGGGGTCCCGAAGTATGTGGGAACAAGCCCTAATAGAGCCAATACTGCTTTTAATACTGAATTTGGTGAATACCCCAACCACCCAGGATGTTAAGTTTAAATATATTTGTGTGGGGGTCAATAAGTAGTTGTTAATGAGTAACTGACCAAGGCCTCCCGCAGCAATTACTCTGCCTCCCAGATACCCAGCCACAAAGTCGGCTCTCTTCTCCCTCATGCGCGTTGACCGTCCAGGTTTGCTCCAGACACCTACAAAACAAAACATACACACATTCAGTGCCTGTCAGCAAGCAGCAAGCTTTTTTTTCATTTTGATTAACATTTATTTTCAAGAGAAAAGTTTGTTGCACGAGGGGAAGCCAAAAAACACAAGGAACATACAGTTAAGAGCTGTGAATATCACACAGAGATCGGCTGACAGGATGATGATGAGATTTCAGCTACAACTGTCAGGTCTCCCATGCACCTTTATTCTTAGCAAGGTGCGCTATTCTAAAAGGCCGCACCTGTCATCTGCAAACAAATAAATCTATTTCAAGTGGGGCTTTGCTGTACTTACAACAGCAATGTAAACTAAGTAAGGTGTCTATGGCAACCTGAACTTTTTTTGGATCCTCCTGTGACTTTTTTTTTTTTTTTTTTTAAACAGAAACAATGTGCTATTTTATGACTCATTAGGCACAGCAGTTGCAACATTTTCCCTTCAAGCTAATGGGGAATAGAATGAGTACAAGGCTGAAAGCACAAAAGGTAGAAGTCCTTCCTGACTGAAATTTTTAAAGCATTTTGGAGAAGTTTTTTTTTCTTAGACACAGTATTAAAGGGTTAAAACTACAGCCACATTTTTAATGCTGTTTTTGTCCATTTTAAGGAAAGTTCAATCTCTTTAAAGCTTATCAATTTCAATGGAAAAGAGAGTGAGGATAGTTATTAAATTCTTCTATAATGGAAGACATTTTATGTACAGTGGCTTGCAAAAGTATTGAACTTTTCCACATTTTGTCACATTACAGCCAAAAACA
>CM070037.1:80250525-80284033 GCA_036250615.1 Ptychadena robeensis
ACACAGAGGAGAGCTGTGGGCTGTGTTCAGTTCGGCTATGGATGGCTCGGCCGGGGTGCACAGCTGGGCTCGGCTGGGCTAAACACAGAACACTGAACAGATCAGTGTAGTGTGACGTGTTGTGCTGAGAGTGGACTGCTGCTAGTGACACCTGTGGCTGAATTGAATATTGCATCCATAAAATTTATTGCATTATCCCAATTGATGTGAAAACTTATTAAATCTTTTTTTTTCTGGATTTTATGCCCTAAAAACTGGTTGCGTCTTATGGTGCGGTGCGTCTTATAGTCCGAAAAATACGGTATCTCTCTACCAGTGTTGCACATCTAAAGACTGAAATCCTTGCCCATTCTTCTTCTTGCAGCTCAGTCAAATTAGATGGACAGCGTTTGTGAACAGCAGTTCAGATCTTGCCACAGATTCTCGATTGGATTTAGATCTGGACTTTGACTGGCCCATTTTAACACATGGATATGTTTTGTTATAAACCATTCCATTGTTGCCCTGGCTTTATGTTTAGGGTCGTTGTCCTGCTGGAAGGTGAACCTCCGCCCCAGTCTCAAGTCTTTTGCAGACTCCAAGAGGTTTTCTTCCAAGATTGCCCTGTATTTGGCTCCATCCATCTTCCCATCAATTCTGACCAGCTTCCCTGTCCCTGCTGAAGAGAAGCACCCCCAGAGCATGATGCTGCCACCACCATATTTGACAGTGGGGAGAGTGTGTTCAGAGTGATGTGCAGTGTTAGTTTTCCACCACACATAGCGTTTTGCATTTTGGCCAAAAAGTTCCATTTTGGTCTCATCTGACCAGAGTACCTTCTTCCACATGTTTGCTGTGTCCCCCACATGGCTTGTGGCAAACTGCAAACAGGTTCACTCTATTTAGTCATTAGCACTCATCAGGCAATGTCTATGGGAGACTGATTGCCCTCAGACCAAAGGGGGTGGAATAATTACACACACCCCACTCTTCAGTAATTTATTTGTAAAACATTTTTGGAATCATGTATGATTTTCGTTCCACTTCTCACGTGTACACCACTTTGTATTGGTCTTTCACGTGGAATTCCAATAAAATGTATTCCAATAATGGGGTGTTTGCCAGTTTAGGTGCACAAAAGCAGACAACTGGCTACATAAGAAAGGGGTGAAAATACTGGGAAACCAAGTCCCTTGTTGGCATTGTTCTGTTATTAAAGATAGACTAAAATATGCTTGACATAAAACACCCACTGACCTCCTGAATGTATTAAATTACACAGAAATGATGCCCTATACCCAGCTTCACTCACTTTGTAATATCTAGCCGAAGCTCTGAGGTGGTGTTTTGCAAAGTTGGGAGGCTGCCAAGTCACTGGCAGGATTCAAAATAAACTGACCAACTTCTTGTTAGAGGATTAAGGGCAGATGTGCTAAGCTATTGATCTGAAGTCATCTACTGTGAACTTTGAGGTTGAAGCTGATTCATAGTGGCTGCAGCTATGAAGGTTGTTTTTTAGCTTCCTAAAATCCATACTGTCTGTATATGTGGCCAAGTGATAGACAAACTACATTTTACTATGCTATGAAGGTGTTAATAAAAACTGCTCAGTTACAGTCAGGACAACTCAAAAACACCCAGGGAATGTAAATATCACAATTTAGTTGCAGTTCTGGAAGCTAGCAACAGCAGCAGATATCTTTTCATTATCAGAAAAATAAATCTGTGCCTGGGTTGGGGTTTTTCATCTGCTTCCCCACTGAGATGTATCATCACTGTAAAGATAAGACTGCCACGGGTTCAAAGTAAACATGCTGTCACTATAAGCTATGCAGCATTTGTACATGTCAGGTGTAAATATTTCAAGGACCTGATCTTCTCAAATGATCAGAATGGTTAACGTTGGCACCCAGTAGATGCTGGGAAGTGCATACTGTCAGAAGCTTTATCAATGTTCCTTTTACTGTATCATGCATAGAGTTAAATGGGGCAAGTATTTGAGGTATACAAACAGTGTGCCTTGTAAAGGGAGAAGAAAGGAAGACCTGGAACAGTGCGTACTTATCTCTCACACCCCTTGGGAAATGCAGTACACAGACAGCTGTGAGCCTGTCTAAAGCAAGTCCAATTTATTAATCTGCCTGGCAGTTGGACCACCATATCTTGCTGTCAGTTGTCCTGGTAATTGAAAAAGTTACTCTGCTCCAGCTGCAAAATATGCAGAAATCCTTTAAACTCAAACTTTGAACCAGAATTGACCACATGCAGCCCCAGCAGCATTAAGTTCGCCTCCAAACATGAAGATCCATCTTTTTCTGGGATTTTTTGAGATAATAGATTTTTTTTTTTAAATATAGAAAATAAAAAATATTGAAAGTTTACATGCTTTTTATAGATTAGAAACTCTACATAAAAAGATAAAGATTTAATAATCAAGTATTAACTGTTTACCCTTAAATACTGGCTCCCTCTTCAACCCAATTGGGATTTACCATCCTGACAATTTTATCAACTATCCATAATATATCCCGAAAGGTCAGGGTTTGGTACTCCCAAAACCTTCCCAAAACTCTGTACATCTATTTGTGACAAAAATATTGTGAAAAAATATATATACCAAATTAAGAAGTATTAAAACAGGCAATTATTTATCAACACAAAATTGGATGAAACAGACAATCTATTACCATAAATTTCTTTTTACATTAAAATTTATAACACATTTCTATAGAAAATATATAATATTCAGTTAATATTTTATCACAGAAAGAAATGTCATTAAATTCATATTTCACACTTTTTTTTTAAGAAAAGCAGGCACCAGCATGCTTGAAGTGTAGGCGGAAGAAGCCGTGTACCCCCAGGCAGCAGAGATAACACTGTGATCATGTGTGAGGATGACACCGAAATGATTATTACAGACATTCATTGTTCCAGGATGAAAGAATTCCATATAAAAAAGAAAAAAAAGCTTTCTGCTTTAATGATAAAGTAGTGCTATTCTGTACTTTTTTAGAAAAAGAACATATCAATGCAGAGAGCAGGTGACACTGAAATTGAGAGCTCTGTTTAAACCACTTTTCCTGGGGTCATCTGTTTCACAATAGATAAAGCTTTATTCTCCTTATGGAGGATCATTTCTACATCTGCTCTAGGAAACTTACTGGTAAACTAACATAGAGCTTAAAGTTTGTGGCTCATATGAGCCTTGATAGACATCATGTACCAAAGCCATGGGCATTGATACAGACCATGTACATTTTTTTTATATTTTGGGAGATGTAGAAAAAGAAAGTATTGTTCTATGACAGGCTCTTCAGACACTTTGTGGCTCCTTAGCTGTTAGCAAGCCTCCTCCCTCCCACCAGGGTATACATGGTGTATACATGGTGGCAGAAGGGCGCCAGCAGCCGGGATGCAGAAGCAGCTGCGGCTCCTTGCTTTCCTCCCTCCAAAGGAGCGGCATGGAGCTCAGATCATGCAGCAACTGCCATGAAGTGAAGACAGGAGTACCATAGGGCCATCTTTTTATATCAAGCCTTTGGGCTCTTTCATAGAACCTGAGCTGCATTGTGTAGCGGTAATACACACATATCCTTAACACATATGATATGCAGTGTACACCTTCATGTTAGCACTTCCAATACAAGTGTATGGGAAACACTTGCATTGCCTGTAAAAATGCATTCAGCATTTTGTTATGCAGTAACCAACCAAGTGCAAATGTGAGTGTGTTGTGTCTTGTAGTGTAAGAGGGGGCAAAAGGTTGACAAGTCCTGTTCTAGCACATATAGATTTTGCATAAATTAACTAAAATTAAATTTGGAATAAAAAAATGCAACAATTTTGGTGAAACCATTGGACCAGGGGCTTTGCAATGAACTCAAAACTTATAAAAATGTAAACATTTTCAAATGAAAAGAAAAACCAACAATTTTTAGTAGCTAAAGCTAGGCATACACGGCTAGATTTTTCAATAAATTGAGCACAATCGAGCAATGTGCACACTCACGGAGCTCAATTGTGCGTGAATCTATTGAAAAATCGAGCTGTCCAGCCTTTGTTTGGTTCGAACCAGGAACAGACATATCCATAAATTCCGGTAGATCTGACAAGCAGCACAGATACGGAGGCCCCCCTCACACCACGTCATTGGCTCCCGGCAGGGGAAAGGGGGTGGAGCCTAGCACAGCTATGTACACACAGGCTGTGTACTCTGCAGGGGGGGGGGGGCATCCTGTGTCTGCTCTCACGGCTGTCTGTCAGCAGGTCCCAGCTAGTGTTGTGCGGACCAGGGGTGGGAACACTGCAAACGATTGCATGGGTATCAACCGGTGTATGGCCAGCATAAGTGTCTTTATGCACCTTTAGCAGCACAAACTCTTCAGGGAAGGCTTTTTATATAATTTTTGTATATGTGTGGCAATTTGTGTGCCCAAAACACATTTTTAAGGGAAGACAAGAAGACTTGTCTCATATTTAGGTTACAACTGATCACAAGTATATTTAATCAAGTTAAGGCCACATAACTCCCTCGAACCAAACTCACCGATCTCTTTATGGAGTTGGCTTTATGTACAGTTGGCAAAGTCATTCTGATGAACATTCCCAAAATGTTAACAGAAGCTTGTAAGTACTATTGGCTAAAATATCTTTGTATAGTGTTGCACTATTTTAACTTTACCAAAGGTATTTACATATACTTTTGGCCACATGGTGTACATGTCTTCAAAACTGACCATTTTGATCACTTCCTTTCCAAGCAAAGAAGTAAAGGCAAGTTTTTAATTATGACTAAAGCCAACCATACATGATTCAATTTGCACTAGATTTTTCAGCCGATTGACCGCCATGCGCGCTAGTGGCTGTTGATCTGCCGTGAAATCGAGTGCAAATCAAAAGTTTACATTCAGCCATGAATCAGCCATGAAAATGATCAAATCTATTACGAACATGTCCATAATTCTTAGATAGATTTAATTACTTTTGATGGGGACCAATGGGACAAATTCTCGGCACGGCCGGCCGCACATCATGCAATCGATCTGCCTGGAGATCGGCTGCTTTTCTAAGCGTATATTGGGGCTAAACACAGGAATAAAGTTTTTTGTATGCTCTCTCCAAATGGTTGGAATGGTTGGTAGCTCTGCTTCTTTCCAAATGCAGATTGCATTTACAGGAAGTTATTTTGTTTGTCAAACTGTCTTTCCATCAGCAAATCTCTCAAGCTCAAAATCCAGTCTGTTAAAGCTGAATAACAACCATTTATCTGCACATGAAGACTCGTACATCACAAATAATTGTTGTTTCCTATCAATTCCCAGGTCACACAACAGCAAAATCACTGCACCCGCTTACAACTCTATGAATGTTATTAGCCACCAGCAATTTTTGCCCTAGGCAGGAAAAACGACAAAACTCACTTGGAGCGACAGCGGAGGAGCTGAATAAGGAGGGCAAATGTCTCAACCTGATTATTGAAATGACTAAAAATAGCTTTTTCATTTACAGCTGCTCTAGAGGGTGGAGGAGACAAGGATGGAATGATTGCAGAGTTCAGTTTGGATATCTCAGCTGCCCTATGATTGCATGATCACAGTCAGCCAATTATCAGAGGAGAAATGGTTATCTCACTTCAGGAAGCTGCTTGGAGCACTGCGGTAATACTTTTCCCTGACAGCTAAAAAGTGGTCATAGACTCAAAGGGTGGCCATAAGATGGTGTCTTGCCGAGAATTACGGGAAGACATCTGCCTCTCCTGAAGAGATAGTAGTCCTATTCCAACTACACTTATTTTTATTATTATTATTATTATATCTACTCCCTCCCATAAAAACAGAAATATATATTCCCACAAACTCCTGGGTTAAAGTAAAAGTTTAAATAAACTATTCAATGCGATACAAGTAACTAGAGTCTTTTCCAATTAAATCAATAACTTTTTGCTAAGTTTTGTACCTCTAAACAAGAGTGTTCTAAAGTGGAGTGATGATATTATAATATTATATAATTTGCTAAAAAAAGCCAAAATTTCCTCAAGAATTGTACCACCCCCTACATTGTGTTAATAGTAAAATAAACTTTCATAGTGCACACATTGCTAACACTCTCTTTTCTCAAAAGGGACTGCAAAGGCAAAAACATTGCAACATTTTGGAAGCACTTGTTGTGGTCCACCAAACAACCACCATGAGACTTGTTATTGTCTATGGCTACCAATTTGTAATTTTCTGCAAAAAATTCTTGCATGCTAACAATGTGCTAGTATGAGTTTAACATACCATGTGAGCATTCCCTTTTTGTACAAAAGCATGTATAAACAGTAGATAATTTGAGGGGATCTCTCCAGTGGCTACTTTTTTTTCAGAAACACTTTAATCAATAACTCTTTTCTTTACATAATATCTCAGCTTGCTGAGAGATCACTGTGCCAGCATTGGTTTGGTAAGTATTAGGTGATAAGTCTTTTTCTCTAAAGAATGTACTTGTATTTAGAGATTTGCTATCAATGGTGAAGACTTCAATCTGGTTATGGAACTTCAAAGCAAAGTTGATTAAAACAATTTAGTTTTACTTTTGCTTAGAGAATAAAGTTAACCAAAAGATCTAACGTACCTACAGGCTACTCTTCACATCTTACAGGCTCTATTGGGAGCAATATTTATTACTTTTACTCAATCCTAAATAACCATAAAACCTGTCTGTTTTATTAAAAGTTCTAACTTTTGTTTTAGAGGAGCAGCATCAAAAAATATCAATTTCTAGAGTTCTATACATTTGCAGAGTTCTGAAAAAAAGTGTAATGCTTGCCACATATTTTCTGTCCTTGCGCTCTCTTGAGAGCCTGTACACCACATACAACCAATAGTTTACTTTGTTTTGCTAGATCACAGTTTGGACAAATGAAGATGTATGCAACTGAAGGTTCATTCAATTCAAAAATATGATCATGTTATTCAAAGGGGTTGAGATATCCTGTGCACACAATATTAACTTTGAATTTCAACTAGCAGCATGATTGTCATGTTATAGCATAGTTATTTTGGGCATCATGGTCAGCAGTTCTCTACTCCATTGAAGTGAATGGCCACTTAAAGTTAATTATAAAAAAGCAATCACAGCAATGAGCACTGTAAATAATTTGACTGTCCTAAAATTGGTAATCAGATTGGTAAAGGAGAACAAAGAGGTGGTGATCTATGATTACTATCTAATCACCATTTCTTTCAAATGTGTTCCTAATGATGAGAAGGCACGTACACTGGCATAGTATAACTGTGTATCTAAATTGAAATTTTTAACAAACTCCTATTATTGCTTGGGACTCATGTCTCCCCGTGATATTAACCATTTGACTTACTCTTTACTACTCACAACTCTTCGTTGTTTGGGAATAATGTAATGTGTGGCAATACTATAATACTAATTGCTATACTCCTACTGGGCAAAGTAAAACCATTTCTAAAAGGTTGTCAAGTTGTAAGAAATTTTGAGAAAAGCATCAAGCTTGACAGTGCCATCTGAAGAATAATTTTTATCTTTTTATCAATAACATTTGATATAATATCTGTCCTTCTCTATATAAGTGTCATGTGCACATCACTCTATTTTTATGTATGTATTTTTATGTTATGGAACAAGGAAACATTTAACTTTTTATTCAACATGAAAGAACTGTATGATATATCAATGCCTGTTGCCTTCATGAAGAGTCTTTGTAGTAACTGTATTCAGACGTCCTTCTCTATATAGATCTGTGCACTTGTGACCCTTTATTTTCATCTATTTATGGAACAGGAATGTGTCAGCTCTTCTCCCCTTGAAGCATCTTTGCAGTGGTTGAATTTAGATTGACCATCTCCATAGAGATTTGCTCATGATCCCTTAATTTTCTGATAGTTTTAAGAAATGTCATATTGCCCAAAGAGTCCTATTTTGTCAAACACAAGAGTTACTTTCTTGCCTGTGAAGTGCTATATGGCAAATGCTTTTTTTGTAGGACTACAGTTGAAAGTGTACGCCAAGCATAAAAGGTTGGAGATAAGAATGAACTTAATATGTAGTTTTTTGAATTCCACGTTAAAAGGTTGAGAATGAAGACAAATCTCATAAAATGGAAATGCACTAAACTGGACAGTTTTGGTATTGGTTGTTAATCTGTCCATAGAACTATGCAATATTTACTTTAAGTACCCAAAACCTGTATATACCACCAACCAGAACCCCCTTATAAAAAAGGAAAAGGCCAAAGTATATTTCACATCTGAAAAAATTCCAAATGTGCCCAAACTGGTTTTCTTAGGCTATGTTTCCATTATGCCGGGACCCCTCCGCTAAGCGTATATGCTTAGCGGGGGTCCCCGACGTAGCAGATAGACTTACCTGCTCGGCTGAGCCGATGTAAGGCTAAACGTAGTCGAGTACGTTCAGCCTCTGCACCGGTGCATGTATAAACAGACCATCCCCCGGCAGGCAATGTCTGTGGGATACGTCGGGACCCCTGCTAAATGTATACGCTTAGCGGAGGGGTCCCGACGTATAATGGAAACAACCCCTTACTATGTGCTTTGGTTCCCACTGACTTCAAATTTGCTCCTGTGTTTATTATTAATGTATCACCCAGCAGGTTACAGCTATAAACTAAGCCCCACTCTTTCATTTTCATAACTTTCAACCATCCAATATAGGATCCAAGGCAGTCCTAATTCTGAGTTATAGCAGGCAGATTAAAACCTCTCAGTCTATGAAGAGTCACATAACTGAAATGCAACAACTATTTTTAAAAGAAAAATATACTAAAATAACAAAAAACATATGCTATAAATTTCCGTGTCCAGAAAATACTTACATAGAGACTAGTTACTGAAACATCCACTTCATTAAGGAAAATGTTTTTAGGCAACAAAGGTGCAAGTTAAATCGGTCTTAAATCTGACAGTTATTCAAAGAAGTTATTAAAATTCAGATTTTCATTAAGTCCCAGGGGAAAGTGGGTCATGTGGAGAGTGATCACATCGTCTGGTGCAATACATGTCACTCTTATTGACAGCTTGCCGGAAAAACAATTTTCTAATGCTAATTATGTCTATCTGGAGACATGCAGAAGTGCAGCCCATCATTAAATTGCTGGTGCCTTCCATGCTGGGGTCAAAAGAACACTGAAAGCAATATTTCAGTGAAGTCAGAGTAGTCAATATGTTATTTTCAATTCCCAGCTCTAGGCAAAGTATCACTGCCACATTTCGGATCCTAGAGAAGTCTTAATGGATATTTCCACCCTAATGTTCTTTGATAAATTATTTGACCAAATTAACATCAAATGTGGCATTTCATGTATCCAGTACACATGTAGTTAAGTTTCTGCTTGCTAGTGAATTAGCATCGGGCCAATTATTCATTATAATTAAAATTTCTATGAGCTTGCAATAAAAGACTCAATAAACCCAAACCCTTACTGACAATTTCTAGTATTTTCAATTTTTTTTTTCTCTGAGATATTAGAGGTGTTAGTCAGGAACATCTAACTCTCCCAGATGTACCATGCCTGAGCTGGTATTTAAGATAAGGAGATCTTAAGCCATGTCTCCACTGGGCTTCAGCATGACTTCTCCATTGTGCCCAATGGGAGGCACGGGTGGGTCTTGCCATTGTTTAGGGCATGTTAACCACATTAAAATGATGTGCCCCATTAGACCAATGGGCATGACGTGTAGACCACACGCCCGGAAAACAACAGATGCATATTGTACCCTCCATTTGGTATTTCAATTGATTTTGAATTGATGCATCAAGCATCATGCCCATAAAACTAGGGCCTCATGTTGTTATTTTGTGATGCTTGAGACAGATGCCAGTATTGTTGGACAGCATCTGCACCATGGAAAAAAGGCCTAAACAACTATGTGAGACATTCATGGCATATAGAAAGATAGAAAGTCACTGGATGACAAAGCCAATCCTGCTCCATCAATAACATCAGGTGCCCCAACATAACCAGGGCCCTGTCAGTTACAGGTATCAATCTATCTACAAATAAGGGGCATTTTCTAGGATTGGGTAAGAGGAGACCATTTCATAACATGGGGGGGGACCACTGGGTTGTGTTGCAGGGAAGAGGCCCCCTACGGCCCCCTACGGTCTACCCATTTTTAAGTATGGGCATGGGACCTGGTTCTGCTCATGAAACTGGGGATCACTCGTCAATTCGCCTAATTTTGTGTGCGTTTTTTTACTACCTGTGTCAGCCAACATTTCTTCTATCCATGTCAGATTTTTAAAAACTAAATAAAGGAATGGGCAAAATGTTAACACTACAAATATACCTCTGAGACATTAGAGGAAAAAAATGTATTAAAATAAAATAAAAGTATACACACTATGTGCATGAATTGGTAATGCAGTTTTTGATCTTCTTATATTACACATATCCATAATTTACTGACTCTCTAAATGACGTGACAGCACACTGTAATTAATTTTTCCTCCTCCATGTTCCTTTTTGTGTTTTATTCATCTTATATCATCCGCTTTTATCCCTCTGCATCCTTGGCCCCACGTCCTGCGCTTCTCGGCTTCACTTTAAATAAATTTTAATGAAAATAAGTAGTGTGCATTACAAAGGCAGATGTGTTATATAGAAGAGATGATTCTCCTTATGCTAGCCATACACAGCCCGATAAATAGCCCGATCAAGCAAGGCCGATCGAAGTTAGCCGATAAAAAAATCTGCGTTTTCTTGGATGATCTAACAAAAAATCCCCACATAGAAAAAAAGATTTTTGAACGATGTAACAGTTTTGATCGTACATCATAGTCGGAGTTTATCGTCATTTTTGTCATCCAATTTTTCATTCAATGGGAAGTAATAGTAATATCGGGGATGATTGGTGTTCATTTAGTCGGGCGCTACAAGAAAAGTAGAACGATGTAACCAGACCGATTAAAATTTTTCAACATGTCCGATCATGTGATGCCCGATTTTCTGCTAAATTTTGATTGGGAAAGCTCTGTCAGACCATGTGGGCAAAACCCGATTTATGCCCGATTAACGAAAAACTTCTATCGGGCTTGGTTGATCGGGCTATTTATCGGGCTGTGTATGGCTAGCATTAGGCGTAATAAAACGCATGGGATTGTACGTAGCCAAGCAGAATGACTGATGGCTCTATAAAATAATCTTTATTGAAAGGAGTTCATTGTCTGTGTGATAAAAAAGAGAATAATTATGCTTCCAATACTTGTATAAGCAAATGATGAAAGGGAAAAAAAGCTTGTGTTTACATTACCATATTTATACAGGAAATTGAGTTTTAAAAACAGGCTGTATACAGACAATTAGGCATACTTGTCATCAAATTATCAAATGAAGAAAGGCTGCTCATATGTCTGACACATGCATAAATTAGTATCTCTTTAAATAGCATGTTACATTTATTTTGAAGGTATTTTCTGTTAAAATATATGTTTTTGCATTATTTTTGAGTTTAAGAAACTTATTTTGTTACCAACTTTACCTATTTAAAACTAACACATAGATTAAAAACACCAATTATTATTTAAATTACACATTAGAGCAATTGTAAGGTCAAACTACTGTCCTACTGGAAGTACACTTTGTAATGAAGGAAACAAGACCATATCACACACAAAATGCGTTCACACTGTGGGTACTGCTTTAATGACATGTTCAATACATTTTCTATGGATGCATGGGGATGTGTTAAAATGAAGGCAACACAGCAAGCTGCGTTGAAAATGCAGGTGTTAGACACTAGTTGAGACTAAGGTCTAGTCTCCACTATGCTTCAGAACATGAAACTCTAACATGCCCAAAAAGGTATGCACATTTTTTACACCTTATTGGAACCTTTTTTTTGGAACGGGGCAGCATCACCCAGTCAGGCTTATATGGAGACATCATATTGCTGTTTTTATATACATTACACAGACATTGGCCATTTTTTATTTAGAACTAAAATATCATCGGTTATATTATGCTAAATGTCATTCAGTAAGGTTGTAAATGTTTTTTTAACAAGGTATGATTTACTAATACAGTGGCTTGCAAAAGTATTCGCCCCCTTGAACTTTTCCACATTTTGTCACATTACCGCCACAAACATGAATCAAATTTATTGGAATTCCATGTGAAAGACCAATACAAAGTGGTGTACATGTGAGAAGTAGAATGGAAATCATACATGATTCCAAATTTTTTTTACAAATGAATAACTGCAAAGTGGGGTGTGTGCCTAATTATTAGCCCCCTTTGGTCTGAGTGCAGTCAGTTGCCCATAGACATTGCCTAATGAGTTCTAATGACTAAATAGAGTGCACCTGTGTGTAATCTAATGTCAGTACAAATACAGCTGCTCTGTGATGGCCTCAGAGGTTGTCTAAGAGAATATTGGGAGCAACAACATCATGAAGTCCAAAGAACACACCAGACAGGTCAGGGATAAATTTATTGAGAAATGTAAAGCAGGCTTAGGCTACAAAAAGATTTCCAATGCCTTTGAACATCCCACCGAGCACTGTTCAAGCAATCATTCAGAAATGAAAGGAGTATGGCACAACTGTAAACCTACCAAGACAAGGCCGTCCACCTTAACTCACAGGAGAGCGCTGATCAGAAATGCAGCTAAGAGGTCCATGGTGACTCTGAACGTGCTGCAGAGATCTACAGCTCAGGTGGGGGAATATGTCCATAGGACAACTATTAGTCGTGCACTGCACAAAGTTGGCCTTTATGGAAGAGTGGCAAGAAGAAAGCCATTGTTAACAGAAAAGCATAAGAAGTCCCGTTTGCAGTTTGCCACAAGCCATGTGGGGGACACAGCAAACATGTGGAAGAAGATGTTTTGGTCAGATGAGACCAAAATGAAAATTTTTGGTCAAAATGCAAAACGCTATGTGTGGTGGAAAACTAACACTGCACATCACTCTGAACACACCATCACCACTCTCAAATATGGTGGTGGCATCATCATGCTCTGTGGGTGCTTCAGCAGGGACAGGGAAGCTGGTCAGAGTTGATGGGAAGATGGATGGAGCCAAATACAGGGCAATCTTGTAAGAAAACCTCTGGTCTGCAAAAGACTTGAGACTGGGGCGGAGGTTCACCTTCCAGCAGGACAACGACCCTAAACATAAAGCCAGGGCAACAATGGAATATGTTAAAACAAAACATATCCATGTGTTAGAATGGCCCAGTCAAAGTCCAGATCTAAATCCAATCGAGAATCTGTGGCAAGATCTGAAAACTGCTGTTCACAAACACTGTCCATCTAATTTGACTGAGCTGAAGCTGTTTTGCAAGGATTTCAGTCTCTAGATGTGCAAAGCTTGTAGAGACATACCCTAAAAGACTGGCAGCTGTATTTGCAGCAAAAGGTGGTTCTACAAAGTATTGACTCAGGGGGCTAAATAATTATGCACACCGCACTTTGCAGTTATTTATTTGTAAAAAATGTTTGGAATCATGTATAATTTCCGTTCCACTTCTCACGTGTGCACCACTTTGTATTGGTCTTTCACGTGGAATTCCAATAAAATTGAGTCATGTTTGTGGCTGTAATGTGACAAAATATGAATACTTTTGCAAGTCACTGTATAAACAGATAAATTTTGATAGAGTTCTCTCGATACAGAGAGAATACAAAGAAATAATCAAGACAGCTTTCTGTAATAAGACCATTTCAAAAACTCTATATCACTATTTGCAAACCGACCACCCGGTGTTGCCAACATTCTACTCACTGCCAAAAACCCACAAAAACATCTCTGATCCCACCGGACGTCCTATTGTCTCTGGAAATGGCTGCCTCTCTGAGAGGGCAAGTCGATTTGCAGACCAATATGTCCGTTCCATGGTGCATACCCTACCCTCATTCCTACAAGACACTCCAGATCTTCTCAGATTACTGGAGGGGATGAGGATACCTGCCAACACCATACTGGTAACTATTGATGTAGAAGCGCTGTACTCCTCTATCCCCCATGGGACGGGCATAGAAACCATCGAGAGATGGACTCGTCGTCTCGGTAGGGGCAGCCAGGACCTTAAAGATTTTGTCGTGACACTATTGGACTTTATTTTGACAAACAATGTCTTCGTTTTTAAGGAGACCCTCTTCCTCCAGATACAGGGTGTGGCTATGTGAACGGCCTGTGCGCCGTCCTATGCCAACCTGTATCTGGGGGTATGGGAAGAAATTTTATTTGCCAGAGCGGACTTGCATGATTTGTTACAAAATGTCTTGGTCTGGAGGCGCTATATCGATGATGTCCTCCTCTTCTGGACTGGGACGGAGGCGGACCTCGTCGATTTTTTAGCTGCCATCCAGACCAATGACTACAACTTAAAATTCACCACCTCATATTCGAGAGACAGCGTCGAATTCCTTGATTTAAAGATTTCAGTCACTGAGGAGGGTCAAGTCCAAACTACCCTCTTCAGAAAAAAGACAGCTGGGAATACGGTATTGCATGCGACCAGCTCACATCTCAGTCAGCTGGTCGCCAGCATACCGTATTCCCAGTACCTTCGCATCAGAAGGAACTGTTCTAACGAACAAGAGTTTGAAAAACAATGTAAAGAATTAAGAGACAGATTAAGGAAACGTGGCTACAAGAATTCCCTTCTCAAACGGGCATACCAAAAGTGCAAAAAAATTGACAGAAAGAATACCCTTAAAATCAAAAAGAAACCAGAGGGAAATGAAAATACTAGAGTGATAATGACATATTCGAAACAAGAAGCTGAAATTAGACAAATACTAAAAACATTGCTAAAAAATGGCCCAAGACTCAACAAATATATTGGGGAACATCCCCAAATCACCTTTAGAAAGAACAAATCCCTGAAGGACGCCCTGGTACATAGCCACTTTGGTGGCAGCAAAGTGGAGGTACGGGGCGGTACCAGAAAATGTGGAAAATGTCGACAGTGCCGCTTTATAAAGGAGGGACATGCAACCACACTCCCAAATGGGAGACAAACTCATTTGAAATACCAGGTGAATTGTAGAACCAAAGGCATAGTCTATCTTATGACATGCAAATGCGGAATATTTTACATAGGCAAGACTCGTAGAGAATGGAGAATAAGAATCAGAGAACATGTGAAAAGCATTAAAAACGGCAAGTTAACTACCCCAATAGCATACCACGTATGTACCTGTCACAAATATGATGTGAACATGATTTCTTTTGCTGCCTTAGCCCATTTCCCAGTGGGGATTAGAGGGGGTAGCGTGGATGCACGACTTTTACAGACAGAAACTAAATGGATTTTCCAGCTCAATGCAACAAACCATCCGAGCCTAATAAATGAATCCAATAGTTACAAATCCCATCTTATGATCTAAAATTTTATCAGCAAACAATTGAGGAAAAAAAGTAAGAGTGTCAAGAAGTTTTATATATATGTTATCAGTTTTTTGACTATATGTTCTTATGCTTCTTAGACCACGGCGAAGAGATACACGGATCGCGGCCCCCAAAACAGATCTTCCTGCGTGAAGGATATTGAGGCAACGCCCCAAACACTGTACGGTATGACATAGGACTTTGAGACTCCAAGGGGGTAGGACACTGGTTTGAGCGGGCGTTTTCCCCAATACCAAGCAGGGGATCGCCCTGACATCTGCCCCAATCACCCCATTGGACAAAATAACCGACACCATCAAGGTGCCTGGGCCAGAGGTTAGGCCTCAAACCAGACATAACCAGGCTGATGTAGGATTCCCCACCTCCTCTTCGCTCTCCCTCTTGATTTCCTGGAGTCCATTCTTTCCCTGCGTCCCCTCCCCATTTCACAGGGCTCAGGGTAAATATACCCTCTTGGTTATACTGACACAGCCCCTCACCATTCACCCACAGCATTCTACACAGTTCTCCCCCGTTGATAAGACCTTACCCCAAGTTTCTAACCTCCTTTCTCTTCTTCACCACTTCCCCCAAACTGACACTTCCCCTGCTCACACCTTCATCTCACCCATCACTAAACATATTCCCACACCAACCTTACAACACACCCCAGACCTCTTGTCTTGCCTTACACCTTCCATCTCACCCATCACCTACACATCTCCCACACACCTTTACACTACCCAGTACCTCCCTTCATAAATTTTTTCCCCCTCTTTGCCTCCCCACCTCCCCCGGCTTTTTCAAGCGTTACACTTTTTGCTCACCCAGGCACAATCAGATTCTGTTACCCTTCACATTGCCCTCACACTTACTAGCCCACCCCCAACCAATCCTGCACATTCAGCAATTCACCACACATTATCATACCACATCACATGCATCCTCAGGCACTAATATTTAGGCGCACACCCAGTCACTCACCTCCCTTATCATTTTCATACACCATTACTCTCACATCCACAACTTCACTGACATACTTTTTTGCGCTAATGTATCATCACTCTATATACCGCGTACAGGGAGAGGGATGGGGAGAGGTGAATCCAGCAGCTTGGGGAGGCGGGGCCCATTAGTGATCCGATTGGGACTTCTGATTGGGCAGAAAAGACGCCCCCGTGTTGCCTGGACAACCGGGGACGCCGGATGCCTAACGCCAGCCGGGCAGCGCTCGGCAGGAAGTGATGCATACAGCAGGGCGTAAAAAATGTGCCCACGCAAGGCGACAGGCCAGTGGGCAATGACGTCGTGGAGCGTGCCGGAAGCACTTGCCGCCCCGCGAAGGAACCCACCTGGCCTGCCCCATGGCGGGAAGGCTGCAACATATAAATGGACTTCAGACAGACACAGGACAGTGAACCAGACGGACATGACTGAGGATACTCCCAAGAAATTGTTTTGGACCCATTAACTTAGCGGAAGGAAACAGGACTGGACTAGGAGGAGACTGAAAAGGTAGGCTCTCCATTTGGATTACACTATACGTAGAGTACACGCAATATGAGGTGACAAACCATGTTATATACTGTTCTAACTCTATAGGACTTTGACTTATACAAACGGACCTAACCAAATCAGGAGCACGTCTCTACATAGAAAACACAGAAGTAGGTGGACCTCCACTCTCTCTCTTTCTTCCTCTTTTTGCCTTATTAATGTTTTGAGCCATCCAAACATTTTGAACCTTATATAAATGTCTGTTTCCTTTCCTTCAATCAATTATGTAGTTGTTTCCCTCCCCACATGACAGTGTCCCTATTACAGAATTTAGCCTAATGTAACACAATCTATTTTACATTATAAATTTAAGGGAATGATGGCAATTGACCAGGGAAATGGATCACATCTTTTACATAGCGAGTACTGAACGGGTGTTCCCCGATACTCAATATAACTGGACTATTAAAAATTTATTAAAATTGCAAGAATGCAGAAAAGTTAAGATTTTTATGATAAATAGACTGTACTACCCTGGATAAAATTGAGCCTTGGTAAAATCCACATTGAACACAACTGACTGACATTCTATAAGAATACTAACACTTCACTTTGATGACCTTCTAGATAATCACCTCCAACAACTCCCTGAAGAAGTCCCATTAATGGGAAGAAACGCGTTGGAATGTTTGGAGCTTACTATTTGGACTCTGAGTCCCTGGCTTACCAGGATATATGATGTATTTTTAATAATTGTAAATTGTGTGTATTTATGGTGAACCAAACTCTCTATTGATCCCTCAATTGTATATTTGAGCGAGATGGAACACCACTATTATGTACTGTGACTATGTCTTGATGTGCAATAAAACAAGAAAAACGTCAATCCCTTGACTAGAACTCATTGTATTATACTCACCGCTAAAGTCCACTCAGGGCTTGGCCACCCCTAGGGGTTGAGTTCCCCCCTCCTTCTTTTCACTGTATACATATTTTCACTGAAAATTTCACAGCAACCTTTGTTTTTGGTTATGTTTTCCTCCTTCTTGAATCTCAGTGTAAGTCTATGCACCAGACCAGACATGCTTTCCATATCCATTATGTTTTAATATCAGCAGCTGCCCAACAAGGACATTTTTTTATGTTAAAAGAAGGAAGACAGACAGTAGATGGGTAAACTTGGGGAACATATTTCTTTGTTTCTCTCTCTCGCTATCTCTAGCAGTGTAAGTTTAGTAGTTAGGTTTAACTGACCTTTGTTAATACAATTAAAAAAGAAAGTATTACCATACCATCACTCTGACTGTACAATCTTAGTACAATCAACTATAGATTTGGCAAAACCATGAAAATTAAATGAAAGTATGATGGAAAAGCCTTCAATAGGTAGAGGATGATTTCTGAAAGACTGAAGCAAAGCATGATGGAAGAGCCTTCTAAAGGTATAGGGTACTGAACTTGCCAAAGTCAGAATGACAATGTGTCCTCATAAGCTATGAATTTATACAGTGATACATAAATTGCTTAGCAAACATTCTTCCTAGCAGCCATCAGTCAGTGTATGTACAGTTTCTGTCCTACAAGAGTGTTTGATTTATTACTCTCCCGCTATGATAATTTATGATGTTGGAATTGATTGAATACCGGCGTGCAAAGGCTGTTATTATTAATAAACCAAAAACGGATGGACAAGTGTCCTCAGGCGTACAAGAGGGCCTATGCCATAAAGAGAATGGATATTGCTTCTTTTGCATACATTAATGCTCATGACAGCACCAACCTTTCACAGCACTAAAAGAGAATTACATGCCGATTACAGAGTGGTCTGTATATTTATCTACCTGGAGAACCGTGAAAAGATACAGGAGCTTAAAATGAAATTAACACTTTTACAGCCTCTGCTAATACTGTTCCTCTAGATATTAGTAACGCCAAGTGCTTCACTCTCTGCAGCAAGAAAAACTTAGTGGCTGGGTTTTTGGTAGATCATATTTCATTTTGCAAAAGCAATTTTCACTTTTCTAGTTTCACTTTTTTAATCCTTTGTATCAGTGCTTTTAAAGGTTACTTTACTGATGGCGAACAGTGAACTTATAATGTGTGTTAAGGTAGCCATAGATGGGTCGACTCCCTTTGTTTGTTTCTGTGTGCATGCTCCATAGTACCATCGGATAATGGATCAAAATACCAAAAAAAAAACGTCAGATGCTTGAACGATCTACTGAAATTGACCGTCATGTCCAATCACTTCTTATTTGATTTTCTTTTCAATAACAATCATTTTAAATGGATCCATATCAAACCGTGTATTGCTACCTTAAGAACAGGTACATGTGGCCTCTGCTGGAGGTCTAGACAATGAGATGTATGGGTGTTGTCCCCCTATAACTGGAAGTGTCTGAATAGGGACCACCATGTATAATTTTCCTAAAACCTGAGGATTGAAACAGTTGCTTGTGAAATTGTCATGGTAAAACCTTTATGAAACATTTATTACTGGGACCTCGTAGTATACAAGGTAGACAAGGAGAATTACCAAGGATTGGTGAGAACACAGTAAAGAGAAAGAATTATTCCTGTATGTTGAGATTTTATAAAGTGAACCTGTTGCTGAGATGCAGACCAGAAGAAATGTGTTGTCAATGGCTGTAATAGTTTTACATTCCAAAAATGCCAGCAGAAGCCCTGGCACCCAATTTGAAACAAGAATAGAAAGAGGCATAGAGAAAAAAGTAGAAATTGAAAACTGGATGACTTCTACTTTTTTCTCCTTTTCCCATTTATTTTTTAATACATAAAAAATACAAAAATACATAAACAGATACGTTATAAGCATCATCCATTTCAGCTCTCTCTTATTTATAAATAGAAATTCACACACGATAAAGATCAGTGTGTGGTGGCACCCGTTACCAGGAGACGTATATGTCTAGCTGGTACACCAAAATGTGGGACTTTCAAACGGCAAAATAGGTCAATAAATGGTTTATTCACCTTAAAGTGAAACAAAATGTCTAATTGAAATCAAAAGTAAAACAGGTACATTACAAATAATACATTACAGAGAATTGGACAGTATATATATCTCACGTAACAGGTACTGTGCGTTACTATCCGGAAAACATCAATACATATATCTCTCTACGTGTTTCACGGTTGTTAGCCGCTTCGTCAGGAGAGTTTGATGGTTTCTATAAATATGGAACCAACAGAAAACAATGTCAGCGTGTCAATAGCTCCATCAGGGGTAGCCACTAACAATTAAATCAAATATTTACATATTAGGAATAGTACTAATTTTGGTTTATATATAATATTATCTTTTCGATGTGCTTTACAGTATTATCACTAGACACGGATGATATATTCATCCATCTATACACTTAATGCACTTAATGATCTAAGATCTTTCTTTTACACACATATCTGTTTGTACATAAACCAAGAGATTACTCATGTCACTACAATATTCTCTATAGAACATGTTTACCCATACATGGCACCAAAGGTGTATAATGGGGTATGAGATAGATAGGAGTCCATACCATCAACCCAGCCCACAATGACAAATATATACAACTTTTCAGATCGGCTAACAACATACGCCCATGTATACATGGTGAACTTGCTGGGGTAGTAGGAGCCCAGTGCCAATAAGGAACTCCCCGTTCCCCGGAAAAGGCCCCGGGTCCCCACCCCCCGGCTCCAGGGAGCCCCCTGCCCCACGCCTGGCGGCCCCCCCCCTTGCAGGGTGTAGGACACACCCCTCATGACAGATGTACCACCGTACTAGGTATGCAAACCTTCACAACCTATATGTACTATTCCTAATATGTAAATATTTGATTTAATTGTTAGTGGCTACCCCTGATGGAGCTATTGACACGCTGACATTGTTTTCTGTTGGTTCCATGTTCATAGAAACCATCAAACTCTCCTGACGAAGCGGCTAACAACCGCGAAACGCGTAGAGAGATATATGTATTGATGTTTTCCGGATAGTAATGCACAGTACCTGTTACGTGAGATATACATACTGTCCAATTCTCTGTAATGTATTATTTGTAATGTATCTGTTTTACTTTTGATTTCAATTAGACATTTTGTTTCACTTTAAGGTGAATAAACCATTTATTGACCTATTTTGCCATTTGAAAGTCCCACATTCTGGTGTACCAGCTAGACA
Source organism: Ptychadena robeensis (assembly GCA_036250615.1). Taxonomy (NCBI): domain Eukaryota; kingdom Metazoa; phylum Chordata; class Amphibia; order Anura; family Ptychadenidae; genus Ptychadena; species Ptychadena robeensis. The sequence goes on from CM070037.1 coordinate 80,271,557, forward strand.
TATACGTCTCCTGGTAACGGGTGCCACCACACACTGATCTTTATCGTGTGTGAATTTCTATTTATATATATATATAGGGATGATGGCAAAACTACACTTTTTACGCTAATGGGCCCAATTGGGGAAGCTCTCTCTTATTGTTTCATGTCTGAGGAGTGAAGACAGTAGATTGGCAACCTTGGGCTACAAATACATGTCTATGCTCTACAGAACATCGCCTACCATGCTGCCATCACTTTTTAATTTCTCCAGGCACGCTGCATTGTGAAGCAGGCTGACTGTCATACATGACAGCTGGGCGGTTTGTTGGAATGTTTCCAAATGTATTTGTGAAGGTATTGTGAATGTATTCAAGGGCTCCCATGCCTTGAAAGCAGATGACAGACTTTCCTTTGGTGACATATTACAAACGGGGTAGATAAGACAGTAAGCAGTATAAAGGACCATTCCTTTGTCAATCCTGAGCCGAATCTAGAAAGTCTTTCTCGGCAGAAATGCCCAAATTCAACTGGACTTGTAGTATAAGGTTAACAGCTTTCTCATTTCACAAGTGAATCTCTTCCCCCCATAGACATACATCTAGTCTTACTTCATCTCCTGAAGAACCAAATTGTTTTTTTTTGCATAAACGTTGTTAAAGTTATAAAGTGAGCCAATATGGTTTGAAAACCTTTATTGTTTGCATTATGGACCATTTTAAATTTATACCCATACATGTAATAAACTAAACTGAGAATTTTATATTTGTTTTGCCTTTAAAATTGTTCTTCGCCCCTCATCCTTACCCTAGGAGGTGGGAACGTTCTTTTCACTTGGATAAAACTTTACTAACATTACTGCGCCAGTCAAGCTGAATGTGATTATTTAAAATTAAATATACTATGACCTGGATTAACCAGAAGGATATGGTCACCCTTGCCCAAACTCCATAGGGGAAAGCCAGTAACATCTTTTTTTTTTAATTCAGTGTGGCATTTGGCAAAGAGGACCTTTTTATTTGACTTAAAGCAGGGGGCTTAAACTCCGGTCTGCGGGCAAAATCTGGTGTACAGTGTGATTAGTTTTGGCCTGGGAGATGTTTCTTTCTTGTTTTTTAAGAAGCCACAGATGTGTCTTTTACATTTTATGTCACATATGTTATAGAATTACACTTTTCTTGTTCCACATGCAGTGTTTAAGGTTTCCAGATGAAAAAAATCATTATATCTGATGAGAAGTAAAAACATGCTCAATTGACATTAAAGTATTAAGATTGTTCCCTGACTTTGTTCACATTTTTTATTATGTCCCACTGTAAGATTGATAGCCCTGCTTTAATGGTATTACAGGTTACAGTAACAAATTACTCACCATGTTCAGAGTCAAACATTTCCACAGTGTTCACAAAGTGGGGTCGGGAGTAGAAATTGTGGGGACCAGGTTGCTGCAGGCCACCAAGACTGAAGAAAGAACTCTCTGCCATGGTGCAGCTGGCAAAGGCACGCCGGCTTTGGATGCTTGGATATCGAGTCCAGCTTTTCACCTCCAGGTCCAAAGCCTCAAAGGCAGTTACTGGAAGCTTACCCTGTCTGCCCCCTGCCAAAAGAAGCAGGCAGTAGGAAATCAACACCAATCATCAAACAATACCATAAATAATTAATTACCCCACTTTATGAGGTGTCTGAAGGAGAAATAACAGTGAGTATTGCCAATAAAACATGAGTATGATCCTTTACAATACATATATTTCACTGCAGTATATATATACAGTATATAGGGGTGCACATAAGTGGTACTCTAGTCATCAAAAGGGGCCAAAAACTAGCTATGCATACCTGCATTATTGTTACACAGCTTATATGCGCACTAACAACTTGAAGGCACTCCGTGTCTGGGCGGCCGAAGCTAAATGTTAAATGTATACAATTTATGTCACTTGGATAATTGCAGGGAAATATAAATAACAATGAAAGGTTGTACTTAAGAGTGTGAAATTAGGAATGTTAATTATTAATCCAATCCAGACCTGTGGCTACTAGAGCCGTGGAAACAGGGGGCTCACAGAGAGGGTATAGCCCAGACCTGTTCCTGCTGGGAAGCTGAACCAGGATAAGATTTATGTTGGATGTTTGCAAAGCCAGGAGGATTGGCAATTTTAAGTGACTTTGTGTTTGGATGTCGGATAACCCCTGTGAGGGTGAGGTTGTATATCCAAATAAGACAATACAATTCATTAAATCAGAAGATCAACCTTAGTTTTCCACTAAAATTTATACTATCAATTTATCAAGGCTAATCAATATATACAACCATGATAAGGGTTGGGGGGGGGGGGTGCTTGGGAATCCCTGAAGCCTGCTGGTTGCTTTTTTAATATGCTCTAAAAAAATACTCAAAAAGCAAGTCTCTTCCATTAACCAATTAGTTGTCCAGAACAATTCTGCCCAAAATGGTCCCCTCCAATATGTAGCCATGATAGCAAAACTTCTATTAAATTTCCATTTTTTAAGTATATATGTTTGATTAGAAGAGACAGTTAATGGAGCCTATACTATGTAATCACAGGAATCTGTTTTCAGGACAAGGACTTTAACCACTGAAATCACCTTCAAGGTCAAATTAAACACTCATATGAATTCAGTGATATTGATTGGCTTGAGCTTCTTGGAATACTTCCATGAATAAATTATTCTAAGTAATTTTTTTTAATGGCAACAACGAACAGGACAGATGCTGCTTGTCTGGTAAATTTAAGTGCAAAACAGAACGTGGGACAGCTTAAACCACAGCCGTCAACATTATACACAAAAAAGCACATTGTCATTATAAAATAAATATAATTGTAAAGCTTGGGACCTCTGCTTAGGGCAGTGCTAGCATCACCTGTGTTAGCTTGCGGATGCAGTTTCAGATGGCCATGCAAAACTGTAGTACCTTTATTATATTTCAACTGACTGCACTGACTTGCAGATTGTGCAGGTCACTGTGTGGCTTGTGTGGTCCAGTGTAAAGTATTTTCATACTTGTGATCAGTAGTCACCTACTGCACACCTACTGCACCTTCTGCCATGTCTCTCGTCTTGTGTTTAAATGTCTGCCCTTTTTATGAAGTAACTATAAAAATTATCAATATAAGAATGTGTGTCAGCATAACACGGAGACAGGCAGAGACTGCATGTATACAAGTGCACACAATTCTCTCAGGAGTCATCAACTTAAGCCGTGGTCGGCTACTCATCAACTAGTTGACTTTTCTGTTAATTCCCTAAAATGCACACTCCTCTTGGAGTGTGCCCACACAGTTTTCACAACTGGAAAAGAAGGGAACTTCGATCACAATGTGCAGCTGTTACCCCTCTGCCCAGGGTGTCTCCTTACCTCGCACTCTGCCTCAGCAGGCGTCCAGGGCTGGTGTTCCTCCATGTTCCACTTCCAGCCAGCATGGAGAGTCCAGCTCTGCCATGCCAAACCCTAGGGGCGTGCGCTCGAGCTCACCTGAACTTTAAATGTGTAATTAGGGAGGAGACTTCCCCTTCCATGGGTGTGGACTTGATCAGCACTGACTATTTAAGGGATGACCTTCCCTGTGGCCAGTGCTGTCTGATTTCAGCTTGTTATGTGCGAACTATATCTCCTGACTGATCACCTGTGTACCGAACCCTGCCTGTTATCCGATTATCCCGACCTCTCCGATCCCGACCAGGTCTGTCTACGATTCCGATACGTCTGCCGCCTGCCCCGACCCGACGTCTGCTCGTCTAATCGCTCTGATCCTGTGCCTCCAGCCCTGACTTCTGCTTGCGTGACTATCCTATTCTGCCTGAACCCTACTCTGTACTTCGCACCCGAGATTCAAGCCTCTAAGGGGAGCTATCCCTTCTCCTATCCTCCAGGTGAGCTGGTGGGTAACGTGGGGGTAGCGGGACCTGTGTGTGCAGTGCGAGAAAAGTCCACAGGGTCCCCTCAAGGGTCCCTGCCTATCTCCCGCTAGGGGGGCTCTGGGGGAAAACCCTGCACACGCTAGACTCCCTGCACCCCGCGGAACACGAGCCAACACCGGTGACCCTGGTGGGGATAACAGCAGCAACACCATCCATCAATGGTAGTTGACAGTTGATTTAAATTTCACAAGTCAAGAGAATTGAAAATCAATGTGCGTATGGCTAGCTAAAGTAGATCTGATACTATACAAGGAATATGTTTCTTTATGTACACCATACCCAGGCGGCACAGGAAGTAGAAATCCTACTATTTTACACTCCAGCAAACAGAGCAAGGATCAGTTTCAGCTATTTCTCTGGATCTTCTCCCCTTAGAAAAGCTCTGAATTACTGATGGCAACAGTTTATCACACTGACCTGGGGGACCGTTTAATTCTGACTCAAATCTTTACACTTTAATTGGATGGAGCTTTACTGTGCGGCCCTGAATCCTCCGAGGGGCTTGGGGTGAAATCACTCTTCGGCTATATGCGGAGAAGAAGGGGAATTGGTAACCGAGACGGAGGCTGGAGAGACATGTGATTCCACCTTGTCTCTCTGCTATAGTTCCTAGTTGGATAGAGTATAGCTGCCATCTGTCTGGCATCTACTCCGTTAAATCCATTCTTAACACTTAATAAATCCCTTTGCTACCAACTACCTTTCATATATCATTCCAGGACGCAAGAAAATCACATAATAAACAGAAAACTGCACATAATAAACAATATTAAAGGTCTAAATGATAAGGTATAAAAGGTATACATCATTTTATTCTCTAATTGAACACAAGGAAGGTTTAACAATGCACACATTTCTGTATTATTAAAAGGTGATTTTCTGTTATTTTATAGATGTAAACTGTTTATCTACTTAAATGTGACTTGGTGTCAGACTTTTGCAATGGCAGAGTTAAGAGTGGGGGAGGAAGAAGGGATACAAACATGCCAGTTGACTGCACTACAGTTCAAAAAGACAAAGAAGAAATAGGTTTACTGCTTCACTGATTCTGGAGTACATGAAAAGTATAATGAGTTGCTCTAGGACTGGAATCTAGAACAAAGAATATTATCTTCAGTGTAGGATTAAATAATAATTTGATCCATAAATGACAGAGCCCCTTTGACTTTATGACAACATATTGAACTTACCCAAGACATAGATTTTGTTTCCCCGAAGGAAAGTGGAGGCACCGTAACGTGGGGTGGGCATGGAGGGGAATTGCTGCCAGCTATCCATTAATGGCTCATATACTCTTACCAAGGCCTGTGGAGAGGTATCTGCGCCCATTCCTCCAAAGGCATACATCTTCCCTTCTGCAAGAGAACAAAGCTTTGTGAATGAACAGATTAGGCAGGCAAGGCCTGAGAATAGAGATAGGTATACAATATCTCATCATGAGCTCATACATAAACAGGAAAAAGAGAACGTCATATTCAAACTCAAGAGTACCAAGCAATGTTGGCCTATGTTGGTATAGTTCTGTACCTAGTATATATGCATTTTGTACCTTTATGTACTAGCACTAAGGACTTACTCTATAAGATATGTGCAGTATGATTACATCTAACACACACTTTAGATCAGACATGGGCAATCTATAGCCCAGAGTCAGATCTAGCCTGTTTAGTTTTTAAGTCCAGTCCATTGTCACTTTGGGTCCCCTTTGCTCTCTGGGGAGCCAGATCATCTTGTAACCAAGGTCTCTACATTTTCAATGAAATATGACATGTATGTTTATTTATTTTTTCTTTTACCACGCTAGGAGTATGAATATTTTTTATGTAAAAGCTGTACACTAAATAATCTTCATCAATGTTGCAAGGAATGGGGATACCTCTGCCTGTTGGCCAAGACAGGCTCTTGGTCCAGCCCCTTTGTTAAATTTAAGAACCTGTTGTGGCCCACGAGTCAAAAAGTTTGCCCAACCCAGAAGATAAAGGTCCTTCTCTGCAACATGATGGCAGGTGACAGGCTTTTCTACTCAGCATGTATCTGCTTTTTAAAGAAGATTTTTAGACTTTAAGACGTTGTACAGCTTTTGGTTTAATGCACCTTGAAGCTAATATGCAAGTTGATAAGAGAAGCTTTTCTTAAAAGAATTCCTTGTGAAATGCATTCAATATTGCAAACTACCATCCCCTTAAAAAATGTTACCTGAATAGTTTATGAAATTTCTGTCACCCTTCCTGCTCCAATATGAATAATTCCATAATGTTATTTATTTCCTGACACATTTACAGCAAAACGGGGAAGAAAAAAAATGAGAGGATTTGTATTGGAATATATTATTTTCCTTTGTTAAATTGGGGCATATGAAAATAAAATTCAAATTAGCTTGGCTGAAATCATCTTATTTAAATTGAATTAGAAAAATTGTGCAGGCAGTTGTAATTAATGTTTTTCTGCACCGTTAGTTACTAGTTTAAATCTCCCATAAAGCGAGAGGAGGAAGCTATTGTTTTATCCAGCTCATCCAGAAACCCGACACACTGTGGGTATCATACACTCCAGTTAATCCGCCTCGTTTTTCTCATCCAGGTTAAAAGCAGCGACATAAAAATGATATTATTAGATCTGAAGCATGGAATGCGTTTTAGCACCATTGTGACGAAATGGAAAGGCCATGCTGGGAACGAAACCAATGGACTAGGAATCAGTGGGCTCACTTTTTATACTGTAAGTTATTAAAATAGTCCCTGTCATCTGTACATTTTGAAGTTTGCTTGAAATGTAATTAAATGTAGATAAACAAAGCAAGAACATGTAAATATATAATTTTTCCCTTTCTCCTATTATGTCATCTGGATAATGTAATCGCCCCAGTCTATGAACTTCAACAACCATATAGGCCCACCAGAAAGGAATAGAATCTGTGGATTTTTTTATTGTCATTGGATTCGCTGCAAAAACAAGGGAAGATTTTTTTGTGGTCCGATAATATGCCAACATCTCTGACGCATTTTTGGTTCCTTTTGTCAATTAATTTTAACACATCTGATCCATGTCAATGCCTTGACAAAGGGTTTGGACTGGAAATTATTTCTGCTGAAACACTGGGCCAAAGATGGATCATCCATGTTTGGCATTGTGGAGGTTTAGCACAGTGTGGGTTGGTGAGATAAGCTTTTTATAGCATTCCATTTATTCTGAATAAAATCTTATATTTGCCTGCAGACGGTAAGGAAGTAGAAATGTCCTACTAGGTACAACTGATGATATAAAAAGAATAAAAAGACTACATTCTCCTAACTTTACAGAAATTTCTTTCTTATTACTATCATGTATCCAAGACAGGAAGTTAAGATAAATCCCACTGTATAGCTAGCCATATACGTGTCGATTCCCGAGGGATCAATCAACCATCCGATCGATTCCGGTGAAGCCACAGGCATTGATCGATCGACCATACAAGTCTGTGCCTACCACCTTAGGCCACCGATTCCTGGACGATTCTGTTACCAGTCGATCGATTCACAAATGTCAACGCCCCTTGATGTGTGCTTAATCGATCAGAGAACACCAACAGGTTGGTTCTCTGGCCGATCCGATTTGGGGGCCATGTCGATCGGGCAGGGTCGATCGGTCAAGGTGGGTTGCACTCGATTCCTCACCGATCGATCGGCGTGCACGATCGTGCCAGGAATCGTGTGGGAAATCGACCTGTGTATGGCCACCTTATGGGATACATTTTGCTTTCGAACCAAGAAAAAGAAAAGTTGTGACCACTTTGGGTCAACCACTGGCACTGCACCAGTTGCAAAATGAATTTGTTGGATATCACAGCTATCAGTCAATCTCCTTCTTCTGTGTGAAAGATTTTCTGTGGAGGCTAGAAATGCAAGATTTTGCTAGAAAAGTTCTACTGAGAAAAGCAAATGATCAATTTGCTCAGCTGATCAAATGAACCATTTTATATAGTTATGAGTAATTTCAGATTTCTGTCATAGGCTAGGTTTCCACTGCATTGTGTGATCCTCTGTTCACATGGCGTTGAGCCGATCCACCGATGCAGGAGTTAGTGTAGTGAGCTATGTGAGCTTAAAGCTTTAACATAGGCATGTTAACCTCTATTGTTGCAGACCCTATTGAGGTCTTTATCCTCAAAGATCAAAAGAGACCCAGGTTTAGTCAGTATATACAGTATTTTTAGGACTCTAAGACACTCTTGACCATAAGACGCACCCAGTTTTTAGAGCAGGTAAAAAAATGTTGAAGTGTTCAAATCAATTGGATCAATGCAATGGATCAAATCAATGCACATTTCAGCCACAAGATGTCACAAGTAGCAATAGTATCAAGGCACATCACATCATGGACATGGAGAGAAGAGGAGGGCTGTGGGGGAGTGGCTTCAAATGTCTCTCCTTTACGACTGTGTCTATGGAAGCTTCAGCGAGTGTGCAAATTTTACACACAGGCAGAGATAGATGGGAGTTCATCTATCTATCTTTCTCTTCATTGCTTATATCAGCAGGGCTCCTCCACCTCCTCGGCTAATCCTTTTGCCAGGAGAGCAGGAAGGAACCAAGGCGTGACCCAGTGGATCAGACCATAAGCCAAAGGCACTTTTTACCCCTGATTGGGACAAAAAGTGCGTCTTATACTCTGAAAAATACGGTATCTGCTGTTGTTAACATAAGAAGGGTGGCGGGCTGCTGACTCTTCGCTGCTATAGGAAATCAGTAGAGCAGTGTTATTTCCTTTCTGGGAATTGGAAGATGAATTAATCCAGAGTGCAAATAAAAGAGAGGTAAGTGATGTCTTAACACTTTTTCTTGGTTCCTTAAGAATATGTAAATCAATAGAGCTAATTTGTCAAAACACCATTAAATCCATTTTATGTAACATAAAGCACTACAAACACAATGATAAAGTGTGGTGCCTTAGCACATTCATTTGGCATTTAAAACGAAAAGCACTATAACAATGTCTTCTGGAAATGCATATGTTAAAGCCCTTAATGTATTTGGTTTTTGAACAGCTGCAACTTTATAAGAAAGTACTGTATAAACATTTTATATTTTTTAAGCTGAATATTTCCATGGGATTAGCTATAAAGTTTAGCTTTAGACTTACCTTAACACTTACATAATTGTGGTTTCCTAATATACTGAAATCATTTACACTGCTGCAATGCAGATCAGTCAAGATTCCATGTGCATTAAATCCAGTGGTTTCCCAACCAGGGGTCCACGCAGATATATATATATCTGTATCTGACTTCACGAGAGAATAACAAAGCCCCTGAACATGGTATGATCCCCACATTTGCCAAAAAGACAAAGAAGGGTTGTGTGCATGCAAGTTAGTAGGGAGGGGAAGTGTTGTAACGTCACATCTGGGAATGTGGGTAGGAGTTGGGGTTGGGAGGCCTGGCTTGTTTTGGACAAAGGTAAGGGGGGGCCTTTAGAAAAAAGGCTGTGAACTACTGCAATAGAGGATAATAGATAAAGCCTTTTACAAAAAAAAAGCATCATGTAGCCATTTTCTCCCCGTACTGTCCATAAACCAACCCTTTTATAATTTGAGGTTTACTACTTTCATACACGAAGGCTTAGCATCACATGTGGTAATTGTCCTTAATTCCTGTTTTAGTGAAGTTGTGTACAACAACCTGATCTTCCTAAAGACATAAGTAATGGTGCGATTGGTAGAAAAATAAGAAATGTAATACAAATGTAAAAATGTAAAGGGGCAGAGAAGATAACATATTAATTAGCAAATCAAACTTCACATTTAGTTAATTTTATCTAACCAGGAGTGATAGTCCGTATTCAGGATGTTGGTTACAGGGTGGCTACAGTGGCTGCACATATTCAACGGGTGGTCAGCTGTTAAACACCCACCATGCCCTCATGTTGACTCTTTGTGTGGTTATCTATTGTATGTGGTTCATAGTTATTTGGAAACTGGAAATGGTCGGCCATGTGAATTCACCCTTACCTTATTTTGCCTTTACAATGATTTAACAGGAAGTGATGAAATGCCACCCTCATGGGGACAATGATATAAAGCACATTCAATTATTAGATTATTAGTTAGGAAATGGCAACCTTGTTTGGCCTATTTTGTCCGTAGTTGCTTTAAGTAGATAATACTCATCATGAGTTTTGACATTGCATGCACATTGCATGCAGTCTAAACTTATTAAGCCCCCCCCTACACCTTAAGATCGATCCATATAATTCCTGTTAGATCTACCAACAACTGTGTAGTATAGTGACCTCCCTGATAGAATACATAGTGATTGGAAGGCCCTCATATTACATGGTTTTGGTAGAACAAAAGTTATTTGTACAGAAAGTGTATGGAAAGATTGTAAGGTGTATGGGGGCCTTTAGCCAATCAATCACAGCAGTGGTATTTAAATGGCCCAGTGTTAGTCTGCATACAATTTGCATGCTAATGTCAAAATGTCAATATCTCTTTGACTATGCTTACTCATCACAGGTATAGGATTACTCAATATCATAATATTAAACTTAAAAGCCCCCCATACACGTTCCGATTTTTTATACAAATTTTGCCCGATCGAACGGCAGATCGGTCGGGGTTATCGAACGGGAGAGTAATCAGATGCGGAATTATGTAGCTGACCGATCAAATCGGCCGAAAAATCGGTTGGGACCTCTTAGGGCCTGTCCGTAAATTTTGGTCGATCAGCCGTTAATAAAATAAGTCGGGCCTATCGATCGGTGATAATTCGAATTCCAATTTTTCATGGCAGCCGTCCGATTGACCATAACATTTTAAGTGAAAATCGGAACGTGTAAGGGGGCTTTAGTAAGTTAATGTTACAGCTACCTTCATTTTATAATTGCCTATTAATATCCATTTAATAACATAAGTAGTGTTCTTTCAATGTGCATGACATTTATGACTATGGACTATAATCAGAGACGGAATCTATACATGTACTTAGTTAACTTTTTGGGAAATTCAGCTTTTGTACTCCCTTTGAACTTAAAGATCAAATTATCTATCAAGGCCTTTTGCTTTCGGGTCGATACAATACGTTTACTCTGGCAATTAACGGTAGCTTGATCAATGTCCATTGAACTGCAGAGTGTATCATGTTAGGCCAGCCACGCTTGCAGACCAATACGCCTGCCCAGTCCACCAAGACCCTTAGCAATCTTGTCACTCTTTTTAAGCAAAGAAGGAGATCGAAACCTAATTATAAAGCCTTTTCCGTAATAATCAGGCTCTCTGGGGGACAAGAATCTGTTAATTATTTGTGATAAGCAGTGACACCCTAGAACGCTTTAGATGTGAGACTGAAAGGTTTTAGGCGGAGGGGGCGTACATCTCAAAGGTTCTGTCAAGTAGAGGCACGCCAAGCGGAAAACTAATTAAGCATAAAACTTTTATCTCACCTGCCAACATCTCTGATATCTTTTTTACCTATGGGAAATATGAAAATTGAAAATTTTATGAAAATCTTTGTGAGGCTGTTAGAAAAAAATGGAAACAAAGGGAGAAGCCAAAGTTCCTAATTAAAATTGTTCTGCGTGTCTCTGCCCCTGAGATAAGTCAGATGCTTCAGAGTCATTTTATTTGGCTTGTTTTAAATGCATTTTAGACAACAGGTCGTTTGTAAATGACAGTGTAAATGGCATGTTACTTAAGATGGGCTCCTTGGAGACAGAGAAAAATATTTTGTGTTCTGCTTTCTTGCAAGGTAATGTATATGCGGGTATGAATGTTAAAAACCACAGTCCAATCTAAATACTTTATCCTAAGCCCTAAAGATCTAAACCCAACCAAGAAACATAACACGTAAACTCTTCCTAACCCAAAATAAAGCCCCTACATCTAACACTAAAAGAATAAACAAAGGTAACACAATTTTAACCAACCCCTTATCTACCTATTGTGAAATAAAGAAAGTTTTACTTTATATATATTTTGACCACCACCCAGGGCCGTTTTTACTGATAAGCAGTTGAAGCAACTGCTTAGGGCGCCACATTGAAGGGGGCGCCATTACAGCTTTTAATTTTTTTTCTCAGTGCACCAAAATCGCTAGAAACGGCCCTGGTTGCACACATGTGGTTGTTAAGGACGCTCAAAAACTTCTTACTTACAGCATGCCGCCCACCTCCCCTCCAGCCAATTACGGGCCAACTTTCACTGCACATACACCCTCCCACATGTGGTAAACAGAGCGCCCTATCCCAACACAGCATGACCCTCCCATCTCTCACTTTTCTATTGGTTGAACAATAGGACTGCATGTCCCAGGATGCCTTGCCCGTCGTCACGTGACCGAGCCTTGCCAGGTTTCCTTCTTTCCACAAGGGTCATGAGAGGTGACAGTGGCTTAATCAGCATTGATGAAGGGTAACACCGTGACAGGGGACTGATCTGCATGGAGGAGGGGTGACAGGGGTTGATGTGCATGGATTAAGGGTGACAGTGGGTTGATATACAGAAGTGGGCACAGAAGTACAGGCTGTATATATGGGTGGTCATGTCTCCCTGGCAGTGCCCTCTCCTGTATTTATGGGTGGTC
>CM070037.1:80286349-80305209 GCA_036250615.1 Ptychadena robeensis
AAGCCAATATGTATAACCCTAATGGACTAGTCCAGATTTATCTTCCTTTCTTTTCTTTAGGTTCCCACTGAACTGAGACAACTGAAATGCTGCACTTTTTCTCTCAACGCTGCTACTGGGACCGGTTTTCAGTATAAATATCTAAATAAATACATTCCTCACGCAGCCAATGAATAAATTTTTATTGAAATGTCTTTGAAATGTGATAGATGAGTCAGTGTTGCTGTAATTCAGCTGAGCAACCTTTTGCCTCCACACTGGCCCACTCTATTGACTGGAACGAGTTGAAAACACCTCCTGACACAGATAAATTTATCATGCGATAAAACCCCTGATGCTCCGGCCACTCGCATGAATGAAAATCTCTGCTAATTGCTGGATTAAAAACTCTTCAGGCAAAGTGAAGATAAAGACATTGCAGTGGCATGCATGCCACCGGAAACGACGCATGCACTAGTGTATTGCCGTTTATCGAATAATCAGAATTTAATGAAGTTACTACTTATGTGGCATATCTAGAAGAAGAATTCAAAGGAAAACCATGCTGCTTTCAGGCAAATGCCAGTGTTTCTTTAGTATATGGACCCCTAAATGATAGTGGTGAGGAAATGTATTTCCTTATATCAGTGACATCCCCTAATGACATGATGAGATGACTGGTTGTATAATGATGATGCATCAGTGGGGGAGTTAAGCTGGCCATACACAGGTCAATGCCCATGCAATCGAGGAACCTTTGAGCACAGCGTGATGACGTCAACATGTTTCGCTCAAGCTTCCTCAATTAAACAAAGAATGCGCTCTCGATCCCATTCAATACTTTGGATTTGTCCCCATCCAAAGTAACAGAAATCGAACAGGGTTTACCAACATGTTGTAGTAAATTACACAACATATTTTCTGACACTAGCTGTAGTAGGAGTGTCTGAGCCCTGGAACTACACTGATTCAGGCACATATATCATTCTAGACATTGTCTATAACATAGCAAGTCTTTACTTTTTGAGTTTAGGTCGACTTTCAACTGAACTGACAGTTAGATGTTTATTCTCAATTGGCCCCTGCTCAGATGCAAGCAAAAACATCTGGTGCTGCTTGTAAATTAAATTTTTTACCTATGGTCCCGAAAAGAGTGGAATAAGACAGACAACTAACAGGGGAAAGTGACAGGACCTGGTATACTAAACCAACCTAATATTTCAATTGCAAATCTGGAAATCTCATGTTTATAACCAGCTGGATGATGGGAAAATGAATTCAACATTCTCCATACATCGAATGTACACTTTCAGGGAAAACTTCCATCCATTCTCCATAGATCTGTCATCAACTGCAAAACGAATAAAGTCATTTCTGGTTCCCTGATGAGACTGCGCTGTTCTCCAGGAGGTCACTCTGCACATAATGTCACACAACATTTACTTGCCTTGGATTTCATTAAACTAGTTTATTTTGCCTCTGGTACTCTGCGGGCTCCATTGACAACAAAATCAGCTGTGCTTAATATTTAATGGACTAAATAAAATCTGATTCTGCTTTGCCAAGCAAGGACTTTGGAAGTTATTATTTCAGTTGACTTTCATATACTTTAAAGGGTCAGTCCTCAGAAAAAAATCCTGTCCATAGCAAACACCAGTGAGATGCTATAAATTCAGAGATATTATTTCCACCATTATGACCTTCTCCAGGATGGAAGTTTGTATTGCATATAAAGTTAAAACACAGCTGAGAGGGACACCCTGAATGTAATGACTGTGAAAGGTGAATGGACCTTGGATATATTTCTATTCTCTTTGACATGCAGGAGATTCGGTCTTCTGTGTCAATTCAAAACAAAAACAGGAATGTTCTGCAGCCCAAAAAAATTTATGTTAATTGTACATTTCCAAAAAAAGTAATTTATATTCAGAAATAGATTCTGTGCCTCCGCTGCAATTACAATCCTAGGATAATACTTGAGTCACTAAAAGCTAGGGCTCCACTTGGATGTGCTGACATCAATGTAAGCCCCCTTTTTCCTCTCTGTTATGGCCACGCTATCGGCTGAGCTACAACACTTTGTTGACAAAGGCTCGGGGGCTCAGACGGGCTGTGGAGACAGCCCTGTCATAGCCCCATTGCCATAGGTGGGCATGTTCTGCACTGCATTAAAATCCCAGGGTTTTAACACATAGTGGAGTCAAGTCCTTAGTTTTTCCATGTTTATTGTTTTTGTAAAATTAGATACCTCGGCTAATACTCGAGTATTTACAGAAGGTTTATTTAAATTTTATTAAATTGGGATGCAGCTTAAAATGTAAAAAAATAGGATGTGATTATTTGTCTTATTTGTCTATATTTAAATTCAAATAGTACAAAGACAATATTAAATGATGCAGTGGACAAAATAAAGAAGACCTCAACCGTTTAACACTTAAGCTGGGCATAGATGGTTAGATTTATGGGCAATTTTGCCACAGATCGACCGATGTGCACTCTCACATTGGTTAAATCTGTCACAAATCTAATCCTTAAAACTTAAATTCAGCCATAAATTGGATGTGAAATTGGTCTAAGAAATTAGGGACATATCCGTAAATTTTAGATCAATCCTATTACTTCAGATGGGGACCAGCGTCCCCATCCCAAATAATGACTGGCACACAAGGGGTGTGCGGTATATCCGGGCATGACGTCATCACGCTAGGTCGATCTCGCGAAAAATTGGCACTAGATGTCTATGCCCAGCTTTAAGTCTCCTCAATTCCCAAATGTTTAAAAAGCAAGGTGATTATAAGTTGGCAATATGTACTTGTAAGCAATCTATAGCTGTTAAAAATGACAGCAGGGAATAGCTGCATAACTATGTGTCAGGATCCCGGGCCATCCGGGCTCGGGCACCCCACGCCACCTACCGTAGCTCCCCCTTTAACCTGTGGTTGTGGTTCCTGGGCCCGTCCCTCAGGTGTTGCTGGGGTTTTCCTCTTCCCACCATGCATGCTGGAGCCGCCGTCGCGCGCCGAGCGCGTGCGCGCGCCCGTCGCCGTTGCCCGCGCATTGCGCGTATGCGCGCGCGCGAGCCTTCACCTGAGTTTTAAGGGCTGGCGGGGGGTGTGTTCCAGAGTGTCCGTCCTTCCTACCTGGCGGACCTTGGAGCACACTTCCTATATAACCTGCCAGTCCTTGCACTCAGTGCTGTTGTTTTACAGTTCCTGAGTAGATGTGCGTGGAGAGTTCTCTTGTCTTGACACCCCGCTTTTGACCCTGCTTCGTACCCGACCATTCTCTGACCTCTGGCTTCCTGACCCCTGCGTGTTTCCGATTACTCTACTTGCCTGCCGCCTGCCTCGACCCTCCGCTTGGTTACCGACGTATGCCTGTTTGCCGCCTGCCTCGACCCTGCCGCTGTTTACCGACGATCCTTGTTTGCCGCTGCCTCGACCTCTTGCTCTGGAACTAGACTGCTCTACTCCTGCTGAGTGTGAAGCTGTTGGGCACTGAACTTCCCCCCTGAAGGGGTCCCTCCTCCAAGACTCCGCTGACAGGCCACCTCCTGGGGGGTCACCAGGACAACCTGGCCACCTGGGTCGGGAAAAGTCCACAGTGTCCCTCAGGGATCCCTGCTAACTCCCATTAGGGCTCTGCGGAGAAGACCCTCAGGTGGCCTAGATTCCCTGTCCCTGGTGCCCCAGCGCTAATCCGGGTGCTGCGGGCGCAACACTATGGCAGTTTATTCTGGGTTTTCTGGTCAAAAAAGCCTACTAAAAACAAAGTTGCATTGTATCTGCTTTGTTTAATTCTTCTGCAGATGGAACCTCATCCCCTCTATAAATACAAGAAACACTAAGGCCTTGTCTGCATTATGTTTTTTAAACACAGTCTTGCACTTTTACTATGGGCTATGGCGTGCCTGTCTACTAGATGGACACATTTTTTATAAGCTGAACTTGTAAGTTGGTTGCAAAGCCCCAAGTGCAATTTTTTTTACTTGAATTTAAACTTAAACTTAATTTATGCAAAAATGATTAGTTTTAGAACAACACTTTCTTTTTGTAGAATACCCTCAAGCCTTTTCTATATCTCCAAAATCAGGGGCTTTGCAATTAACAATGATTGGCACAGAGTGATCAAAGGGGACAATGAATGGCACAGAGTGATCAAAAGGGACATCGAATGGCACAGAGTGATCAGAATAAGACATCCCCCCTGAAAATAAGACCTAGGGCATATTTTGGCGTTTCAAAAAATATAAGACATTGTCTTATTATAGGTAAAACACGGTAACCATGTTAAAGTTTTCATACACAATTAACATGGACAGTTTTTTGTATGAATGAACAAATGTTCATACGGATGGTGTGGGCATCCGTCCGTATGATGGATGCCCACACCTTCACTATTCATACCTAATGACTACTTACCTGATTACCTTGATTACCCTCTAAGTTTATCGGTGCTCCTCCGTTCCTACCCCTGGGTTGTGCGTCGGCGATTTCCATATAACTTTTTACCATAACATGGGTAACGCCACACCTCCTGATGAAGACTAGCCCATTCGAAACGCGCGTTGAGGTGTTTTGACTACCCTTTTTCTGTACCATCTGCCTTAAAGCTACAGTCTACAGGCATATCAAGTGCCCGGCATCACAAAGGCTGTTCAACTGACTACTCCGTGTCTCTTTGACCTTTTTTGGACTATTTAATAAACCTTTATGGACATGGTACTTTGCTCTTTGTGCGGCTATTCCTATGACCGCTCGTAAACTTATGTCAAACAATTTGTGCGTTTGTCTGTTATGATGCATACCCAATGACTGTTGTTTAATCAGATGGCCTCAAAGTCCCTATACCCCGTTCATGCGGGGAACAAATAGCGTTTTTTTGGGGGGGTGACTTTACTCCCCTTTAAAATCTTTTTAAATATGAACAAATGTGATGTGATTATACTGACATGTGCCCTGCTGGTTCATGTGATATGTAAAGACAGCCCCCTTTCAAGTCTTCCTGTAGTAGACAGTGACGTCTGTATGAACTGCTACTTTCTAAAATAAAAAGATTTCTTCCTGCCAATAAAGATACATGCTGGTTCATGTAAACAAATCTGTTCTATAAACTATTCAGTTCTAGGTGGCCCCTCCAATGCTTTTCAGAGATCATGTGAATACTACGGTACAGAAGATTGCATCTAATTTTAATCACTCATCTCCCTGGAGACTCCATGGCAACATGACTATGCATTGAACCAGACATCAGTCCCCCAGCATCATTTGGCCAACAATACAGCAGGTATTTTATAATGTGTCTCTTTAAATGGAAATTCCAAAACTACTAAAAATAAAAAATGCGAGCTAACAGCAAATCCTATCCAGGAAACACTGCAGCTATGCAAAATGTCATGAAGAGTACAAGATCGACAACATTTTGAAGAAGCTATTTTCTTTTATTGTGTGGTTTCAAAATCAGGAAACACACCACTCTGTGTATAAAATGGTGATACCAGCTGTTAAAGGAATTTTATACAGTAAAACAGTCAGTTATCTTCCACAATGGTGGAAAAGCACCACAATCCTAAAGAAAATATACCTACCTGCTTTTCCCTCGAGTCTTGGCAGTTTTCATCATTACTCACTTTTCAGCTGGCCCTTTGTTCCCAGCTATTAAGATGCTCTAAATTCCCCTCTGGTCGTTCCCTGCAATAATTGGAGATAATGCCTAGAGGTAGTGGTTCCCAAACTTTCCCTGCAGGGCCCCCCTTTTCTAGATAGGGACATTATCGAGAGCCCCCCCCCCCCCCCATTCAAAATACAGAGTTTTATGTTGAGGGCCATCTCATACTAGCCGTGTCTGTGTTGCAGTGTGGTGAACTAGTACTAGGGTGAAATGGCCCTCAAAGTTTATTTGAAATGTTTTCGTTTTTTCATTTTCTATGATTATTTTTTTTTTTTTACCCCCCCTGACGGTGTTAATTTTTTTCTTATTAAGCAGTACATTAAATAGAATACAATGTAATACATTTCCCATTTGAGCTGGGAGGATGGACTTGGAACACCCATGACAAGTGGTCCACCCATCATGGCCCAAGAGTCAAAATGTTTGGGTGTATTTATTGCAATAACACAATGCCCACTAGATGGCACTAGATAATATTTTCCAGTGCTTGTATTAGTTGTCAACGCTCGTAGTCATTACTTAGCCTTCATTGTACCTCCATTTTTTAAAAGTACATTACAGTACATGACTGCCATCCCCATCCAAAGTAGTGGGAATCTACCAGCATGACCGATCACCGTGTGATTCGACATGTGGCGGATTCCTGATTGATCTCGCCAGGTGGCCGCACCAGATTTTCAGCCAACCGCCGGCCGATTGGCGGGAACGCGCTTAGCTCCATTCTATACACCACCATCCCTCCTACTGACAGTTCTGCACAACTATTTATAAGATTTTTTTGCCTGGTTCATTAGACTGGGTGCAGCAATTATTATCTATTAGGAAATAAGACAATTCCCATATATACATATTTTCAGCTGTATGTTGCTTTCTGGAGTTTGTTTATAAGCTGTAAACCCCTTTAAAGGCAAGTCCTGCCGTGAATGGTGTTATATAATCCGTTAAGCTCTGTGAAATAGGTTGGTGTGGTAGAAATATTCAAAAATAAAGTTAACCAGCATAATACAGAAGGGCTCAGCTGAGCTGATTTCACACTGTTAGATTATAAATCGGAATCCATGGAAGAGTGCGGTCGTTGGCAGTAGAGACTTATCATTAGTCAAGCAATGGACAGCCTGCCTTCTCTGCTCCAGATAATGAAATTCTTGAAAAGATTCTGATTTCAGGAATCCAGCTGAGCCCAAAGAGCTTAATTGCACTTAACCCCCTATTGAAAAGCTTTGTGAACATATGGTGTGGCACGGACAGGAATTGGAGAGGAAGAGATGGCACGTGACCGTACGTACATACATATCACCGGTGATGAAAGACGATGCTGCCATTTCTTAATTGCCCTGGAAGCCTATGCATACAATAATGGAAGGCTTTATTAAATAAATTGTTCTCTCTGGTAATCTTATACTGTAATAGGAAGAACAAGTCTGATTACTAGAGTTTATTACTTCCCTGGTCTTGAGAAATGAAGGCAGGTTAAGGCTTATTTGTAGTGACTCTGTCCCTTCCTTAAAAAGTTGCAAGAAAAAACTATGAATGCTTATATTCCTGGAATTAATTCCTTACCGCACATTGTGCTTTCTGTGCATTGTCATCTCTTTGGTACCAAATGGAAGCCCCACAGAGCACAAAAGTGGATGAAGCTGACCTTGCATTAAAATTTTTTGGGGAACCTCCCTGAAAATTTTTGATATTTGGGGAATAAAGACTTTGCTAGTTTTTAGGGTGCAGTTGGTTTTTACGTGTCTCTCGAGAGTTAGAGAAGTTTCTTTCAACTAGTGTAAATTGTTCACATGTAGCTGAAAACAGATATTAAAACACACAGAGGGCATGTACTGAAACACTGTCTATGACAGGGGTGGGCAAACTTTTTGACTTGGGCACCACAATGGTTTTTTACATTTAAAAGAGGGGCCAGCCTGTGAGGGCCGCTTGGTCCCAAGTCCTCACAGCTTGGGTGGGCAATTTAAACAGATGACATTGATAAATTTATAAATTTTCCATACCACTTAAAAAATTTAATCATACAGCCAGGAAAAATGTTGAAAATATATATATAAAAAATAGGCTTTAGATCAACTCTAGGAGGATAACATAACAAGCATCCTCTAGACATTATCTCTACTTATTGCAGGGAACAAGAGGGGAGCCAGAGCATCTTCACATCAAGATGACAAAGGGCCAGATTAAAAGACTAAATGGGCCATATATGGCCAGTGGGCCATAGTTTGCCCCATATCTGGTCTACGGGATGCAACCTAGCTGTTGGATGTATTCATTCCTCCTTGGGCTTGCAGAACACTTAAAACCACATAGCACACTGATTTCTCCCTCTAAATTAAATAAAACAACAGGACACATGAGCCAAAGGATCTATAACCACCTGAGGCTGAAGTAGTACAGACTGTACTTGTGCATAGATGATAAGTGGCTTGGTCACTTAAAAACAAGCCGCTAACATTAATTAAGCTTAAGAAAAAAATGCTACATAAAACTCAAATAGAGTACAAATGACAGGTAATTTTTTATATCAAAGTACAAAAGTGCAAAGATTTTTTGACTCATGTTTTCCATCGCAGTTGTAGTAAAGCAGGGAGCTCTATTAGCAATGCCAATACTGAAAATATAATGAGAAAAGCCATTAGCTTGTGCCATCTGTTGTCTTTCTATCTTTGTGTTATTTGATACAATTTTGTCATTTGTTTTGATAATAGTTTTAGTGTACAGTATGTTGATAAGGAATATTGTTGTTGGCATTCTTTGTGCCTTCTCCATCATATGGCTCTTCTGAGAGGGAGAGCAAGACACGCAGCCAGAAGTGCCAGTGCCATCGTTAATTCACTTTCCCACAGCTCTGGTCACCCAGTGCCTTCTAATTTATTCTGACATCTTGCTCACAGCAAAGAAATTCACTATTTTGTGCTACATCTCACTTGACATCAGAAAGACCAAATTCTAAGATGCCTTTAGGAGAACCAGTCACGACTGAGCTTATAAAGGAACTTTAATATTCTCTCTTAAACTATGTGTAGAGTGCAAACCCTTTTTTTGGTTTTGGATAGTATAGCGTTCAAACCTCTATATTAGCATCTTTTTATGTATGTGTCCTACTGAGGAGTAGAGATGGTCACAGAATTTAAACTAGTGCAAAGCCTATGAACATGATATCATGACCAATGCTGCTGAATATGGAGAGAAGGGTTATGGGAACACAAAAAAAAGTATTGTATAGCAAATATAGTTTTTGCATCAATCAAGATCAAAGATAAACGGACCCACCAGCAGATTTTCTTCTTTGTATGAATGACACTAGAAGTGCAGATAACAGAGAAAAATGTGTAAAAAAAACCCCCAAAAAACTCACCTATAATGAGTAAATTAAGAATGTCCCTTTACATCCCCTCCTCTCTCGCTCTCTCTGGTAATAGAGCGACGACATCTCTAAGAGCAGTAAAAGTACCAGATCTCTGCTCTGCATTGAAATACACATTGACTTTATTCTCCATTGAAAACCATAAAAAAAATGCCCACAGTGGGCACTTACAATATTGCACACTGAATTAACCCCCTAATGTCTGCCACATAAAGATGGAATCTCTCATATAATTGCAGGGAACAGCAGGTAAGTATATTTTTTTAGGATTGTGCAGTGCTGCAGCACCATCGTACCAGATCACAGATAAGACAAACGTTTATTTTATATAGACTGTGCAAAAATGTAAACACAACACTTTCCGTCTTGCTACCATTTTGCATGAGTTAAACTAAGTTCTGAAACATTTTCTACATACACAAAAGACCCATTACTCTTAAATATTGTTCACAAATATGTCTAAATCTGTGTTAGTGAGCGCTTCTCCTTTGCTGTGATAATATCATCAGTGGCATATCAAGATGCTGACAGCAAGAATATTGTACAGGTGTGCCTTAGACGGCCCACAATAAAAGCCCACACTGAAATGTGCAGTTTTGCCTCACTGGAGTGGGGGCAGAAAACCAGTATCTGGTGTGGCCACCATTTGCCTCACACAATGCAACACATCTCCGTCACATAGAGTTGATCAGGTTGTTGATTGTGGCCTGTGGAATGTTGGTCCTTTTCAATAGCTGTGTGAAGTTTCTGAATATTGTCAAGAACTGGAACATGCTGTCATATATGCCGATCCAGAGTATCCCAAACATGCCCAATGGGTATGCTAGCCATGCAAGAACTGGGATGTTTTCAGCTTCCAGGAATTGTGTATAGATCCTTGCAATATGGGGCCATGCATTATCATGCTGCAACATGACGTGATAGGTTGTGAATGAATGGAATAAGCAATGGGCCTCAGGATCTCATCACAGTATCTCTGAGCATTCAAAATGCCATCAATAAAATGCACCTGTGTTCATTGTCCATAAAATACGCCTGCCCATACCATAACCCCAACGCCACCATGGGCCACTCAATCCACAACGTTGACACCAGCAAACCACTCACCCACAAATGCAAAGAGGTGAACATGCTGGATGTGATGGTCCTGGGCTGGTGTGGTTTCACATGGTCTGCCATTGTGAGGCCAGTTGGATGTACTGCCAAATTCTCTTAAATGCCTTTGGATGCGGCTTATGGTAGAAAAATAAACATTAATTTCATGGGCAACAGCGCTGGTAGACATTCCTGCAGTCAACATGCCAAGTGCGCACTCCCTAAAAGGTTGCAACATCTGTGGCAATATGCTGTGTGATCACAGGGTAACGACCGCCAGCGCACACGCCCATCCGGCGGCGGCAAAATTGGCCGCCAAATGGTGCGTGTATGGCAGGCTTTAGGCACACCTGTGCAATATTAATGCTGTCTTATCAGCACCAGAGTGTGGCAAATCAATTTCACCAAAGAAAGTGGGTTTTCTGGCCTTGTAACTTTATATTGTTCAAGTGACAATTTAGGACTTTTCATAGACTTTTGTCTTGGTGATAAAACTCATCAAAGATAAATGGTGAATAAATGTACCCAATGGGGACAGAGACCATTAAAAAAGATGAAAGAGGTTTTATAAGTGTTTTGGTTTCGCCTCTAGAGAGGAGAACCTTTTAAAAATGTTCCAAAAAACCTACATGACTGCCATTTTCTACAGTAAACAATAACATTTTATTTTTACACTTCTATATGTCAGATGTAGGGATGATAAATTGAGGCACTCACTGAGTTGTACTATGGTCCCTTGAGCTCTCATTAGTGAGGAGTTTAGTAGTAGTATTAGGGTATTAGGGTCAACAGCCATAAAACACTGCAGAGGCTAACTGAAAAAAACCTGTAAACGTTTTTTGCTAGAGGGGGGCTATAGGAAAAATAAAGAAAAGTTATCATTCTATATCATTCTTATCTATGTTCCACAACTGAGGTTGGTATATGCCTGAACCCAACTTTGGGCACTAGAATTAAAAAACATTTTAGATGTGCTTTAACTCAAAACCTCAAGTAACTCTTGTATTTGCTCATAATGGTTTAATAAAAATTTGATTAAGACCATTGTACAATAACAAATGCACAGTTGGGAGATTTTTTTGCGAAATTCAGACTCAGATTTCAGACAAATCTGCTCCAAAAAGTTTTTAGGCTGTATATTATATGTTCATAATGTTTTAAAGTACTTGTCAGTTGCTCTGTGGTTGGTATGCCATGCTTTACTTAGGTTTAGGTTATGCCCTATAACACTGACTAATAAGACTTTTTTATGATTTATGTTGTATGCTTTGTCCCCTATTATTCTTTGTTTCTGTATCCTAAAATAGCTAATACAAATTTAAAGAGAAAAGGAAAAATAAAAAAAGACTACTGAACTTTTGATAAGCCGGTTCAAACAGTCAAATGAACTTTGGTTGTCTTGATTTTCTTGGGATAGTCAGTGAGTCATTTAAAGTGTCCCAGAACTTTGTATCACACTTGCAAATAAAAATTGCCCTTACAAAATATATATACCTATATATACACTTCGGTTTGGACAAACAGTATCAAGTGGCTTTTCAGAGAAAATGACTGCCACTGCCAACTAGCTAAATCCTATCACGAAGGACAAAGCCAAGATAGGCAAATATATTTGACCTAAGTGGTCTTAATAGAAGAAACTTCATTCTTTAGAGTAACAAAAAAAGATGCATTCTAGGAAGGTAATACAGGAAAATGCATTCTGCATCTATGGCCAAAAAGAAAGATGACACTGTGAACCAGTTTAACATAAATGTAAATAAATTGTAGTTCAAGTTTGCTTTATCATCCAGTGTTGGTGTCGCATATGCGCTGGCTGTGCAAAAAAAGTGCCCTGAAGCCTAAACCTGCTTAGAGACTCTACTCAGAGCAGAAGAATTAGGTTTAATTTACATATGAAGTCGTTCCTGCATCCGACCCAGGAACGACATGCACCAGCTGGCTACCCATAGAGACAATATAAGTTGGTAGATGATTGACAGCCGACTACAGACTGCCTGCATCATACCCCAACTGCTCAACAGAGTTGAAGTTTCAGGGTGGCTCCTTCTCAACCATCAGAAATTAGAAGAACTTGTCCTGCAGCTTACTTATAAGGTAGATTTGAATGTTGGTACTAAGAAGATTTTGAAAAGACCTCTAATTCAAACCTGTACAATATTGAAAACAGCTATAATTTCAACTAGTCTGCATGCATGTAAAATATAAAGACAGGTGAAAATAAAGAAATCAGTTTTTATTAATGTTGATGTTGTAAGCACATTCAGATATTAGAGGCTTGTATTTTGCTTGATAGTGGTCTATGGAGACTTACTTACCTACTTCTACAGGCCTAGGAAGATGAAGGAACCAGAAGATCACTGAATAAATCCTTCAGCTGTTTACATTCTGTGCCATTTCTCTGCCTGAATAATGGATTGCCAATGATGTTTAACCTGGACATTATCTTCCTTAACAGCCTCCCTTAGACCCATCATTAGACTTCCATTGATGTATTGGTTCTGTATAACTGCTGCCTTATACCCTCACTGAGCACAGCTTGCAATTACAGCCAGGCTGAGGTAGCAGCAAAGGCCAGATTGATCACCCATGGCAACTGCAAAATCTAAACTTTGTCATTATTAGAAGCACGGCACACATGTGGTCTTATTTTTACAGGTGGCTTCAGCCTATTCAAAGGTTGAAACAGAGTGCGGTACACAAACTAATTATACCGTGAGGCAGGTCAGTGTAATGTATGCTCTCCAGCGCCATAGCAACTCTCGGTACGGTTGCCAGGGCAACAATCCAGGCCTGTTTATTTTGTGTGTACATTTTATCTCCAAACCTCAGCGTTTCAATTTTGTCTTAATTTTTTCCCTAATTTTTCTCATGACTGACAACTCTGAAACTTCATAATTAATCATCTGTTGATACAAGACATTTTAATTAGTATGAGCAATGAAGCTCTCGTAAGATGTCAGGAATAAAGTCTACATTTGGGATACATATTTCACAGTCTTTAGTCGTTTTTAAAAGCAACTGTTTAAAGAGAGGTGATTAGGGTCCTGGCATTTAAATGAGCATTAATGAGCCCTGTTGAAGAGGCAGTCCCTGAATTGTCAAAGGATGAAAGAATGTGGCAATATATTCCTAGTGTCATGTGTCTGATGCATTTCTGATATAGTAATATTTAAGTGGATTTGAACGCAAAAAGTAAAGATTTGCTATCTGTTTGGATCATCTAGAAATTTTAATTGTGCTTTTTCCTTCCTAATTACAACACTTCTTTTTTGTGCCTAGGTGCACTACCATGTTTCCCCCGAAAATAAGACAGTGTCTTATATAAATTTTTTCTCTCAAAGATGCCCTACGTCTTATTTTTGAGGGATGTCTTATTTTTTCATGAAGAAAATACGGCACTGAGGTATTAGGGTGGGGGGATCACATAAAATTACACAGGGGGGATCAGAGGGGGGAATCAAAATGGCACAGAAGACTCAGAAGGGAGGGTTACCATTTTAGTACTCCCTTCTGATTCCCTGTATCCAGCCACGGCGCGGACGCGATTTTATTGTGCTCGACAATTGCAGCTGATCGCCTCCATTTAGTTGAATGGGCTTGTCCTTACTTCAACTAAGGATATGTTCCTACATAGGCGATTGATCATGGCGCGGCGATTGCTTGTCCATGTCCATTCAGAATCCCTGTGTGAACATACCGTTACAGACAGGCATTTGATGATGTCACCTGAATTGCAAGGATCATGCTGCTTTTTTATGTTTTTCTTGTATTATGTGGGCAGTCTCCCCCTAACCTACTGGTTCTAGTTAATTAACCCACTATTCTCAGATAAAATTACAGTCAAGGAAAAAATTTATTGAACCCCTGCTAATTTTGCCCACTAACAAAGATATAATCAGTCTATAATTTCATTTAGGAAGGTGTATCTGAACAGTGATAGACAGAATCAAAAGTTATAAAATAATTAGAATTTTTATGAATGGAATAAGTATTTGATGCCTTATCAGCAAGATTTCTGGCTTCTAGGTATATTTTATACAGGTAAGGAGAAGACATTGGGAGCTTTCTGAATTTGTTACCTGTATAAAAGACACCAGTCCATTCCATCCATAGAATCAATCAATCCATCCAGATTTCAAACTATGTATCAAGATGAAAGGATGTAATGCACAAGATTGTAGATCTACGCCAATTACCATACACAACTGCTGGGTGAGAGGGTGACAACAGCTCCACACAAGATCTCAATGATATTGATAAAGCTGTGTAACCATCCCAGAACTACTCAAGAGGAACGTGACAGTGATTTCAAGACAGCAGGGACCATAGTCACCAATAAAACTGTTGGTAACATACTATGCAGTGATGCACTGCATTTCTGCAGTGCCTGCAAGGCATGTACAGGCACGTGCCACAGAACATTTAAATGATGCAGATGAGGACTGGGTAAAAGTATAGTGGTCAGATAAGACCAAAATGTAGCTCTTAGCCATCACCTCACCGTGTTTTATAGAAGAGGAATGCTAATGGCATTATCCTCTTAACATGGAGGTGAAACATGCTTTGGAGGTGGTTTCTGCCAAGGTAACAGGACAACTGCACCACATGAAAGAGAGGATGGCTGGGTCCATGTAAAGTGAAAACTTGGGTGAGAACCTCCTTTTCTCAACTAGGGCATTGAAAATTGGTCATGGGGTAGGTATTCAAGCATGACAATGATCCAAAACACACAGCCAAGGCAACAAAGGATTGGCAGAGAGATAGGAAATTATAAGGTCTTCGAGTAACTAGTCAACCTCCAAACTATAATACCATAAATCTGTGGCAGGAGATGAAAGTTTGAAATGCAAAATAATGACTTGGAAAGGATCTGCAAAGTGTGCCAACCACAAGATATGTCTGATCTATATAATTTCCAACAATGGTTTTGCCACCAAGTACTCAAGCATGTTTTGCAAAGGGATTTAATACTTATTTGATTCACGGTGAATACATTTATAATGTTTTTCAAATGAATTCTGGATTTTTTTTATGTCTCTCATTGTTCAGATAAAAATTATATTGAAAATTATAGACAGTGATAGCAAACCTATGGCACGCCTGCCAGTGGTGGCACTCAGAGCCCTCTCTGTGGGCACACAAGCTGTCAGACAGCAAAGAGTAAAGAACTGCAGCCTATGGGCTCTTAATGCTGTCAGTTCTCTTCCCCTATCTTCTGATTGCACACAGTGCCCCATACTTTCTCCTATTCTAACTTATAAGTAAGTAGAGTTGTGTGTTTACATGTTTGTGTGTGTATATGAGTTATGTTAATCGGGTTACATTGCCATGCCAGCACTTTGAGATTAATACGTGGGTGTGGGCTTCAGTTTAAGCATTTGGCCTCTAAAAAGTTCACTGTTAATAGACTGGTAATTTCTTTGTTAGTGGGCAAACTTACAAAATCAGCAGGGGTTCAAATGATTTTTTCCTTGACTGTATATGCTCTTTTTTCATCTTACAGTATCCTGCCTACATAAATGCTGTTAAATGTTAAGGACTACAGGCAAGTTTAGTTCTCCCTGTTCACTTACCTTCCCTCGTGGCCACACTTTGTAAAGTTTACTAAGCCTTAATATAAATGGTAAACTGCTCAGTTAACCTGTCTTTGTCCTAAAAACCCTCAGCATCCTATTGCAAAGATGCTTTAAAAAGAAGAAAATTTTGCCCTGGAGTTGAGCATATCATACAGCTCAATCCAATACCTCGAAATTACATTTTGGATCTGCCCCAAAAGGGTTAGTTCACCGGACAGATTGTTTATTGCTAAAAGAAAGTTATGCATGCTATAGAATTTGCTGTAATATAAATATTTACTCAGAATTACAGTTAAGCAAATTAATTAAGTGTGCTAGCTTAAGTGAGGCTACTGATATACTGGCAGGAAAATATTCCTTGGGTAGGTGGCGCAAAATAAAATGCCTGCAAACTTGTGCAGGCGCTCAGGGGTCATTTACTTAATGACCCCATGACTGGTCTATTGGGCAAAAGCCCGAAACCAGACCGCCCGCATGTCACGGTTGCATTAAAGAGTCGTTATTTGAACAACAGTGTAAATAGACCCTTGATGTTTCCAGGGCCAAACACCCACCTTCATCAGAGCTTGTAAGCCATATAAGACATTGAATAGACTATCCTCCAATCATGGAAAGTCAGCAAGTGGGACTTCAATGAATGGGGTTTTACTTAAACTGTTAGTAGATAGCTGCCTATATATAAGAACCGATGAAGAAGGAGTTGCTTTTTCTGTTGCCATCCTAGGGCTCGGAGCCCTTCTCTTTGGTATACAACATATAATACAAAGATGGAGCAGCAGCTTCCACTGGAATACATTTTTATGAACAGTAATCCTCAATTTGTAATGGCATATCTGACCTCACTTGCATCACAGAAGCCAAACAAATATAATAAAAGAGCACACTAGATATATTATCCCATCATATTAAGAGTAGAAAAGAAGAAAAAGATAAAGTCAAAGTAACAGTGGCAGAGGGCACATTACCTAAATTAGATAATAATAAAATAAGCAATCTTAACCTCCCTAGCGCTCTTGCAAGGTCCAGATTTCTGTACCAAAAGCGCACCATAGACTCTAATGGAATTTTTTTTTTGTGTTGTAGGCTTGTAACTTCCAAAAATATGTCCATACAAGGGTCTTGTAGACATCCTGAATATAATAATGTTTGAAAGACACAATTATTATTTTAAAAAAAGGACATTAAAAAAATGATAAAATGTATCATTTGAATGATAAAATCTCTGGAACAATTTGGTAAAAATATACCAAAATTCAGCATAAAATTTCATTCAGATAATAAGCTTTATCCTATTACTATTATACAGAGTTTGGGTAGATTTGAGGTTGAGGCTTTATGAAAGGTTATATTCTTTTGTCTGAATACACAAGAACACAAGATGAGTTAAAGCTGTCACAAATTTAGGGAAAAGGGTTGGAAAAACTCCTTATTAAAGCTAATGGTCATGAAAATGTTTTTCTAAAAAGCTAACCTGCTTAAGCCCCCCATACACCTGCAGATTCCTCCATACAACTTTCATGAGACCTACCAACAACTATGTAGTATAGTGACCTCCCTGATAGAATACATAGTGATGGAAGGTGTAGAAAGGTCCTCCTATTACATGGTTTTGGTAGAAGAAAAGTTGGTTGTACAGAAGTTGCATGGTAATTGCATGTGGTGTATGGGGGGCTTTAGGTCTATAGAGCTACAGGATTTAAGGCTAATCACATATGTTAAGCCCCCCATACACCACATACAATTACCATGCAACTTCTGTACAACCAACTTTTCTTCTACCAAAACCATGTAATAGGAGGACCTTTCTACACCTTCCAATCACTATGTATTCTATCAGGGAGGTCACTATACTACATAGTTGTTGGTAGGTCTCATGAAAGTTGTATGGAGGAGTCTGCAGGTGTATGGGGGGCTTTATGGCTACAAGTATTGGTATAGCTGTAAACTACATCAACAGGAAATTCCAACATTTAAGACCAATCCAACATTTAAAGAATAGCTTGACATTTTGAATGAAAACCTATTTTCTCCAAGATATAAAATAAAATTCACAAGATAAGGAATTGAAAGCTTTGTGAACATCCAGTGATTATAACATGCTTTATTTAACACCGCCTTTATCCAGCCTTTTTATGATACAAAATAACAAGTGGTAGTGGTAAAATGTTGCCATTATCACAGTTAAACTGTGAAGCTTAACAACTAGTGACCATTACATACCTTTTTCAATGGCACTGATACCCATGGATGGTTGACACAGGGGTGCTTTTGTTTCCCACTTTCCCTCATCACTGTTATATATCTCCAGAGATGACAATGGGCATTGTTCATAATTCATTCCTCCAATCACTAGAACCTGTTTTCCAATGGTGACAGCAGCTGCTCCAGCCCGGGGAGTGGGAAGCGGGGGTAGAACTGCCCATGTCTGGGATACCACATCCAACATTTCCACAGTTTCCAAAGGAAGTCCTGTTTTGCTACATCCCCCCATGACAAACAAATGGCCATCTTGATAGGCTGGTGTGCAGTAGACCCGACAGGTGGGCATTGGTGGGAAGACCTCCCAATAAAGCGACATAATGGCACTGGAGGCCATTATAGAAACCGGCATTGTATATGAATTCTATTGTATTAAAGTTGTGAGGCAACCAAGAAAAATGATCCCATTGGCCACTAGCCAAAGCTCCCAAGGAGTTTATAATGTTACTCAACATCTGTTTCTTCTTTGTCAATAAACTATGGATTTAGGTGTGTTGTCTAGTTCTAGCTTATCTTCCAGATGGATCACTGTGAGAGAATGATAGTGAACAGCATACCCATCCCATGTGCTTTCCAGAATGAATAAGGGGTCTAGCAGCTGACTTTACATCCACAATGATTGTTTAGGCTTTCCTCTAGAAAAAAAAGAGAAAGAAATTGTTAAAAACATTCAATGATCTGTAGCAAAGCACTGATTGCAAAGATAATACAGAAGTTTTTTTAGGTTAATAACAGTTCTAGTTAAAGGTTCTAGTCAAATATTAGCATAATTTATGAAATGGACACTAATCAGTCAAATTGGTTGTTAGTTACTAATATTCAATAAGATCAAAAGTCATTGGCAAACTAAAAAAGATAATGGGTAGTTGCGCACAACCTTAAGCAGTGATTACACAGCTATAGTCAGAAAG
>CM070037.1:80332653-80344739 GCA_036250615.1 Ptychadena robeensis
GATGTATACTGCTGACAGGTGTGTAATATGTCCGTGTAATGTTTGTGGGGGATTTTTTTTGAGTTTACTTCCGCTTTAATACCTGGGGATTGCATATCATCATATCCAAGTCTGCAATTCAATAGCCGGATGCTGTGCACATGTTGCTCACTACTGTTATTATTAATATTGTTGTTACTTTGTATTTGATTGCCTACTCTGTGCTAAAGGCATTGTGCCCTTCTTTCTCTGTATTTCTGCAGATCGCTGTTAAAACTTTGACAATTTAATAAATATATTGAAACAGAGGATCTGACGAGGACCTCTCCACCATCAAACATGTCTGCCGAGGTTTGCAGTGCATAGACCATTGTCTTGATGGATTCAGATAGGCTTACAATTACAATTAGAATAGTTACTACACAAACTGTTCCTCTCTTTTACAATATAACAAACAGGTACCTCGTAGACAGAAGTAGGCGATTTGGGTCGTTGTGCGACCTACCAGACTCAAGAGGAGAGCAAAGGCAAAGACTGCCGTGTATTGTCACAGTGAGCAGTACTTTCAGCAGTGGGGAAAGATTGACCTCTCTGGATAAAAAGTCTGAGTACACAGATGATGTCTGCTGGTGGGGCAGAGTCAGAATGTAGCAAGAGTGAGTAACACATTTAAAGGATGAGTGGGCAATCTCAAAAAGGCTGCACCCCCACTCCCCCCAGGCATGGCACTTCAACTATGGCTGCAGAGTAGATTTCCTAATGGTGATCGCAGAGGACCTGTAGCTATCATCATAAGCTTTTCCGCAATAGCAATATTTTAAAAGATTGACAATTACCATACTTTTTCAGTGAAAAAAAAAATATAATATTTGCCTATATAACATAACAAAGCTGACAGAACAATAATATGCTCCAAACCGACTTGTGCTACCAACAGATAATGGCTGTACATAGCATTTTTCATTTTCCTACATGAAAAGAATGTAGGTCGTGACTTACCACTTTAAATGTTAAGTTTCACCTTTGTCAAATATTCTGTATTATTTCAGTAAGATATTTGGGGTATAGAAGGAATTTCACGCTCAAAGTTAAAGTTTGCATACCAACAGTCATAGTTTGCCATAGTTACAAAAAATATTTGGCACCATGACATTTGTTTTAAGATAATGTCCAGGAACATGGCTGATCCAAACAGGTGAGATACTATCTTTTGAATTCCCCATTTCAGCTGTTCATTTAATTTGTTAAAACATCATCATAAAAGACCTACAGGAGATGAATCACAGTAAGGAGTGAAATTTTAGTCTCTGTCACAAAAGAACTGACTAAATACCACAAACCACAAAAAGCTTTGGGTTAACATATACATTGGTCCAGTCTCCTTGGTGAGGAACAGTGAACATCTAGGGTGCCCAAATATCTATGGACTTTTCTGACCTGCCTTCTCCAACCTCATGTCCTTTACTTCCTTATAACTTAAGCCACAGCCACAGTAATGAGGGATGAGTTAGCCCAGAACTATGGACCAAAGGAACTAGTCAAGCTTTGCCCAATAGAACACCCAATGTTTGGGGTGCTGTACTCAATAAACTAAAAGATTAAAAACTGACCACAAGATGCAGTGGACCCTCGAGATATGACCAACTGGAGATACGACCAAAATGTTCATTTCGACATGTGGCCAAAGTTTCGACTTGCAACCTGATTTGCAGCCAGAAGCCAATTGCCTAGGGGTTGCAACCAGGGTCCCCAGAGACTTGCCTCCAAGCCCAGATATATGAGCACACAAGGTGGTGTAAGCAAGGACCCCATAGGTGTCTGGGAGTTTGCTTCTGAGGACAATCAGTGCATCATGGCCTCAAAACAGGTTGGATAGAGAGACAAAAAAGAAGAAAGATAAAAGAGCAATAACAATAGAGCTTTAAAAAAGAGATATCAAATTGAATGGGGAATACAGTCTTAAATTGTTGTTTCTGGTAGGCCAGGTACATTTTATAACTTTAATTGTTATTAAAGTAGGAATATTCTTGTGGTTTCTTATGGTTTTTATTACGAAAACGTTAGGAAATATAATTTGGGAGGTCCGGAACATACCAGTTCCATTGTTTCCTATGGAAAAAATGTTTTTGACTTACAACCAACCCTTAGGAACTAATAAGTTCATAAGTCAAGAGTGCACTGTACTCACTTAAAGCCCCCATACACGTCTAGATTTTTCATCCAATCAACTTAATTCAATAAATTTTTGGGGTTGATTGATTGAAAATCTATGGCAGCTCACATGGTAAGATCAACCTACAAAAATTTAAATTTGGAAAAAAATTTATTGGACATGCTGGTAAATTTGAATTGGTTGTATTGAAATTCATTACACTTTCAGTCGATCCCAAAAAAGTTGATCAAATATCTGTACAGATATTACACAGTTGGCAAACATACAATCAATCACCAATTTCCCTGACCCCCAAAAATTATCTTTTTAAGTTGATTTAACAGAAAATCTAGACGTGTATGGGAGGGTTTAAAAGAACTGGTCAATGGCATCAGTATAATCAAGGATCCCCACCAATGCCTTTTGAGTGGCTCAAGCAATCTGTCAAGGATCTGCATATACATGTCCTTGGACTGCGTCCGATGGCATACAAAACCAGACACACGCACCCATTAGAATCAGCTTATTATTACCGTGTATGAATGGTAGATTGTGAAATCATTGATCGAGAGCAAATAATGAGGACTTCCATAACATAAGTGAGTACAGGTACTCTTTATGTCCACATGTTACCCCCATATACAAGTATATTGTTATTCCTGAAACCATTGCATCTATTAATCTGTAAATAGTACAGATAGCACATTTACATATTATATTGATTATCTAATACAATGTAATGTCAGACTTTTCAAGGTTATTAGTACAAGGATACATCATACTCCAAATTAGGGGGGGTGGGGTCAATAGTTACCCTCCGGGTGAACCTGGAACCCTCAGGATTAGCTAACATTTATTACCCTTTGCAAAGTGGCCAAAAACAACCCACAAGCAACTCCTCATGCCCTTGCACCACACCCTAACAGCGATCTGTGTACCCTCTGAACTAACCTCTGTGGAATAAATCCCAGAAGTGATCATGTCCTGGGCAGACAAGCACATGCTGGGAGCTGTAGTCCCCCCGGCAGGTTAGTTGATCCCGGAGTATAACTCCACCGTGCCAAGATTGAATTATATAACCGATCTCCTTTTATCTGCATGCCCATCTCTGGCCGGGCACCGGTGCCAGAAGAATCACCAGCTCTGCCCATCGCTTCCTCGTCCTCTGGACACAATTACCTTGAGCGATATCCACGACTTTGCCGGTCACTTGCAATAGAAGAACTTCTGGGGGCACAGTCCTCTAGAGGTGGCATGCCAGCCCAGGGGTGATGGTGCCAAGGATGGTGGCACACTGAGGTGCCAAGCAGCTGATCCCATAAAGGTTGAAAGAAAGAGACTCCCGCATGATGATGATGATGATGATGATGTTCTGCCTTTGCTGCTTTCCACGTTTATCTGAAGTCGCTCTGTTCCTCCCCCTCCCTCCCCCTCCTTCTCCCTCAATGTCTCCAGCTTCTACCAGTAGAATCACACACACACACAGAAATAAATATATAAAACTCCCACAAGTCTCCGTCTTAGAAAGAGTAAGTCCCCATACAATGGAGGACAGATCATGCTCCACCTGGGTAATGTTGTCCTGACCACATTTCTAGATTTGATAATAATGGGATTACAGTAATAGTCGTCATCTGCACGCTGTGACAGATCATGCTCCACCTGGGTAATGTTGTTCTGACCACGTTTCTAGATTTGATAATAATTGGATTACAGTAATAGTCGTCATCTGCACGCTGTGACACCCCTTTGTATTATTGGCTTGGTTTTTATCCAACAACAGTGCAGTATTAATGTACTCAGTGTTTGGTCTATTGTGTAATTCAAATCAACTGGACTTGCTGTATTTATTCCTTGAAGATGTTTCGCTAGTCACCCAACTGGCTTTCTCAATTCTTCGAAGCGTCTTCAAGAAATAAACACAGCAAGTCCCGTTGGTTTAGATGGGATGAATGAGAACCTTCACAGACATTCACAGTGTTGGCCAAGTCTTCACAGCCCGTCAGAGCCGTGGATTGGCTGGTCTCAGCCTCCGTCACCTTCAAATAGACGCAGCAAGCTACGTTTATGGGAACGCAACGGAGGTTTTCAGCGGACAGTGGAGCCTTAACCTTAGTGGTCAGAATCCAACTGAAAACGAATGCCCTATTCACACTTCAGATAATAGTCAGCTGAGGTTCTCTGCCAAATATCTGGGAAGAGCTACAGACCTTCAAACTTTCTAAGACTTTCAGCCTTTTTATGACCCATGAGCCTGGGTTTGGCAGATAACAGGAGAACGTTACTTGCCTACTGCATTGTGCCAAGTATTATGTTTGGTGGAGGGGGGATATGGTGTGGAGGTGCTTTTGAGGGGTTGGGCTTGGTACCAGGGCCATTTTTTGTGCTATGCGGACAATGCATGCGTGTAGGACCCCTTCGACCACTAGGGGCCCCCACGCTCCACTCATTCGGTTGGGGTTTTATGTTTTGTTGGGATTGTAGAGATTTGCAATGCCCCCCTTCCTCAGTGTGTGAGGAAGAAGACTGTTAGCTGTACTTTGACGGTAAGTGTTCATTAGGTAATCTTGTGGCTGAAGTTGATATTGCAGATAAAATTAAGATTAACCTCCCTAGCGCACTGCTGAGGTCCAGATTTCTGTACCAGAAGTGCACCATAGACTTCAATGGTACATTTTTCTTTATGTTGTAGGCCTGTAAGTTCCCAAAATATGTCTTTACAAGGGTCTAATAGACATCCTGAATATAATAATGTTTGAAACAAACAATTATGTAAAATAAAAAAATAAAACATTTTTTACTAAATGAATGAAAAAACACAAAAATCAGGGCACAAAGCTTTGCTTCTATGTACTAAATCTCGCAAAATAAAGTCTCTGGTGCCCCAGATGTTCCCATTTGCAGTTAACCCTCTCTAACCTGGTGTGATGGATGTGGTAATATCACACCAGGGAAGAGAGGGCTACTGCAAATGGGCACATCTGGGGCACCAGAGACTTTATTCTGGCGAGATTTAGTACATAGCAGCACATTAAAAGCAGTTTTCTACAAAGAAAACTGATTTCATGTAATGTACTTTCAAATTTCCCGCCGCCTCCCTGATGCGACATCATCACGTCACTACAGAAATCTGTGCGGTTTTCCTGCATGAAGACTGCGGGGAAAAGCGCAAAGTGCAGCCGCCCCCTGTAATCCCTTATGGAAAATGACGTGCCAGTCTATACTGGTGCCTCATGCTCTAGTTTGGGGTGGCGCGGTAAATCTGATGTGTTATTATTTACATGCATTAGGCCGATGTGTTTCTTGGCGTGGTTTGCTAATAGAAACGTATAGAATGCGGTATTTCGAATACCGCGCCCTATACACCCTTAGTGACGGAAGGGTAAAGTATTTAATCAAGTTTGGTGTTAAATTTCTAAAAAAACATTTGTGTTAGTAAAATTTATTTTTTAGCCTTTATATAGATAGAGAATTGTATTACCTTTATTATTACCTAGTCCTATCTTGCTCAAATCATCTTGATTTTTTAGTTATTGTTTTTCATTTCAGTAACCTAGCATGTTGTTTTTTTCTTGTGTGGCACAGATCATCAAAGGGTTTAACATAGTATGCAAAAAGGGGCCCCCAACAAGATCTTGTATAGGGCCCCCAAAAAGCTAGAAACTGTCCTGCTTGCTACCAGTAAAAGAAATTCTTCAGGATGACAAATTCAAAGCTCCCAATTTTAAGAAAGCAGTTTGGGGATGGTCCCCTCCTATTCCAGCATTACAAGTGCACCCGCAAGTCTCATAAAGACATGAAGCGAGATTGATGTTCAGAACCTTGACCAGCCTGTAGAACCTTGACCAGTCTGAACACGTTTTGGGATGAATTACTATGGAGACGATCAGTGCTTCAAGACTAACATCAGCGCTTGATCTCACAAATGGTCTTCTGAATGAATGGTCAAATACACTCCCATGGGTGTTTAAAACTGAGGAACCCTATTTCATTGGCAATATTGTGTATATCTTTACAATCGCCATCATTGTGCATTTAAAGGAAATAAAAATGTTTCCATGAAGTTTGCCTTTAAGAAGAGAATTCAGTTTCCTAAACAATTTAGTTGAACCCAGAATAGGAAATATTTTAATGTGAGACAGTCCCAAGAGCCTGAAATCTAATGACACACAGATGTCCCAGACATGACAAATATCCTGGATCTGAACTAACCAACCCACATCCTATGACTACATTTATAGCCAGAAATGTACCAGGGTGAGCCAAACTCCACCCATTTTGAGTGGACATTTAACATTTAGTTGGTGGGGATGTGACTCAATACGTATCCTTTTACATTGAAAATACGTACAGTTCATGCTTGGTCCTTGTTAAACATCAGCTATGCACCAGCATTACTTATTCCATCTCTATGTACCATAACATTGTGACATAACAGTGGACCATGTGAGTTAACTGCAAAACCCCTGAACATGTATCATCACCAACATTGCTGGAGAAGTAAACAAGGGCTGTGGGAACAATAGAAAAAAATAATTGCTAGCACATTTTTAATTGAACTTTCGACTTTAATTAAAACTTAATTTATGCAAAAAATGTGCTAGAGCAGTGGTTCCCAAACTGGGGGGAAGCGAAGGTATTCCAGGGGGTGCTGGTCCACGTTCTAAGGCTATGTTCACACATAGGCGATCAGCCGCAATTTTAATCGGGCACAACGATCGATTGCTCATGTGATCGGTGCGATTAACCAGGTGATCTTCAACCGCGATTTCAAAAAAAAAATTCTCTCTCCAGTAAAAAAAAAAATTGTTTCTATAGAGAATGAATGGACACGATTTTTCAATCGCGCCCACACGCAATCTAAAATCACGTCCATTCATGTCCATGGGTACGATAAAAAAAATGGCAACTTCCGGCCTCCTGCGATCAGAACATGGGGAGCCACGATTCTGATTGCGGGTTAAATGCGGCCATTAGAAGTGGGGACAAGCCCATTCAACTGAATGGACACAATCAACGGTGATCAACGTGCGATATCAAAATCGTGAGAGGGAGGCTATTAATCGCCTATGTGGAAACATAGCTTTAAACTGTGTTTGAATAGGAAGGGGGGCTCAATAATGTTCCCAAATAGAAAAGGGGGGCCCTGCAGGGAAAGTTTGCTAGAGCAATACGTTATTGCTTGCAATGTTCCCCAAACCCTCTAAATCTCCAGCAATGTTGGTGATGATACCATGTTTCTGAGCTTTGCAATAAACTCTCAAACAAACTAATGAAGATTTTGCGACCATCTCTAGTGGCAATGTCAGGAGGACAATTTGGAAACAGTTGTCACCCCATAACAGGCAATGTCTAGACCAAAGACCTTGAGGGCAGGATTACTTACCATTATTTTCAAAACTGGGGATCTAAACTGTAAATCATTTTTGAATCACATTCCATGTTAAATCTTTGATTGGGAATTAGTTATAGAGCATGATAGATACTTCGTTTTCAATGGCCAGGCTGGTCAGCATGTGTTAGCAGTGTGTGTGCGCCTTCCACGGTTAGGCAGTGTATGCATCAAAGTATATGAGCACCATGCTGAATTATGGCAAAGTGTGGATGTGGTTTTCATCAGACTATGTGAACACAGAAAAGCAAGGCAGATTTCCCACGAAGCATTCCTCAGTAACTAGGGAGATTTTCTGTGCAATATTACAAATTGATGATGTTATAATGGTTCCCATCTCTATTGTAACATCTGCTCATTAAGCTAGTGACAGCCTAAAGAGCAATTCCTGGCAACAAGTGCAAGCAGTCAGTGTGCGCCCGACGCACAATATGCTTAGAGCCTATGTATAGCCCTAGCATCCCTGTTCAGTTGTGGATAGACTAGAAAAGGGTTAAAATCCTTGTCAACTATTTAACAGTTGTCACCCTCAATAGTTGGATTTATAATAATATTACTTCTTTATTAAGCGAAAATGGAAAATGTTGGATTATCCATTATGTTATACCTTCCTGTGTATGGTGACCAGATTAGAAGGTGAAACCACCTAAACAGAGACTACACTTAAGCAGAAAAAAGAGTATTAGACAAATCTTAGGCAACAATGTCCGTTGTCTGTCTCCTGGGGAAGGGGTCCTTCTGTCCATGCAGTCACATACTTTTTGTGGTGCAACACTGTCTTGTTTTAAGATTATCATTCACTGCTCTATAGATGTACAACCAGGGAGATATGTATTGTTTGTACGTGCATTAGGACTAAGTAGCCACTGGCCTGCAGAGCTTTACTGTTATAGTAAACCACTGAGGGTAATCCAACTGGTTCCTGGTTGTTTGTTCCCAATCAAGAAAGGAAAGATCACATGGACCCAAGTTATATAATCCAAGTCATATGTTTCATATTTTTAATACTCTTCTATAGTAAACTATACAAATTATTTTGCCTTTACTGTGCCTGTGAGAAAATCTCTCAAAACACGATCTGAGAGCTGCATGAGGAGAGAGTGCAGCCCGCAGCCAGCATGGCCCCCCTCTCCTCGTACACAGAGCAGTGACAGGCCCCTCTACTCGTACACAGAGCAGTGACAGGCCCCGCCCCCTCTCCTTGTACACAGAGAAGTGACAGGCCCCGCCCCCTCTCCTCGTACACAGAGCAGTGACAAGCCCCTCTCCTCGTACACAGAGCAGTGACAGGCCCAGCCCCCTCTCCTCGTACACAGAGCAGTGACAGGCCCCGCCCCCTTGCCACAGTCGGGAGCTGAGCTCATCTGATAACAGACTCTGTAGGCTGTGCAGCTGCAGCTTTCTGCCTCCGTTATTTCGGATGCAGACTCACGGACCCCCTCCAATGTAATGGACATCGAACAGGGTTTTCCAACATGTTGGAACTCTGTTCAATCGTGTTTCTTCCAGCGGGATCTATTAATCCCCCTCGAAGGAAGGCATACACGGGTAGATTTCCTGATAGATTAGAGCACAATCCAACTCCGTGTACAATCGCACAGTCCCTCATATTACATGGTTTTGGTAAAACAAAAGGAGATCTAAAGAAAAAAAGACAGAGAAATCTAAAAGTGTACAAATAAAGCTGGGAACACACGTATAGATATGGGCCAGATCGATGGATAGATATCTGTCCCATATCTGATGCGGCCATCCCTTTTTTCATGAGGGACCAATCAATCAAACAGGGATATCGGACATGACCGTAAATCATGGTCGATGTCCATTGCTTTGCATGGGGACCGTGGGGTCTCCATGCAAAGCACCGGCTCCATCCAAAGCTCCTCCAATATCGGGCAGCAGAGCTATGATGTCATTGTGCTGCTGCAGGGAACCTCGAACGGCTCCTATATCAAACTGTGTGTTCCCTGCTAGTGTAAAAAAAGATTTCTATTAAAGTGTATGTTAGAAGTAGGCTCTATGCTCTCAATTACAACTAGAAACAACCAAACTCTCTGTCAATTGAAATTAGTGCCATGTTGTTTGCTTAGCAGGAAAACACAGATTAAATGCTTGGCTGGCTCTCTAGAACACTTTTAAGAATCCCATAAGGCCCAATAGAGAGCACAACAGTCAGTTTCCTGCAAAGAAAGGGCCTTGCTCTTGTAGAAACAGTGGTGTCTCTGCAGAGGCCCAACCCATCACAGATTTTACTTTTCTTTATGCAGCCTACATTCCCAGCTATGGAGCTCTAATAGCAGCAATAGCCAGAGAAACTAGCAATAAAGGAATGTAAATAGGGAAACACAGATACAAGTGAAAACTGTCATTGTGTATCACTGGTGCAGGATACACTTTTATTTTGTGCTGTGCCATCTGAAGGAAGTACATTATGGTGACACACAGACTTACCTAGAAAAATGTCTTGCATCTCTCCCATGATTAGTGCGGAGTCAGCAGGCCGTCTGCGCACTGCAGT
Organism: Ptychadena robeensis; assembly: GCA_036250615.1. Taxonomy (NCBI): domain Eukaryota; kingdom Metazoa; phylum Chordata; class Amphibia; order Anura; family Ptychadenidae; genus Ptychadena; species Ptychadena robeensis. The sequence continues at coordinate 80,342,695 of CM070037.1, forward strand.
GCAGTAATAGAAGTGCCCATAAATAACAGTATATTCAGAAGGCATTGACTTCTTCAGTGCTGGCACCTCACATCTTGAATTGCCATCCGAACGGAGAAAATTCCGCAAGGCGTGCGCCTGGGCCAGACAAAGGGGCCTGGAAATAAATCTACATTAACATTTCAAAGATGCAAATGAATGCAACTCTGTATTTATTAGTACATTGTTCAATTATTCCTAAGTTTAAAGCGATATAGGCACCTAAACAGAGCTCAGGGTATAAGACAGGGAAGATGCACAAGGAGCCATTTAATAGTGCTGCGCTGTTCATACACTAAAGCTAGCCATGCACGTATGGATTTTGCATTAGATTCCTGAACGATCAATCAATTGACATGCATGTTCGCGGCGATCGTTTGGGAGTTGAACATAACAACCCTTTCTTCAAGTCGGATTGATCAGAGAAAGAAAGAGAATAAAGCCCGTCGCCACCTCGGCGGGAGGGCACTTGACAGGGAGGGCTGAAGAAGCAAGAAGATGCCGCCCCCACCAGAAGTGACGCGGTGCGACTCCGATTGGTTAAAGGAGCCAGGCGGAAGGGCATCGGCCTCTTTTCATCAAGGATGATGAAAATTGTTTTTTCCCTTAAATGTTGCAGGCCCCCATTTGGCCATTGCATATAAGTTATGGCTATGTCCTCTTCATCACAGCATGGTAGTCCTGATAGTGCCCATGGTTAGAAAGTTTTTGAATAACGACACAGGTTTTTGTTGAAAATACTGAGCTCTTACAAGGGTCAATGACCCACTGGTATTTTTGGTTTAATAAGTTAAGGTGAACATGTTTTATCGTAAAACTCATCAAGCTGGTCGGGAAGGCAGATGCGTATTATATGATATTAGCTGTTATTATGTATATCGAGACATATATATATGTATGTTTAAATGTTATGGTAAAGAACCCATCAAACAGGTCGGAAAGGCTGATGGGGATCTATAGAGATGGATATATATATATATAGACGTTTTAAGAACACTTGGTTATGTCACAACTAGGGGGCACTTTCAGGGACTAATTTTTCTTTAAGTTCTTTAAAGTTGCATTAAGAAATACAGAGTTGTAAACTTATGTATAAGCTTAATATACTTATATTCTGTTACATTTTTTATCATCTGTGGCCAAATATTTACATAAACATCCACATCTTTCTGATAGATATGTTGTCAGTGTGTTTATTTGTAAAGCATAAGTTTTATGTATCTTAAAAGTTTTATTAGGTACTGGATTCGGATCAGCCATTCACCTGTTAAGTAAATCCTGTTCCACTGCCAAAATATTGAACGGGAATTGATCACGCAAGTGGTGCACATTCCATTCCATCAACGAACGATCACACATCGATCGAATGGGTATCAGCACGTTAAGATAGCTATACCACTACCGCAGCCGATAACTACGTCTGTTATTGGCAAAAAATAATAATTTTGCACTGCGCTGTACTTGCGTCTCCCATACAGAGACTTTGCCTGCAATAAATGCATCCTGTTTTTGGTAACATGCAATGCACAGTGCAGGGCTAGTGTGAAAGGAAAAAGGAGTAAAAAGGAGATGAACTCAGCCTTCTACTTCTCCTTCACTGTCTATTCATAGGCAAGGGGATGAGTGGCTTAGGGAACACTATAGCATCCATAGTAGTGCTATGGGGCCTATATTCACAAGGGGGCCCACCACTTCTGGAAGGGCAGGGATTGGAGTCACAGGTTGGGATGGGGGGCCTGCATACAAATTTTTGCTATGGGGCCCAGTCATTTCTAGCTACGCCCCTGAAGGGGATGGATAAGACCTCTAAGTAGTACTTAACTCCTATGCTGCCAGAAAGGGTTTTGCAGCAGTGCAGATCTGTTTAAATATCAAGACATATAAGAAGACAGTAGTGATGGCCAAAAAGTTCGCCCGGTGGACAGTTCGCAGCGAACATAGAATGTTCGCAGTTCGCAATACTGCCAAACATTATGGGTGTTCGACCCGCCCCCTACACCTTAACATGGAGACAAAGTGCAACCCCA
>CM070037.1:80344839-80357822 GCA_036250615.1 Ptychadena robeensis
GATGTGATTTCCGGCCATTAGACCTGAAGAAAACAGCATTTTAAAAAATCCATATGTTGGAGGAGAAGTTTAGCCATTGATTCCCCTCTGGCATGACACTGTGTTTGAGACGTTCGCTCTCCATTAAAGTCAATGGAGGTTCGCCGTTCGCACACAGCTGATGTTCGACCATCACTAGAAGACAGGTAAAATACACAGTCTTTATTTACCTGCCTAAAGGTGCCCATACACCTTTAGATCTCTCTGTCAGATATCCTTTAGATCTATCAACAACTATGTAGTATAGGGTCCTCTGCGATTGAACACAGGTAGACTTGATGGTTTAAATGTCCCTTATATTACATGGTTTTGGTAAAACAAAAAGGAAAACTTAAGGATATCTGACAGAGAAATCTAAAGGTGTATGGGCACCCTTAGGTATGTATTTCTGTCTTTTTATATGTCTTGATATTTAAACAGATCTGCCCTGCTGCAAACCCCTTTCTGGCAGCATAGGAGTTAAGTTTGCCTGGGAGCTTTAGATTTTCATTGATTCAATGGCTTTGTTTGCAGTCCCTGTCCTACTATTCTTCACTGCCCTAGGCTCTCCTGTAGTGACTCCTACAACTCTATGGGACCATATCTCTTCTCTGACCCTAGGCCAGTAATGGCGAACCTATTAGAGACAGAGTGCCCAAACTGAAACCCAGAACCCAATTATTTATCTCAAAGTGCCGGCATGGCAATTTACCCTGAATTACACACTCACATCATATACAAACACATGAAACATATACACTCTACTTTCTTATAGGATAGAATAGGAGAGGGTATGGGGGCATTGTGTGCAATCAGAAGAGAGGGCATTGATAGCCAATAGGCTGCAGTTCTTTCCTCTGTGCTAGCTAACAGCTCGTTTGCCCATAGAGAGGGCTCCAAGTGCCACCTCTGGCATGCAGGGCCTAGGTTCGCCATCACTGCCCTAGGCTCTATTAAAGTCTATGACACATAATGTGTATGTGAAACCACCATTGTGAGCTATGGCTAGGTATGTAACCACATATACTGTGAAGTGGGTTAGGTAAGGGAAATGGCACAAAAGTGACAAGTACACTTTTGTTTGTTAAATTATATCCTTCTAAGTTTTTATTTGTGAAGCAAGTATTATAAATGCAGAATATGTGATGAAGTAGATAGATATCTAATGCAGATCAGTCAGTTTTTATGGTATTTATGACCCATGCAGCCCATTAATGCAGATTTACAAAGCTCTGGAATAGTTCTTACAATGTCAATGAGACAGATTTTCTCTCTAAACACATGTTCAGTAAAGACAATGTCAATGAAAGACTTTACTTTGTCGGAGTTCTGCTTTAGGGCACCAGAAAATCTTGTAATCTGTCTTGCTGCTTTCTTTTGTCATGTGTTGTGATGGAATTATGATGGATAAATGTCTCCCTTAGGTTAGAACCCGTAGGTTTTTTTCTTTAGGTATACTGACAGATTTTACTGGTGTTATGAACCCAGGAGAATATGTAACTCATGGCAGACACTGACAATTCATCATTAAATATTCTGACTCATCTAAAGTTTTCAAGGATCTGATATGGTCCCTTGTAAGAAGATATAACACACACACATTTTATATATATATAAATAGATAGACACATATTAAAATAGATAGTTCGACACATATATAAATAGATAGAAAGACACATAGAAAGACATACAGACAGACAGACAGACAGACAGACAGACAGACAGACAGACAGACAGACAGACAGACAGACAGAATGATTTATGTCTTGTACAACCATGCTTAAGTAAGTAACATGTACAGGAATTTATTATGTCTCACAGATATCACAGTACTCTTTGCTGTAGATGCCATCTTTGTTTAGGCATCATCCAGTGTTACCATTTATTTCCTATGCTGACTCCTGTGCCTGTGCATTTATTGCCTGTGTACACAAATGTCTAACATACTGTACATTAGCTCTTGCTGCAGACTTTCACGTTGGGACATACTACAAACGTTATTGCCTAATCACTGTTGTTAAAACCCCCCACTACCTGCAACTACCCAGTGGGGTTGCAATTTCATGATGGCTTGACCGACCATGTAAATGTATCCTAAGGGCTCATTCACACTAGCTGTGGTGCAGTGCAGTACTGCAGTATGGCTAACGTTACCACAAGGAACAGGTTTCCATAGGAAATCATGTACCTTTCGCACTAGCCCTGCACTTGCACGTTACTGAAAACACCCTACAGGACACATTTTTTTTGGCCAGTTACAGACGTAGTTAGCAGCTGTGGTATAGCTACCGGATAGTATGAAGGAGCCCTATGACCCTATTTCACACATTCAGATTTAAGGTCGCAAACTGAAATTGCTCAGTGGTTACAAATATGAGCAATTGGGTGGCTGGCAAGCACCTGCTAACCTCCACCATGTTGTCCCTTTGGACAGGGTGATTGTTCATGGGCAATCACAAGTGGGAAATGAACCATTCATTTGAATATAGCTTATAAGGTGATCAAGCTTTTAAATGTATCATTTATTGGACCCTTTCAAAATCAATGCTTATTCTGATAAACCAAAAGTGATCAAAATCAAGGATATGATCAAGAGATTATGAGAGGTCAACAATTTGTTTTCAATTGCATTTGGAGTGTGCTCACACCCCTTTATCTTCATAACAGGCAAGGAATTAAAGTTAAAGAATCAGTTTGCATCTATTACACTGTGTGGTCATCGATCATTATTGGATAGATAGATCAAAAAATAATCTATCATTTGGCTTAAGGAATTGCTTTTGCGTCGGTGCTCATAACATAATCACAACATCTGCTTACTGGAAGTCAAGGGTAACTTTTTAATAACAAAACATGGTGCTTTTCTGAAAATTTTCATAATACGATATATGAGTAATGTGTTTATGCAGCCTTTAAACTTATTACAAGTTTGTTTTATTCCAGTTTTATATTTTAATATATTCAGCGATGCCTACATAAAATCTCCATTCTGTAGAACATAAACAGATATATAGGATAGTGATCCTCGTTCTTTAGTACAGTAGCCACTGCTTGACTTTACGTCCAAAAAATCCCTTTAAAGCCTGCCAGAAGCGTCCCAAGTTGTCATTAAGAAAAGGCCGACGGGGTTTATTTAGAGATGGAGTATGTAAAATTGTTGGATACGGTACTTATGATGTCACTTAAGTAGGGACCTGGCCCACAAAGAGCCAGAAATTAGACAGTGAGCTGGCAAGCAAGTGTCACATATCTGTATTGTTTTTCAGAAGCTGTAACAGTTAAAATGGATCCGTCACTGTATATCATGCATTGAGATTTATACTTTAACTTAGAGTAGTCACTTCAAGGTTCCTTCACATTTCTTTCTTAAAGGAGCCAGTGCATTCCTCAGATAACTGTACTCTATAAACCTACTATTCACACCTACAGGTAAGCATTGGCACCATTGCTGTGGTACTGCTATGTTTGGGAAAATGAGGAGTTATCTTAGTTCTTTTCTCAAGACTATCCATTCCCCAAATACAGCTATCCAGCAAGCAGTAGAGAAACATAGTTCAAATTAAGTTGACTTTTAATAAATATATGGTGACTGGTTCACTTTTTGTTAACTTAAAATATTTTAAAACCATGTTCAGGACCAGAGCCCTTGTTCAGACACATTCAGCTATAGGGTGACCCCACTTGGTCCCTATTTAAAAATGTGCTCCAACACTGTCATCTCGATGTTTAGTCAACATACATCATGATCTACTGTTGTCACTGTTGGAGAGTAATGCCATGCAAACATTAATAGAATGCATGAAGAGACAAGGCCAGCATCACTAACATGTAAAAAAAAGGAAGAAAATTTACATTTAGGCTTAGTATAGTGGGTAGGGTTGGTAAATAGCAACTAATGGTAAAACCCATATTATCCCGTATAAACAGAAAGAGGAAATGTGCCAATCAGATAGGTATCTCTGCCATAAAACAGAGGTGGCACTACCACTTCCCCTGCACTACATTTAGCGCTGGGGCTCCCTCTAGTGTTCTGTATCATATCTTACACTCACGCTACTGACCTAAGCAGTCCAAACACTCTCCACACTTTGATTTCCCAGTTACCTTTTTAGTTAGATTATATTTGTTATTATATTTCTTTTATCATGTATTTCTACAGAGCATCTTCCTCTTGACAAGAAATAGATGGCAATGTAAGGCCTGAGAGGTGCCAAAAGATAGTAGAGTGCAGAGATAAATGTCTAACGTCTATTGTTGTTAAATCCTTATTTTAAAAATATAAAACCATGTACATACACGTGAACTTGTTTTGCTTTCATGTGTTTCTTTGCACTTACTGCATTGGTTCCTTCCTACCATAACTTTATACCGTTTAAATTAAAATGATTACCTTTTCATGAATTGGTCAAATGTTACATTTCATTGACTGGACTTTTCATGTATTGTGAAATACTTTGTGTTTCTGCCAGTGCCCTGGTTGTGATGCCACACAATTCACAAAGAGGTTAATTGGCATTGCTGGGCAGTATCATCAAATACAACATGCTGAAAATGTCCCAAATGTTTTTAGGAATTTTAATTAGGAGAACAATGTAATTAAAGGTGACCATACACGTGCCGATTTTTCGGCCGTTTTTAGCCCTCCCGACCGATCCGTTAGGTCGGTCGGGAGGGATTCAGAACTGTTTTAAAATAGGCTGAAAAGTCGGTCGGGTCCCGCCCGCGGATGCCCGATTTTTCGGGAAGACGGCAGCTTGTACATGACGGCATGACATATACAAGCTGCCGTTTTCCCGAAAAATCGGGCATCCGCGGTCGGGACCCGACCGACTTTTCAGCCGATTTTAAAACAGTTCTGAATCCCTCCCGACCGACCTACCCGACCGGATCGGTCGGGAGGGCTAAAAACGGCCGAAAAATCGGCACGTGTATGGTCACCTTTATGCAGGAATGTATTGGTCACAGTGTATTTATATATCCTTTAAAATATATATACATTCTTAAATAGCATATCTTTTTTAAAACCAGCTGATCCATGTCAGAACAAAATTATAAACGGTCCCCAGGAATAAAATGCATTCATGTTATCTTTGGGGACACCTGTGATAGGATAGCCACATAAACCCATCAGCCAAAATGATGTAACATCTGTAGTCACTGTAGTCGCCTGTCGTACTTCATACAGATAGTAACTAGGCTTTAAACTCAGCTTTAGAAAAGATCAACTATCAGAGCAGACAGTGCGATCTATAAATGCCAACTGCTAAGGCTTACTAATAACATGCTTGTTCATGACCCAGAGATGACATAAAATATACACTTCAACCTGCAACCTTTCCTTACTGTTCCACAGTCACACCGTCAATCATTCATTAAATAGCGTCTGTCAGATCCAGCTCGTGGTGTGCATTTTATGGCTCCCAAGGGTTTGATGGCTCTGATCCACATGAGATGAGAAACAGTATAATATGAAGACATGATGGAGAGGAACCTGCTAACCACCTAAAAGCTGGATATCAATTTTAATATTGTGATCTTGTATAAGTTGTGCTTTCTTTGTAGCAACCTTGCAATATATGTAAAATCTCCATGGGTCAGTGCAACCCCACATGTACCACCCACCAAAACAAATATTACCATACCCTATAAAATCTGCTCTTTTTTGAAGTTTTTATAGTAGCCATTCACCACCTGCTCAGTATTAAAGACTCGAACACCGAACCACACATAGTGTGCAAATACCCCCAATTAATTCAAAGACTGTGACAGGTGGGTGGAATGACTTCCCTTGGACCCTTGTGATAGCTAATTGAAAAAGTGATGAGCGTCACACAAAGGGTGCCGTCCGATTCTCTTCACTAGCCGTCTATTCCCAGCTTTAGACTTAGGTTCCACTATGTGTTAAAACCCTGCGTTTATGTACGTCAAACGCAGGGATGTTGACGCATCCATTGAAAGTTGGTGTGATCCGTCAGCTTTCATTGCGTTAAAATCAACGCAGAGCACTACATTAACATTATTGCAACACAATCCAACACATGTATGGGTGCGTAGACGCAAAGAAAATAAATTGAGTCTGTTGAAACGCATGGTATGTGTTATTTGATGCGTTGATCAATCCGTTGATGGTAAAAAAATAACCACAAAAAAAAAAATGGATACATCACAAAGTCATCCCTTAAAGCATTACTGACGGATCCCAAATGCATCAGTAACGGATCCCTAACATCCATCCTTGCATCCATTCATCTCTATGGCCATTTCAGATCACGAGCCACACCACGTGCATGCCAGATCGTGGCCGGCCACAGCTGTAGTGGTGACCCCATTCAAATGCCCGCGATCGGCCAGATGGTTAAACCAAAAGTTAATTTACCAAATGACTCAATAACCCAAAGGAAGACGATCATCAATGTGATTTAGTATGTAATGTGCTAGTAAATCAACAAATATAAATATCAATGGCTATTCTAAAACATCTACTAAATCATGGTATATCTAGTACTAATTAGAAATTTTCAACTGAAATTCATTTAAACAAACAACAGCAGGCTGGTTAAAAGCTTCAAAAGTCTAATAATGCGACAAAAACTGGTACTCACATGCCTTCATGTGATGTAATAAACACTTAAATTGCAAAGGCGCTGACAAAATCAGAGATTGACAACCTTGGTCAACTTCTTAACCAGAAATTGAATAGCAAAAGTTAGAATATATTACAGGCCAAGACAGAGACAAATCTGTGACTATAGAAAGGATCGCCAGAGGGAACAGCAGCCAGATTCAATGTGAGGATGTAATCTTTACCAGCAAACCAGTTAAATAAAAAATCTGGTTATTGGAAGCTGAGATTCACAAACGTAAAACAGAAAATTAAGATGTATGTTCTCCAAGACTGGAACAGGAAGCTCAGCAGAGAATGATAACATCGGAGGGTGAAATTACATAAACAGGTCTAGCTGTGGAGAAGAGAAATGATTTAGGGTCTGACATTGATATATATATGTATGTGTGTCACTTCTTACTTTACAAACAGCTGCTTCGCTAAGTTGCACTCCCTCCGGCCAAGCCAAAAGGCCTTTGCAAAAAGGGAGATTTTAGCTGTATTAGCACTAGTCATGCCATTCTCTGAGCACATGGACCGACCTGCTGGGTGATTAATGCTATTTAGATAGCATAAGTTGTGTATTTTCATTCTGTAAGTTGTTAGTTCCAGATTGTAATTGTAACTCTCCATAAATTGGTCAGTGTGTTCAGAGAATGCTGCTTGTGTATAGACACATGTTAAGGTTTCAGCTCCACACATTCGACTGGAGCTAAGACCTCCTTCCTGGTACTGGCATTTTAGCTTGGCTGGAGGAGTGAATACTGCATGGCTCAGCCCTGCCTACCTTGCTGGAATATTCTGTATATTCACTTTATGTGAATAGCTGTGTCTCTCTTTCCAAAACTATGGGGATGCATCTTATGGCTCAGTGCATCTTATATGATATAAAAAATATTTTTTTTAAAGAAAACTCCTATACTTCACAAAACGAAGTATCTTGTCAGGACAAACACTTTCTAGCATTTCAGGTGAGAGGGCCATATATGAAGGTGTTCTTACTGGTGTTATTTATAGGCAGCCTCTACTCAAAATTATACCGGTACACCAGGAAAGCAAAAGCTGGTGGGCATTTACTAGTATCCTCACTACTTCTAAGTGCTATTCTCTTTCATATCTTTATACATTTGTACATTTGAAAAAAAGCAGATTTGAAGTTATAACATTTTCTTAAAAAATATCTCTATGCATCCTGTCCTGACATGGCTACATGGTTCTGCCATCACATTGTTCAGCTTTGTCTGGCAGGGGAGGGACTAGATGAGTATAACTTAAGGTGGGCGTACACGACTCGTTTTTTCTTTTGATCTGATCATTTGCCTGAATCGATAAGTGATAAAAATACAATATATAATTTATCTAGCAGTGATTGGACATGTTGGTAAAAGTTGATGCAAAGTTGATAAAGCTAGCTTTACAGGTCTTGTCTAGATTGCAACTGGACAGTGAAAGTAAAGCTGGCCACACACGGGTAGATACCCATGCAATCAATTACAGCGTGGTGACATTACCACGCTGTGATTGATCTTCGGTCAATCGTACGGTAATCAATGTGCACCACATGGGCACGGTCCCCCGGGTCTCTCCTTTCCACAGCCTGAGAAGCAGACAGCTTCTCCAGCTGGGGAAAGCAGCCTGCCTACAGCCAGCCCCCCACCCCCTATTCTGGCAGAGCTGGTTTCACACACACACACAGAGCAGCTAGCTGAACACACAGCTTGTGTGTGCGGCTCAGCTGCCTGTGTGTGCGGCTGTCATCCTGTCCATTACATTGGATGGGGATAGCGCTGTCCCTATTCAATGTAATGGATTTCAACCAAGGTTTTTCAACATGTTGGAAACCTGTTTGGTCGAGTTCGAAGGAACCGTGGATGGCTCAGGTGAAGAAACAGACTAGAGGAACGTCGGGAGCCGTGAGCGCGCATGACGCCCGATGTTCCTCTAATCTGTTCTTTCATCGAGCCGTGTGTGGCTAGCTTAAAAGCAGCACACCAGCAACATGTAAGCACTACAGTACAACTGATTGGCTCTTTGTAGGGTGTTCAATGCTCCAAGAACAAGGTAAAATTCAGATACGCTGCTTGTATTATGTCAGTGTAATATTCAAAGTAGTGAGACACTGACAAATGCACATTATTGCAACACACAGAGGGGATATACATCTACTATAAAATAAATACAGGAATGAGATACGTTGCTTGGAGTTACTCTGGCTGGCATACATGTTAGTGGGGTCCATAGATGTCAGTGACACTGTGTAAAAGGTTGAACTTTTTTACCATGATGCTTTGCGGCCACCCACTCCAGCCTCTTAGATCTCAGTGTCCTGACATGGCTAGCAGCAAACAGCCTATTGCAGTAAAGTGTGTATTACCAATCCATCAGAACACAAAGTCTTTCCAAAAGCATTTCTATTTCCGTGGAACCATATGTTTATCTACGCTTTTATTGATTCCGCTGACCTTTCTGTCAAAATAGTTTTCACAAGCTAGAAATCTGTGGCGGTAGACCATACAATTTGATAAACAATTATGACAGCACTGTCATGAGCCAGAGGAACTGCAACAAGACTTCGGCTTCCTCCTAATCGCAGAATTCTTCCTTAGAGATTAAAAAAGGACAGGTATTGGAGAAAAATAAGTGTGTGGACGCAATTGTTATATGTAGGCATTCCGATCACATCTCCAAGAATGTAGAGGCCATTCTTCCTATCAATCCTTTTGTAGAATTAAAGATGATAGCTAGCACCATTACACCCTTCTTATTACCAGATGTCCTTTTTCTTACCTAAAGCTGCGGTATTTTGATCTCCTGCACCGGTTCCTTCTCTTTTTTGCAAAGTTGGCCTTAAAACATGAAATAGCTCAGGTTATTGAATTTGGTTACTCTTTTACAATCTACAACTTTTATAAGTATATACAAAGCCATGGCATTGAATTTGCTTTTTTTTGCTTGCTGAAAGTGTTTTGTTATACATGTTTGATAAAAATACATATTGGTCTTGATAAAAGTTCAGCAAGCTCAATACTTGTGTGCTCTGCAGTTATTTTACACTTTGTTATCAGTCATCAGTTCACCTCTTTGAACAGCAGAACACTGTCCTCTATGGAATGAAGATAAGACTGGGGAACGAATAGCTCCCTAGAATCATAGATTTTATAGATCTTTATAGGTGTTTATAGATTGGCGAGCACTGTTGCTCTAAAGCAGGGAACACACAGCTCGATATTGGAGGTGCTTGGCCCTAGATAACTATCTGTCCGCCTGCACCAAGGCCAGAGACACCTACCTCCAGTACAAGGCCCATATGACTGATGGTAAACGTGCCCGCTGGTTAGAAGATAAGGGGTCGTGTGATGCCTGGCTAGAGCAGCATGACTGGCATTTCAGAGCGGTGCAGGATGCGCGTTTCTTTCGACTAGGGAACAAGTCGGGGCGCATGTTGGCAATCCTGGCCAGGGGGGTGAGACCACCGTGTCGGGTCAAGGAGTTAAGGGATGCTGCTGGTCGCCAGGTCACCAAGGGTAAAGACATAGCGCAGGTGTTTGTAGAGTATTACCAGAAATGATATGCTCAAGGTGGGGACGGGGGGTGGGATGGGGACCCGCTGCTGAGGGGGATTCCCCTCCCCCACCTCTCGCCCGAGGACTTATCTTACCTGAATGACCCGGTTCGGGAGGATGAGGTGACTAGAGTGATCAAACACTCAGCGAATGGTAAGGCTCCGGGCCCAGATGGTCTGTCGACGGAGTTTTACAAAATCCTGGCCCAGGCCGTAACCCCGGCTTTAACGTCCCTTTATAATGGCGTACTGACCTCAGGGGTCTACCCGGCGATGGGGTGTATGGCGCACATTAAGCTTCTCCCTAAGCCAGGGAAGGATGGTTTGGACCCGGGGGCTTATAGACCCATCCCTGATTAACCAGGACGTTAAAATCTTGTCCAAAATCCTCGCAGACCGGCTGGCGAGTTTAATGCCCAAGCTAATTACCCCGGAGCAGGTGGGGTTCACGAGAGATAGGGCAGCGGTGTATAATGTGCGCAAGGTGCATACGGTGTTAGAACACTACAGGTTGTTGGGGCCGACTCGGTGTCCAGGAGCTATAGTGACCCTGGATGCCGAGAAGGCTTTCGACAATGTGGACTGGCGCTGGCTCATGTCTCGGATGGGGTTCCAGGGAACGTTCTTACGCTTTATAGACACTTTGTATAGGGCCCCCCAGGCTAGCATTCATGTCAATGGCGTGTTGTCTCGGCCGTTTGCTTTGGAGAAGGGTACACGTCAGGGATGTCCACTCTCCCCACTTCTGTTTAATTTGGCTATAGAGCAGCTCACCCGGGCCATCATCTTGTCGTCAGCTTTCGAGGGCCTGCGAATAGGTAGTGAAGAGGTCAGGGTAGCCCTGTTCGCGGACGATCTCTTGGTGTTTCTGAGACAGCCCCAACTACACCTTCATCCCTTAATGGACCTGATAGATGCCTTTAAGCCTGTGACCGGTTTCACCATTAACAAACAAAAAAGTGAATTGTTGTTCCTAGGGCCGAGCCCATCGCTGGCGGTTCGACAATTGGTTGAGGGATGCCAGATTCAGGTAGTCACGCAATCATTTAAGTACCTGGGCCTTAATTTCTCGGCTCATGCCCCTGCCGGGTATGGGCTGAATTACTTGCCAATCAACCAGAAAATCACTTGGGAGCTCCACCGCTGGCATGACCTCCCCCTGTCGGTCCTGGGCCGGTGTAATTTGATCAAGATGATCAGCTTCCCAAGGCTCCTTTATCCGCTGCAGACACTGCCCTTACTGGTCAAACATGCTGATATTAAGAAATTGTACGCCGCCTTTACCAAATTCATATGGCATGGCAAACGACCTTGTGTGGCCCTGCGGAAACTTCAGCTCCCCGTGGCCCGGGTTGGGCTCAATTTGCCGGATATCCATTTATATAACCTGGCATGTCTAACTAGGCACGTTAGGGACTGGATGGGGGGCACTTCCCACTTCACTAATTTTGATCTGGAGTCCCAATTGGTCCAGCCGTGGTCCCTGCGGGGGGTACTCCATTGCCCCTTTCGGCGGCTCCCCCCTCTTATTAAGCAGCATACACTATTGAGAGATACTATTATAGCATGGAGGGAGGTGAAGAAGCTGTTAGGCAAACCGACACTCCTTACCCCTTTGATGCCCCTGCATACTACCCCTATATTCCCGGAGGGCAACTGTAGTAAATTGCTCCGCAGCTGGGGTCCAAGAGGCGTGACTCACCTAATTGATGTCTTAGACACTGAGGGACACTTGCTTCCCTTCCAATCGGTCAGATCTCAGTATGGCATCCCGGCTTCACATATTCTATGCTATGCTCAGCTTGCGGCCCTTCTCAAGAATAGTGGTGGGGGGGAAAGGGGGGTGGTGTTGCCTCCTGTCCTCCGGAATTTGTTGGCTCCCCCGGCGGCCCGGCTCTCATTGTCTAGTATCTATGGCTACCTGCGACAGCATAGGGGGCGCCTGGGCACCGTGTGGCCGCATGTCAAGGCTTGGGCTTCTTTTCTGGGAGTATCGGTGGAGGATGCGGTGGATCTGCTGGAAAGGGGGTGGATGAAGGTGAGGCAGCTTGTTATTAGTGAGTCATGGCGAGAGACGTGTTTTAAAGTAATACACAGAGTGTATGTATCCCACAACACGGCCCGCAGGTGGCGACGGCCCTTGACACTGCTCCAACGCTGCCCTAAATGTGGGGATCCCGAACCCTCTCTTAATCACCTCTTTTGGTCCTGCGGGCGCATTGCCAGCTTCTGGCGTGGGGTCCTGCGCTATGTACGGGAGGTCACCACTACCTTGTATGATTTAGACCCGGCCCTTCTCCTATTGCATGCCCGAGTCCCCTCTGTGGACGGTGCTCCGAACTCCCCGCAGCCCACGGTGACTTGATTTGCCCACCTGTGCTTCTTGGTGGCAAAGAGGTGTATCCTGAAGCAGTAGGTCCATTCCCCCCCGCCCAAGGTGACAGACCTCAAAGCATACCTGGTACATATTATGACAATGGAGAAGGTTAACGCCCTACAATCCCAACAGGTGGGGGTTGGGAAATTTTTCAGGCACTGGCGTAAATTTCTTATCACGGAATTGAGCCGGTCTGACCTGCAGACTTTCATGGTGGCATTTAAAGACACTGAGTGGTACCTCTTAGAACAGGTCAGGGGCTCCTTGGGTCCCCTGGAAGTGCCGGCAACGTAGGATTGATCGGGACACTTTAGGCCAGCTGCAGGGTAGGGACCATCATAGGACACGTGGGTACTGAGAGGCCTTGATTTGGGATGTGTCATTGTTTTTCATTATTGCTCGCTCAGGTGACTGGTGGTATT
>CM070037.1:80360366-80371546 GCA_036250615.1 Ptychadena robeensis
GAAGAATCTGAAACTGAGGAGTCGGGGAATTTATCGACCGACTCCACAGCCCTGGTATTAACAGTTAGATTTTGGGGGCCGCATGCGGCCCCCGGGCCTCAGGTTGGGCACCTAGGGTTTAGAGGAAAGTAAAAATGTCATAACATTTTTTGGGGAGTTTAGGTGCGCTTTAAGCTGGCCATAGACGTTTCAATTTCCCCAAGATCTATTTTTAAACTAAATGATCGCGCCATGTGATTGGGTCTTTGATCATAAGTCATACATCGATCAAAAAGTGCACCATTTTCAGTATCCGAGTAATTGCCGATGTAACTGAAGATTGGCTATCTAAAAAAATGCGTTTTCTGGGGGGAAAAAGTGCCTGCGTCTTGTGGTCCAAATGTGTGACCACCCGGCCGCCGGTGATCGCGACTTGGCTCCCCGACAGCTCTCCCGGTAAATAGGAGAGGAGATAAGCCGGTAGATAGGAGAGATCAGCTGTGTGATGAAGAGGAAATCAGCTGTGTGATCTCCATCGGCAGACAGGAGCTTGTGTCAGCTGTGTGATCTCCATCTGCCGGGAGAGCTGTGGGGAGCTGAACTGCATTGGCTATATTTGCAGAGCCCCGCAAATATAGCCAATGCAGAGTTTGTGGAGAAAGCTGCACTGGCAGGCAGCTTTCTCACACACGTAGCAGAGAAGGGACAGAGAGACCAGAGTGCGAGGAAGAAAAGACACTGAAGTCTGCTCTCTAGTGACACCATTTTAGTGGCTGAATAGGGGTACTGCATGAGATTTTTTTCACATTCATTTAAACAAATGAAATATTTTTTTGATTTATTTGATTTCCTGCTCTGAAAAGTGGGTGCGTCTTATGGTCAGGTATGTCTTATAGTCCGAAAAATACGATAGATAAAAAAATAAATATACATGACTTGCTGTATTCTTGTGATAAGGTCCTGGGAATGCAGAAGAGTCTTGAATCCTACAAGGCAAAACTACAGCATAGTGTAAGGCAGTGGTTCCCAAACTTGTAGCCGGGCCCCCCTGGGGGGAGTGCAAGGGTATGCTAAGGGGGCGCAGGTCCTCATTCTTAACCCGTGTTTGAATAGGGAGGGGGGGTCAATATTGTTCCTAAATAGAAAAGGGGTGTCCTGCAAGGGAAGTTTGGGAACCACTGGTGTAAGGAACATCTTCTCCTAAAGGTGGCCATACACTGGTCGATACCCGTTCAATCGATGAACCATTGAGTGCATCAGGATAGCGTCTCCACGCAGCGCTTAAGCTTCATCAATTGAATGGAGAATCAACGTGCAGCACTTTTGTGCAATCATTCACATCTGATACTTTGTAATGTAGTGGCAATTAAACGGGGTTTACCAATATGTAAACCAATTGATCGATCCCACTCAAAGAAAGGCTAGATGCAATCGCTTGCAGAACAATTGATCATCATGAACAGGCACAGCGATTGTTTGTGCTTGAATCTATTAAAAAGAACCTGTATGGTCAGCCTAAGATTTGGGCTACTAAGTATTTATGAGAGCTTGCTGGAAGGATCTACCACCCTTTAATGGCATAGACAGAGAGATATGCACATGTATGTATATTGATTTTACTTATTTGGGTTTTATTTCCTGTTAGCTATCTATAATGGGGAAGGCGGATGACATAAAATGGTTTCCTTTTACTTAAGCTTTTTTAAAATCAAGTTTGTATGTACCCTCACTCATTGTACCCATAGATAGTAACCCTTTGTCTGGCTGAGTGGAAAGCATTTTCCAGTCTTAAAGCCAAAGTATAGTCAAAATAAAAAATATATACCGTATATACTTGAATATAAGCCAAGTTTTTGCTAAAAAGAGCCCCCCTCTGCTTATTCTCGAGTCAGGGTTCCACTTACCTGTCCCGGGTGTTTTATTATTTCTCTTTGTGTTTTTTTCCTCCCCTTGTTTTGGGAGGCTAGGGGGATATGGTTTGGTTTTGAGTTTGAGGATGGTATACACTGATCTCACATGGCCCTACATACACACAATCGTTTTTCTCTCTTCCTACACACATACATACACTCACACACACTCTCACTTAATACACTGGGGAGCAGATGGACACACTCAGTGGTAAGGATAGAACATACCAGAAGCAGATACAAACCTTCACACATACCATCTATAATTGTCGGGTGGTGGTCACTCTTTAACTTCATACGACCTTATACCTGTATACTTATACTAATACGCTTGCAACAGGCAAGGACCCATAACAATATGGGCACACATGGACTGACGACTGGCTGATATACACACTTACTATTTGGCTCGGCGAGTGGGGATCCGGCTCCTCGTTCCCTGCGACAGAGTTTACTCCGGCTGACCGCTGCATTCCTTTTCTCCCCCTTGGCGGCTGCCCCCTGACCATACCCACCCTGCCTCTCTGGATATCGGAGGGCATTACGTTTCATACAGGTGACGTATATTTGGTTTCCAACCTGTTAATACTAGCCAGGTATTATCAACAAAATGTTTAATATACCATATAAACATTATGTACTTATTATGTACAATACTGGGACAAATTCAGTGTGGACCGTAATATGCCTCTTTTCATATCCACAGAATATTATCGGTGTGTTGTATATTTTTCTCCTGATGAAGCGGCATGTGCCGCGAAACGCGTCGAGAACTCAACATCTACAAACTGTAATGTTACCAACGTTTATATATTTCTGAGTTGATGTTAACCCTACTGTAAATAATAAATAACTGTAAACTATACTTTACGATATTGCCATTAAAGTCCCCCTCTGTTTTCTATTTGGATCCCCTGTGATGGGATTCAAGGTGCTATGAGGATAGGATTTATTCTGACCTCAAATTTTTAAAATTTATAATATTGGGATGTTGGCAATCACATGTGCTACATGGTAGCCTGCCTCGTAACTAAAGACTGATGCTAAATATGGTGGTGGACACTTTGATGACTTATAGGTAAATCTCCAAGAAATATCCCTGAAGAAGTCTGTGAAAGGACGAAACGCATCGGATGAGTTTGGAGTACGAACATGGTGATATACTAACTGTTTGGAACCATCAATGCATCAGGCTCAACTAGCAATGTTATGTTTTTAATGCAAGGGTTCTAACCTCCTACAGAGGCAACCCCACAGACTGTAACACTTTTAAGGTGATGTTGTTCGCTATCTAAATTTTTTGTGTATTATGTTGTGACAAATAAAGTATATACGTTTATCTCTCGACTGGAACTACCTTTATACCAAGCACTCACCTTAAAAGTCCACAGGGGTTGGCCACCCCTTGGGTACAGTTCCTACCCTCCCAATTAAATTCTACAAAAAATATACTTACTGGTTGTCTCCTGGAAAAATTTGATTCTATATGTATCTAGGAGACTGCTGGGGGTTATTTCAATGCAATATCCAAGTTACCACTGGGGACGCCATATGTGTCTTTTTTTGCCGAAATCTGCCCTCAAGTGCCCATCCCAACAAGTACAAAATTGGGCGATAGATCCGCTTTAAGAAATATTCCTACGAATTTAAGATACATTTTTATTTGTTACTGAAGTGCACCTATAATCATTATAATGACTGCAGATGTCACAAAGGATTTCCTCTAACACTTACATTAAGGAACATGCCTCTTTTTTTCTCATGTTGCACTCCAGATAAACGTTAAAGTATGAATTGTTTCTCCTTGTAACCGGTTCCTCTTCCAGACAATGCAGTTTCTCCTTGGTGTCCCTCTTCCAGACAATGCAGCCAGGAAGTTACAAATACAGTGGCGTTATCCTTTAGCTGCAGACTAATCTGAGGAATATTATAGGTGGCGACTGCTCCCTGAGAGAGTGTTAAATACCATAATGATAAAAAACTAAATTAACAATGTAACAGTCCGTCATTTAAAGGAAAGGGATCAGAAATAGCTCAGACTACTCAAACTGAAAGTTCTGGAGGTAATTTTCATAGTTCTCCTCGCAGGCTTGGATACAGTCTAGAAAGTAGTCCTTGTCAGCGATGGCTCGGAGGAGATCCGTCTGTACTAAACAGATGTCGTACAGCTCCGATGTAGGGGCCTTCCTGTACTGCTTTCCTTTGCTCTTGTCCAGAAGCACCTGAGACAGATGCAGAACATAGATATTATTAATGCCTGGTCCACCCAAAGGTTTAAATCAGGTCAGTTAATTCCAGTCAAAACAAAAGAAGTCTAACAGATAGTTCTTTTTAAAGCCAAGTTAAAATACCTTTACCTGCAGCTGCAGATCTCTTACCAGACTGGAGATACACATACAGTGCGTCCAGAAAGTATTCAACTGCGAATCACTTTTTCCCCATTTTGTTATGGTACAGCCTAATTCCACAATGGATTCAATTCATTTTTCTTTCTGGTCTGATGAGACAAAGAATGAATTCTTTGGTGTGAATGCCAGGTATCAAGCTGGGAGAAAACCAGGCACCACGCATCACCAGGCCAATACCATCCCTATAGTGAAGCATGGTGGTGGCAGCATCATGCTGTGGAGATGTTTTTTTTGTGGCAGGAACTGGAAGACTAGACAGAATAAAGGGAAAGATGACTGCAGTAATGTACAGAGACATCCTAGACAAAAACCTGCTCCAGAGCGCTCTTGATCTCAGACTGTGGCAACAGCTCATTTTTTAAGCAGGACAACTACCCTAGACCACACAGCCAAGATATCAAAGGAATTGCTTTAGGACAACTTTGAATGTCCTTGAATGGCCCAACCCTATCCCAGACTTGAATCTGATTGATAGATCTTAAAATGCCTATGCACCAACGCTTCCCATCCAGCCTGATGGAACTTGAGAGGTGCTGCAAGGATTGGGTGAAACTGGCCAAGGATAGGTGTGCCAAGCTTGTGCAATCATATTTAGAAAGACTTGAGGCTGTAATTGCTGCCAATGGTGCATCAACAAAGTATTGAACAATACTTATGTACATAGGAGTTATTTTTAATACATTTGTACAAAGTAAAAGTTTTCCCCTTTTTCATTATGTGGTGTTGTGTGTAGAATTCTAAGGAACAATATTAATTCCATCCATTTTGGAATTAGGCTGTAACATAACAAAATGTGGAAAAAGTGATGCACTGTAGAAATCTTATGAGCAAATCTTATTCTCCAATACCAAAATGTGCTTAAAAATGTGTGTGATTTTTGGTTCAACAAAACGTGTAAGATCCTATACTAAAATGCAAAGCAACCCACTCGCCTGTTACCAAAGGTTGGTAAAGTAAATTTTGGCCACCCACTTCAATAAAGACATCTTTGTGGCTAAGAAACTCCCCAAGTCTTGTCTACAAAAATATAGCTGACACTGCAGAATTAGAACATTACAACACTGTAATGTGGTTACAGTTGTGTTCAAAATTATTCAACCCCCACTGCAATTGAGTGTTTTGGCATTTTGACATTGATTTTGATCATTTCTGTCATCTTGTTTACAATGAAATCTCAGATGTACTTGTAAGTCAGACAAATATAACATAACATTCATAATGAAATAACCACGAATGTCTTTTCTGTGCTCACATCATTATCAGTTTTATTCAACCCCCAAGTGACATTCACTCTTAGTACAACATCCTTTTCCAGTTACAACAACGTGAAGCACAAACATAGCGTTGATCCATGGGCCCAAACAGTTCTAATTTTGTTTAATCAGTCTACAGATCTCTATCCCAAAACTTTTGTGGTTTGTCCACATGACTTTTGGCATACTGCAGTCGACTCTTTTTCTTCTTTGGAGACAGCTATGTTTGGAGGAGGAAGAACAAGGCCTATAAAGAAAAGAACGCCTTGCCTACTGTGAGGCATGGTGGGGGGTCAATCATGCTTTGGGGCTGTTTTGCTTCTGCAGGTACAGGGAAGTTTCAGCGCGTGCAAGGTACCATGAATTCTCTTCAGTACCAGGAGATATTGGAAGGAAATGTGATGTAGTCTGTCACAAACCTGAGGCTTAGGAGATGTTGGACCTTTCAACAGGACAATGATCCCAAGCATACCTCCAAGTCCACTAGAGCATGGTTGCAGATTAAAGGCTGGAACATTTTGGAGTGGCCATCGCACTCACCAGACTTAAATCCGATTGAGAACCTCTGGTGGGACTTGAAGCCTAAGAACGTGACTGAACTGAAGGCTTTTGCCCATGAAGAATGGGCTAGGATACCCGTAGATCGCTGCAAGACACTTGTATCACTCTATGCTTCACGTTTAAAAGCTGTTATAACTGGAAAAGGATGTTTTACTAAGTACTAAGAATGAATGTCACTTGGGGTTGAACAAAACTTATAATGATGTGAGCACAGAAAAGATATTTGTGGTTATTTCATTATTAATGAGATGTTATATTTGTCTGACTTACAAGTGCCTCTTTCATTTCATTGTAAACAAGATGACTGAAATGATCAAAATCAATGTCAAAATGGCCAACACACTCAATTTCAGTGGGGGTTAAATAATTTTGAACACAACTGTAGGTGGTTAAAATGAAGGCTGACCCTACTATTCAAGAATGAAGTTAGGCCTACTCCACTTGATTTTCCATTTGATCAATTTAAAATAACAATAGTTTTGGAAAACAATGTGATGGATTCACAACTGATCTATTCCATTCCTGAGCTCTGTGCGCATGCTCCATAGTGCGATCAGATACAAATCGATTGAAATGCCAAGAAACCACATCAGATACTTGAACTTAAATTTACCAACATGTCACTGCTTGATTGATTTTTGTTCGATTTGGATTACTTTTGGCAGATCAGTTGAAAAAATGTTGAAGCAATCGTTTTTTTTTTAAGTAGATCGAACAGAAAGAAAAAAAAAAAAAAAATCGAACCTTGTATGCCCAGCTTTAGTCTGAAGAGAGCAAGCAGCAATGTAAATAATATAGAAAAAAAATTACGAATCTGAAACTTAAGTAAGAGTGGATTAACACTTTAATCTTTCATTCTAAGCCAAGAGTTCATGCCAATAATAAGCATTCACATTCCATGGAACTCACCCGACAATTCACAATTGTATCAGTTTCATGTTCACTCAGACGGATATTGTCATCTATGATCATGTGCAGATTATCTGAGTCATTTGGATCAATCCAGAAAGGCTTCCCTCCAGAGCTTGTAAAGTCATTTCTCGCCCACCTATAGAAGAGGAAAAGGAATGAAATTATAGGAACTTTAAATACATGACATTTGTGTCTTTTTAAAGAATATAGAATGTATGGAGGTAATTTTGTAAATTGTGAGTCTCAAAAACCAGAATTGTAAAAAGCCTGAAGAAGGGATCTGTGGCATCCTGAAAGCTTGTTTTTGAACCTCCCTGGCAGTTGCCTCAGCGCACTCTGCCCATGATAAGACTCTAAAACCACCCTATCAGTGCAATATTCGCCACTTCACAGTAGGGAATTCACAAAATTGTCGACTAGTAAACTAGCTCCTGAGAGGAGTCGACTAGTCATCCACACAGAGAGAGAAGCGGCATAATCCCAGGTGCAGTTAGTCCCACATGTGCAGTCACCCACGGTGCAACTCCCCCCAGCTTCCCCGGGGGGTAATTGGGAGCGGCTGCAGCGTGACCTAAAAACTCAGCTCACATCGTTGTTAATCATGGGCCGTGGATCGTCTGACAGTGGCCATAGACGTGAATGGCCCTGGCTAAAACCACGGCCATTCAATCACATCGTGGGTGGACATACATGTGGGAACATGGCCTTAGAGATTTTCAGTTGTTTTATGTTGACCAGAGAACTTAAAAAGTTGTTTATTGTTGGACACTTGTTTTCCCTAACTGTGTCTGTAATCTGTCATGAGGTTGACTCGACTTTAGTGACCAATGACTCTAATTAAAAAATAAAAATGTTAAGTAGTTCGCCCTACTTCCCTTACCAATCAAATTGATCCTGAAATCCTCCTATTCCAGACATGCCAGTGAAGTAGTCATAAATATTTCTCTCTTTGCCTTTGGTTGACACACGATCAGAGCTTCGGGTCAGCACAGTCTCCCTTTTATTACATCTGATTTTCCCTGGAGTGAGCTCCACACTGAGCTAGGGAAAACAAATTTGCAACAGAGACATAATGAACACCTTTGAATATATTTTACTGAGTGATATATCAGACTTCTAATACTATCTGTATTTACTGGAAGTTGCTGAAGCTGAGGGAAATGTGGGTGTTTTCCACCTAAAGCAGCATTAACAGACTGGAGCACGCGTGTGAGGTCACTCCCAAATGTCCTCAGTATGACACAGAAGTGTCTGCCCTGCTGATAGAGAGTGCTTAGCAAGTGAAAGAAGGATGGCAGGATCCAATTATAAAGCTTTCCATCCTCTTCTCTCTGTGTAAACATGTCATCCGCCTCTCCCTGCCACTCTAGCAGATCCATGTGATGGGTGAAGACCTCCTTAAAGCGCTCTCCTATCTTGGAATCACAAAAGTGGTCATCACGTCCAAACTGAGTGGAGTAGTTGACAGCATCTTCGGATGGAGGTTTGACAGAGAGCCTGTCATTTATCCATTCCCATTCACCTGAAAAAAATTGCTTTATTAGAGAATAATTCTGCTGCTGAGCATTCTTTTTGGCCAAACTGGTTGTGTGTTTCAAAACCAACGTCATATTTTTCTAGATCGAATGAGCTACTTTCATTTACTTAAAATGTCTCGATTCAAATATCCACACATATGCAATTAAAAGTATTTGTCTAATCCTATTTAATAACACTGATGAGAAAAGATCTTCAGGGCCTAGAATCAAGGGGACTATCATAAATGATAATAAATAATTAGGTCATTGCAGGCACCTCAATAGCAATGACCCTGGACAGGCAATCAAAAGCACATCATTTTATATTTCTAAGGAAATTAGAGAAATATGTAGAATGCCATGTTGAAGTGAATGCCTCTTCACTTATGCTCAAATTGATGAGACATAATAGAAATTATGTTTTCTGTAAAGTAGTATACATTATTTCACTAAAGCCTGAATAAAACAAACATGTAATGTACCTACCTGTGTTGCTTATCCTCCCCCAGGCAACAGTGCTTAGGTAGGAATTAAGAGCTTTCCTTGACCCTTGCCCAGTGGTTGTGTCAGATACCAGGATGGTGTTATTTAAATCTAGATGAAGAATTAGGTTCCTCTTCTTTTGCCTAAGAGCCGGGATAAGTGGGGGTATACTGCAGCCTGCATCATGGTCTTCCTCTTCTCCATTACTTAACTTATATTTAACACAGTTCATGACTGAATCCTGCAAATGCTTGCTTATAAATCTTTTATAAATTTTATAGTTTCTTTATGAAAGAAAAAACTGCTGTGAAGGAAAAATATTTGAAACCACTTATTTTGCATTTAGTTTGCGAATAGTAAAATGTCCTTAAATGTTTATAAATAAAATAAATAAATATTACAGCCAGAAATGCACACTGTGCTTTCACACAGAGTAAGGCTATTAAACATGCACGGTTCTTTATCTGTCACACAGAGATCTGACATGTTCAAAGCTGAACTTTGTAACACAAAGCCATGGCGCCTTGTTTGCTGGGTATTAAGACGCAGAGGATTTAACCTGCATGGTTCGCGAGTTTTAATTCCATTCTGGACAAAAATCTTGCATTTAAGGTTAATCTGACACAGGGTTCATTAATACCGCTGGAAACTGGCAGCGAGCCACCGATGCTATGACTACACAGTGTTTGCTCTGCGTAGTGTGGATAGTACGCACTGCCTGCGTGAGTTTTCTTTTAAACCTTCAAGTCTTTGAATTTCTGAGGCTGCCTGTCCTCTGCGCAAACATGTGGTGGCAAATTAGTTAGGCTGGAAGGAAGAGATGCTTTAATATTTAATTTCAATTATCCATTTCAAGCTTGGACACTGGATTTTAAGGCATTTCCAAATGTAATACCTCACCTAAAAACATGAGAAGAGGAGAAAACAAGATTCAGCTTAAGGTCAGTCTAATAGATGCTTATGATGGTAGACATTTGTATATTCAACAGTTCCATTAACAACACACATCTGAAGGCTGTGCCATTGTCTCTTTTTTTTCATCCAAGAATATGTTTGGGTAAAATAAGCTTATACATTTATATTGGCTTATACTGCAGTATATATGGGAAGCACATCAGCAGCACTGATATAGAAAAACAAAACTAGTATTTCATATTTAAATTATACTTTTTCTAAATGGTAAATGGTCTGCCTGATGCAACAGTGTTCTGGTTACCTGCATAGAGTGAAAGAAAATGATGTGCTTGGCTACTGAGATTAGTAGCCAGGCTACTAGCATTTTTTATAAAAAGCCAATACCAGTTTCAATGTTTCCTTTAAGGGTAATATTAGAGACCTAGAAGCAGTCTTTGTATGCCAGAAAACAAATGTGTAGCCGACTACAGCTGCCTTGTATTTGAAGGATCTGGCTTCCAGGTTGTCATGCTTCATTAAGGCACAATGGTGCCTTAAGTATGCACAATGGTTTAGTCTCTTTAATTTTTAATGCAACCCGATATTCTGTATGAACCCTCAGCACATAGCAAAGCATGCACTTAAATAAATATGTAGCCCCTTAGCAGTGCACTGGGCACCATGCTGCCATCACATCCTAATTAGGAAGGATCTATATATACCTGGAAGATTAGACTATATAGAAGTGTTATAATGTGGCTGAAGGTAAATGGCTCCACCAGAAAACACTGGACTAGTATACTGATTGTCAGCGACATTGCTAAGGTATTCTGTACATCATTACAGAAAATGACGTCATCATACGTGTACAGGATATTCGTGTGACGTGTACAACTAAAACACACATTTCCATCCATTCAAAATGCAGGAAGGGAACAGGAAGTCAGCACAGCCTCCTCACACAGACATGACGGCTCCGTGTATTCCCCTGCTTGTGATTAAGGGGTTAATAACCTAGGAAATAATCCGCCATGCCTTCACAGACACGGCACAATCCCTCCACCCCAGTGCTCCTCACCCACACAGCAGTTTCCCCTTCTATACTCCAGGTGACATGTGCAGCCTCCATTTCCTGGTTCTCCACGGGAAGTGCCCGCATCCTCCTCCCCCTTCACAACCAGCTTTATTGACACAGGAACAGTAATACTGAGCGGCAGCAGGGAAAGACTTGTAAAATATTCTTCTGACCCCTTTATAAATTTC
>CM070037.1:80392367-80414648 GCA_036250615.1 Ptychadena robeensis
CCCCCCCCAACAGCAGAGCTTCTGCATGTGTATGTGAGAGCTGGCAGCGTGAGGCCAGCTCTCACATACACAGGTAGAGCCAGGTGCTGGCGGGTTACTCTTTCATCAGGCTTTGCTACTGCATTGTTTATGTAAAAAGAAAAGAGCCGCCCATGGGTGCCTAATCTTGTTGCTTGGAGGGGCCTTTCCACCATATGACACAGAAATTCTACCATACCCCTGATTTTGGGATTATGGTGCAAAAAATACAGTAATAGTATTTTACGCGACCAGTGGGGTCACTGCTGTATTCAGAATTGGAACATAATAACAGTATTAATGATCATTTAATTTATTAAAATATGAATTCATAAACAAATATTAATAAAAACAATTGGACAAATTATACATCTACCAGATAAAACACCTTATAGTTCAGATACTACTTTTATTGGCCCTAATATTCTGTTCCTGTTGCTGTAAACAAAGAAATGAGAAGAAAAGTCTAACATAGAATCAGACAATAGATAGACATTGAATAGGCTCCATATAGGGATATGTGCGTGTGCAGAGTGGAGTAAGACGAAGCCACTGTAAACACAGGTAGTATTATGAAACAAAACATCGATAAAGGTCATTTGAATATGCCATTGTGCTCTGCTCAGTGACATCCTCTAAACAGTGCATGGAGTAATGCCATTAGATGGAGTTTTTGTTCTATAATTACTTTGTATTTTGCAGGTGTAGCTACCACAAAGGAAGGCAACATAGACAGTCCATACTCGTAATCTTGTCCCAGGAAGGTATCATGGATGGAGCAGATGAGAAGGTGCTGGAAGATAACACCAGTCTAGAGGTAACCGACTTTAAATAACAATCTAAAGACCTTTTCATGTTTACTGTATATATGTGAATCAAATAAAAGGCAGTACACATAATGAGGCTTTGACAGGTTGATTCTAAGCTTTTGAAACTTGCAGCTTTCATAAAAAAAATACCTAGTGATACTGCCAAACAGGCCTATAGTTTGTGACTTCTATTATACAAGAGTACAAATTTCTCAGGTATGGTCTACCATTGTCACTCAGGAAGCTAGCATAGACCATGGGTGTGCTGATGTTAACAACATTATATTTTAGTAGGTCTACATCTATTCCCTAAAATGTAAAATATGTCTTAGTGTATGTATGTATGTATATATATATATATATATATATATATATATATATATATATATAGCATTCCTCTAGCACTAAATGAGTGGGGCATAGCTATGAAAAATCTTGTTTCTATTCTGTTGTTCTGTGCTGCTAATTCCACTTTAATAATGCACTAAGAAGAGAATAGAAGCATGCAGGGTATGATGATCTCATCAATTTGTTGATGCCTCTTAACTGTTGAGTTAACAAGCTGAGGATGGGACAGTGACGAGCAGTTTTTCTTATGTGCAATGAAGAAAACTAAGGTCACCTGGCTGTATTTCAGGATCTCCTGTATAAAAAGATTGAATGAACAGGATAAGGGCTCGTTTACACGAGCAGTTAAACAAGCGTTCAGCGCAACTGCTCGGCGAACATTACATGAGGGGTTCGTTAGTTGGTTTTCAGGTTCTTGTCTGAAAGACCTGTCATGGGGTCCTTATTCAGAGCACCTGCACAAGGAAAGGAACCATGTAAATATAGCCTTATACCCTCTTTATTGTATAGGAGGATAAGCTGAGGTGCCTAATCTTATTCAAGAAAAACGTAATCACTCAAGTATAAGCCTAGGGCATGGTAACACACAGCAAATATGCTTTCTTTTGGGATGTCATTATGAAAAGAGTATGAAATTTCAACTGCCTAATCTGTGATTTATTTGAAAAGCCTGTGGTATCATCACCAAAATTGTTGGAGATGTAGTGGAAGGTTGTGAGATTATTTAAAAAACATTTTTGCTCTAACATGTTTTTGCATGAATAAAGTTCAAATTTAAGTCAACTTAAAGATGGCATACATGGGTTGATGTGCGATCAGCAAACAATGGATCACAAAGTGGTGATGCAACTTATAGCTAAAGTAATGCCGATTGAACAGGGATTTACAGTCAGATCCCTGTTCAATCGATTTTCCTATGGAGTGGGATCGATCACTCCAGGTGGGCTGCATTTGATTCCCGAACAATCGTTTGAGAATCGAATGCTAAACCAGTGGTTCCCAATCTTTCCTTGCAGGGCCCCCCTTTTCTATTTAGAAACATTATGAAGCCCCCCTCCCTATTCAAACACAGGCTAAGAATGCCTGAATGCCCTCCCAGAGGCTAAGAATGCCTGAATGCCCTCCCAGACGACCCGCCCCCCAGTTTGGGAACCACTGTTCTAAACTGACCTGTGTATGACCAGCATATGCCTACATTCACACAGGCGATGTCCAGACTGCTAACACTCCCCAGCAACCCAAATATTGTCTAGCCGCACCTATGTAAGGGCATGTCCCCACTTAAGCACTCTGCCGCAATTACAGTCGTGGCGCAGAGACTGCAGGAGATTGCTAGCACCCAGTGATCTCCCGCGATTAGAATCGGGGGACGGAACCTGCAGGCAGGGGTGGGGGTGATGGGGAAGGTTGACAGGACATCTTGCCCCACCCTGCCTGATCGTGGGCGCCTGGCCGTGGTTAAAAACTGCCTCTCATTTTAACCGCGCCCATTCATTTCTATGGCCACAACAGGGGCGATCTGCCGCGATGGCCCGCAATGTAAAAGGCAGTGGGCCATGTTTCAGATCGTGGGCCACACTGCGGCTGATCGTGGATGTGGGGGTAAGCCCCATCAAAAACGCTGCGGGTAATTGCTGAAGTGGGGACATGCAGATGCTTGGGAGTCATTTGTCAAATATTAGCAAACTCCTCCATGTTAATCTAGTGTGCGAAGCGACATATTTTAAGTTAACTTTTGAGTATTCCAACTATATGTGTGTTTGCTCAGTTGAGGACATTAGTGTTATTTAGAAGTTGTGCAGTCACTATTCTATATATAATTAGCGTTATACTAGACTCGATTGACAGTTTGATCTTCCTGTTTGTTAGGGGGAAGATTTCCTGTCCTGCCTTACAGATGAAGAAAAGGAGTGTCTACAGTATTTACTGGAAACAATCGATTCACTGGACCAGGATGGGGATGAAAATGCAAACAGCGACCATGGTAATACTCTTGTAAGGTGGAAGAATTTTGCCAAAGCAGCGGGGATTATACCCAGTGATTCAGAGATGTCCATTTGAAAAGCTCTTTTATGGCTATACAGCATGAGTACTGCTGATATAAAAAGAGAATAAATTATTTAATTGGTAGGCTTTTCTTTTTAGTGTAAAGTCCACTTTAAAGTTCCTCTTATCATAACGGATAAAGATCTTCATTAGCTCGCATATAGCTCACACTAATGTTCTCTGGGTCTGTTTCTCTCCATACGCTTAATCTCTGGTTTGTTCACTCTAGTAATATGAGACAATCAACTCGAAGCAGATGTCATATGTATTACCTGACAATTTGAATACTCTTGTGGAATATTATAGGGCATTGGCTAATTAACCTCACACTCCTTTCCACCACTATCTGAGCAGCAGCTGTGTAAAGAATTTCATCTTGCCTTGTTTTAAAATCAGAGACCTTGAAATCTCCCCGGTTGTTTTATTCAGTAGAAAATGTTCTATGCTTCATTGAAACTGAAAGCAGTACTGCAGACAGGGAACAGTATTCAGCAATAGAAATGTTCAGATACTTTTACATTTTGGTTTTGGGTGAAACATTTTTAAGAAAAACATCATCATGACCTATAGCAAGAATGAAAGCCTATTAGTAATGTTATGTTATGTGGTTATGTACTAGTTTAGGGCTATCAAACTCAAACATACAGTGGGCCAAAATTAACAACTTAGTCAAGATATGAAGGGAATTACCTCAGGGTGGCTAGAAGCATCTATAAAAACCTTGGGGACTCTAGGTCTTTTAGGTGCCTAGTGGTTGTGGCAACCCTATCACAGGACATAAAATTAATCATTATATATTTCCATACACCAATTGTCTATTTTATTACCAAGAGGAGAAGCTTTATTTTGATTCCTTATGTGAGGCCCTGTGTCAGTGCAGCCCAGGCGTCAATCACCGCCGTCCAATTTATCTATAGACAAGCTCTGCTCAGCATCAGGCTAGTTGTGCCGTCCCAGCACTTGGTTGCCCTCAGTTCTTTTGTGCATAAGGGATGCCGTCTGGGAACAGTGATTGACAAAGGACTAGGAGCCCACAAAGAAACAAGCATAGGTGGTGGCTAATGGCAACAACTGCGTTTCAAACACAGTAGCGGCTAAAATTAGCAGGATAGTCAGGTCCAAAGCAAGATCATGGCAGCAGACAGCATAGTCAGGTACAAAACCAGGGGTCAGAGTGCAAAAGATGTATCCAGAAGCGACCGGCAGAAAAATAGTCGAACCCAAGCAGGGTCAGGACAGGCAGCAGACAGAGAGTGGTCAGCAGCCTGGTTTATATATAGGGCAGGAAGTGCTATAGGTTATCTAATAGGTGAATTGGATTACCCGGTAAAGGCATTCTGGATCTCCCTATGACTGCGGAAGGTGGACATGAAAACCTGGCATAGATTAGCATTCAGAATCTGCATTGGCAACAGGTGACAACAAATGTTTTCTCCTGGCCACAGATAGGAAGGAAGAAAAATGCAGGATTGAGTGTGAGCTAGCAAACCAAAGCCAGGTCGGGGTCCCATGGCCCTAATACCTATATATGGGAATAACAATCCCATAGAAAGTAGCTTTTTTGGTCTTGGTCTTTGGTCTACTCTCCAAGTGAATAAAATACATATTGATTAAGTATTTTAAATCACAGTTACATTTATTTTATATTTTCCAGATGTCAGTGAGCACTTGAGAAGTTCAACAGCAGGCCTTCAAGATCGAAGTGCAAAGTTTAAAAGTTTAAGTGAAAGTGACAAGGTGCCAGAGAAAGCAGAACATGGTCACACACCATCCAAGATGAAGATTGTGAAATCTTATTCTGAGGACTGTCCAGGATTTTCAATCACAGTTTCTCCAGACACAGGGCAAAAATCAACTAGTTCTCACCCAAGCCATCTTCGGAAGTTTGACACCATAATGAGGTCGGGTGTAAATGTCCAGGAACTAAGAGCTCGATTTATCAGACAACCGGGCAGTTCTTTCGAAGAGTCTTCCAAGGAAACCTCACTGTCTTCTAAACAATTACCCCAGGGAGCTCGTAATCAAGTATCTCCTAGGCAGGAGGCTTTGCAAAAGTTGGGGTTGTTGAAAATGAACCAAAGCAATTTAAGCACAGATCAAAACTCCCCAGAAGACCAACAGGGACTGGACCAACACCCACCCAGAAAGAACTTTGAGTTAGATCAAAACCATCACAAACCAGAAGTAAACTTTCCACGTTCTGTTGAGAGAAAACCAGGTGGTTTTGACAAAATCTGGCCCCCTTAATCTTTACAAAGACTGATTTAGATTTCAGTTGAAGACTTTAAATCTCTGCTATGCCATACAAAGAGCAGATAAACAATGAAGGTTTTAGCACTGAATTTTTTCATCTGTTTACATCGTCATCACAATTCAAGATCAAGATGATGGTTAGACCAAAGTTTGGAATGGCCATCAGTCATCAAAACCTGTGTATGTGGGGACAAATGTAGTTGGCAACAACATGTTTTCATTTTAAAGGGTGTTTATAACTTAAATAAAATGATAACATAGGAAACTTGGCAGTTCTCTGCAGCTTTCTTATGAGGTGTAACCACCCATATTTTGGAGACAATAACCATTTTCACCATCATACTGGTGAAGCACCCAATAGTATAGTTTGGAAAGTATCTGTGACAGCTATAGAAAACTACATAACCAAAAACTAACTTGATTAAGCTGGCTATACACAGATGGATAATTACGTCACGATCAACGTAAAAAATAGATTCCTGCCCACCAATTGCCCAAAAGTGATCAAAAAACGGTCGGCAATGTTGGTACATCTTTTTCAATCAAACTAGTATCTGACAGGTTTTCTAGGTGTTTTGATCAATTTACGAACGATTTGCAATCTTACTATGGAGCGCATGTGTATTACCATTGTATTTCGATTACACTGTGTGGTAGTACGATCGACGTTCTAAACACATAAGGCACTTGAATCGGCAATTGATCGAGCAAAAGTGGACCCGTGTATGGCTAGCTTTAAGCCTGGCATACACACGCCGATTTTTGCGACATGCCCACAGCTCGGCCGACCAGAGAACGGACATGTCCGATGTTCTCTGGCCGATGCCATTAACTTCAATGAAGACCAGCGTCTTCATTGAAGCTAATGCCCGCCACACAAAGGGTGCCCGGCCGATTAAAGCCTCAGCCCCAGAATGCAACGTGATGACGTCATCACATTGCATTTCAGAGCTCATCAGAGCTCGTCTGTCTGTGGGTGTATGGCAGGCACTAGTCTAGGTAAGACCAACAACTGTAGTAGCTTTAACTTTGGCCTGGTATTGACCACTAGTGATAGCTTGCAGATTATTATGCAAGTTCATTTAATTAGGCCAGTGAACTGAATGGTGGCATGGAATAATATCTTCATTACTTTCACTGACCAGAACAAGCATGCAGATTCCAAATTCAGAGTACAGTCATGACTCCTCAACTGTATGCAGGCTATTGCCTCTTAGTCAGTTCTTTAGCCACCTGATCAGTATGACAAACATTTAGAAAAAGACAGAAGATCAATGATCTTCTATATATTGTATATGTTTTGGTAACTCTGAATAAATTGTCTACTAGCTTTTTGCTCAGTCAACACCCAGCATTAGACAATGTCCTGCTGTCTTCTTCCTCCTGCTGTTTACTTCCTCCCTCCTCACTTTTATCTTCCTATTTCCTAATCACATTCTTAACCCCTAGCTGCTTCTTCCTCACATGGAAAGGGAAGAACATAACCCTTCTGCCACATCCTGTCTTTTTTTTATCTCTCTTTTTACTAGTGTTCGCGAATATCGGCAATTCGAGAATTTGCCAATATCTCGAATATCTCGGCGGATTCGCAATTCCGAATATTCGCAATATGGCCAGGTATTGCGAAAATAATATTCGCATTGCGAAAATAAACATAGCATGTGACCATTAATTTTAAAGATTTTCGCAATTGCGAATATTATTTTCGCAATCCATGGTATTATCGCGAATATTCAAATTTCCGAAATAGAATCGAATATTAGTAGAATTATTCGCGAAATATCACAAATTAGAATATTGCCTATGCTGCTCATCACTACTTTTTACCTCTGTTCCAACATATCATGCTTCTCCTTTTCCTTTCTCCTTCCTTAATTTCCTGCCGCCTTTCCTTCATCCCCACTGTTTCAGTGTCACGTCAATGCTCAATGCTCTTCTAATTGGGCTTAGACATCTATCTGCCTTCTTGAACCTATCCGCCTTAGTTGATTTATTGTAAAAACAACCATTACCTGTCAAGGGAAAGCATTGAAGGGAATCTCTCCGAAGAACGCAACCTTTTTCTTTTGCAGTTACCTTCATCAACTAATCCTTTTGCAGCTTCCAGGAGCTGTATTTTTTGTATTGTACCCAGTGGAGTGTTTGCTGAAAACTCTTTGGCTGATACAGGTTACAGCATTTCAAACCATATTATAAAGTCAAGGTTTGCCTCCCTGGATGACCTGAGGATAAAAAGGTTAAGTCAGCTGGTATGTAATGTCACTGCTGTGTACAGGATTGGATCATTAAAAGAGTAATGGCAAAATACCTTTTAGTTGTAATCACATTAAAAAAACGTTGTATTTACTAAATAAAAGTGGCCATGATGGGTCAAATATAGTGGATCATTGTTACAATGTATGCATTTTCTAAAAACACTTCTAAAAAAAAAAAACAAGCATTTTAATACAATTAAGAATGGGGGAAACCTGATTATAACAGCCAATGAGGATGTGTGTGGGGACTGATGTAAAATATTTTA
Organism: Ptychadena robeensis; assembly: GCA_036250615.1. NCBI lineage: Eukaryota > Metazoa > Chordata > Amphibia > Anura > Ptychadenidae > Ptychadena > Ptychadena robeensis. Next base: position 80,400,363 of record CM070037.1, read on the forward strand.
CTGTTAAAATAAATGTGACATTTGTTTTTCTTCCTGATTCTGATTTTTTTTCAAAGAGATTCTGTCTCCACCATAGATGTTTCAGAGAGCATCTTCCAAATGATACATTACCTGCATGCAAAATCTTCTGTAGACATTAAAAATACCTGGTCATGCCATACTTGATGTCATGTGAGCAGCCCAACAGATTCAGTGGTGACAATCTATTGAAGTGCCCCTAAAGCTACATTAATGTAATTAGGCACTCCAAGTATAGGAGAGGGTAGGTCTCACATGAAGGTATTATGCTACAGAATGCACAGTTCATTATAGAAAACCTTAAGAAGTTTGCATGTATGAAAAGGAAAACTGTATGCACTTGTTTAGGTCGGTGAAGTAGCCCAGTGGAGCATTTAAGTTTTGCTTTTACATATAGAAATGCATACAAATGTGTATGAACAACCTTGATGAACAAATTATTCAGAAATGTTGTGAGGCCTAAATATGCCTTATGCAAAGACAGGGTTTCTCTAGAATGTTGAATAGAAAAAACAGACATATAATAAAAACTTCTAGGCAAACATTTGCAGTATGACGTATAATACAAGTATTGCATAGGTGTCAATAAGGAACATATTATAAAAAGAAAACGTTTTTATTGCTAAGCGTATAAGATTTATGCCAATTGCATAACCTCAGGGAAAAAATATAACTATGAAAGTTTGCAGCTAAGGGTGTGAAATTGGTAGGCTGGTATTCTCAGTGGCAAGTTATTTACCCCCCAAAAAACTTCTATGAGTGTGGAGATGTGGAGGTTTAAAGTAGGCACATGTAAAGGTAGTAGAATCTGACAAGAGAAAAGCAGTTTGACAGCTGGAATATGAAGTGTTGAAATGTGGGTTCTCAGGGGTTATTTAATAACCCAGAAGATTTCAAAGAAACACTACTAATAACAAATGAGATCTGGGGGTTCACAGTCATACTATACTTCGGAGCTGCTATCAGAAAGGTTGGTGACCACTGCTTCATTATTTTAATTAGTGATGTGTGCCAGGCTGACGCTGTGGGTGGCATGAAGGTGAGGGGGTGGGCGCAATAGACCTCCATGTTCATGAAGGGGCGTTGGAGAAATATCAGCCAAAATAGGTTCACACTTTCCATAGTTCTTCTATATTTTTTTGTATTACAAAAAAGGGATGTGCCGTGTGCATGGGAATGTTTGTTCCCATGTTTGTTCGTCTGAGGAGCCATGAACTTGCCCTCCATTTAAAATGTTTTTCTCTTCTACAGGTTACACTGACCCACAGGTCTATTTCTATTTATATATGTAAAGGAAATTATATACTCCAGTTACCCTAGGCCAACCTTGATATACCAGTGTTTGGACAGGAGTAAAAATAGTAAATATCAATATTTAGACCCCACCATAATGAAGTAAGACAAAAGCCGTACAGGTTTATGAATGAAATAAATTCAACTATTGAGTGAACATAGCTAATGTTTTATAAATCTCCAGATGATAAAAAAAAAAGGAATAGGGCTCCTTTTAATAGTAATTACAGAATATAATCTTCACCTGTTAAATGGTTATTAAAGTCAAGGCCATGGTGTCCAGAAGCCACACAAAAGCACAGCTGGCTCTTACTATTGTATTCTGACCTAATAATCATGTCACAAATGCCTGAATGAATAGCAGATGTAGGAGCTATACTGAAACAAAAGATCATGATAGTGGAGAAGTGCTCCACAATCCCAAAAAATTATACTTACCTTAAGCCTTGGCAGTTGCCATTTATTTAGTCCTGCCAGTCTTCTGGGGGTTAATTATCTGCAGTACCATAAATGGTCACTAGATGGTGTTAAGTATTTTTCATATTTACATATATCCCATATCTCACATTGAAATGTCTCCTAAGATTTGAGAAGGGAAAGTCTGTATAGGTTTAGCTTGTCAATGCACAGGGAATTGGAACTGTTTGCTTTAAACAAAGGAGAAGAAGTCCAAGTTAAGGTGAAAAAAAATGTTTGGAGTTTAAATTTGTTGTTTTAAAGTTGTATCAAACCCATAAAGCAAATGCTAAAATTGCCATAGCTACATAATGCCTATGCTGGGCAAACACACATACTGAGCCCGAACATTTAATGGTTGGATGAGGGAATTAAAGCTGAGTACACACAACTCGATAAAGAAACAGATTAGAGCAACATCGGGTGCCAGGCGCGCTCAAGGCACCCGATGCTGCTCTAATCTTTTACAAGATTTGAGCCATCCCTGGTTCCTTCGAGCAGGATTAATGGATCCTGCTCGAAGGAACTCAACTAAACAGGTTTCCAACATGTTGGAAAACCTTGGTTGAAATCAATTACTTTGAATGGGGACCGCAGGTCTCCATCCAATGTAATGGAAGGACTGCCAGCCACAGAAGTACTGCGGCTTGATATGGGGGCAGCTCCAGCCTTGAAGTCGTCGTGCTTGGCTGGAGCTTCCTCGAAACGGCCATGTATCGAGCCGTGTGTACCCAGCTGTACCTGCAGCATGTCTGTAAAAATAGCAGCTGCATGTTAGTTTGAATTTTAGAGGAGGGAACATTTGTGAAGTGTTGGCTTAGATGGGGCTCCATGTAATCCATATAAGGAAATGCAGTCATCCCTTGAAAAGAAGTAGAAGGCCTAAAAGTTTCACGACATTATTCAGAAAAAATTATGGGTTTATAGTTATAGAGAAACTCAAGCGTAAAATTACAATAAGGTTTGGCAGTTATTATTTTTAACGGAGGCATTTATTATTGATGACTAAACACAGTAACTCATTTACTTGTGCGAGCTGTTATAGACTGTAGGCAACTGTGTTTATCTAAAGGTGGCAATACAGGGCTCAATATTTCTATTCGACTGAAAAACGATTGGACATGTTGGTAAACTTGGTCATTCGTACAAATAGCTGATGGGTTTTCTAGGTACTTCAATCGAGTTGTTTACAATCATATTTAGAATCATAATTACCATCAGAATTTAAATCATATTTGTTTTCGTTATAATCGTTTATAATCACAATTACGATCGAATTTGGAATCATAATTACAATCATATTTGGAAACGGAATTAGAACCGTATTTGGAATCAGAATTACTATCAGATTTACAATCGTACTGCGCATGCGCTTCATACGATCGTAAATTGATTGTGTTTTATCACACTGTGTTATGGTACGATCGATCGATAAAACCATGAAACATAATCAAATCTAAGATCTATCCTACAAAAGTCTACACCTGTATGGCTAGCTTAAAGGTGCCCATACACAGGTCAATACCCAAGCAATTGACCCACAATCGATTGCAGTGTGGTGACGTCACCATCCTGCACTCGATCGCAGGTCAATCGAATGGGAATCGATGTGCACCAGTTTGGACATCCATTCCTGTGCGATAGGGTCCCTGATCTGGTGTTGTGAGCTATTTTCCTACCTCTACACAAATTTCCCTTATATCCACATGCTGCATCTCCATTCTCTGACACTGCAGTTCAAAGCTTTCCCATACAGGCCAAACCCCATATTACTTGTCATCAGGAATGGAAGGAAGGTGATAATTAATCCTCAGAAGCAACTGGGAAAAGAACAGCTTGGGGTGGCCCAAAGCCATTAAATTATACTGTCACTGGCATTGTTGATTCGTTATTTCCTGTGCCAACCCCTTGAGAACTCCTTCAGACTATTAACCCTCTGCTAGTCTATTATTGAGTATGTCTCTTGCACATTTAATAAGCCATAGGGGTAACCAGCGAGTTCCATTGCCCCTGTGGCTCACAACATGCTAATGTCAGGGGACAATGTCAGGGGACAAATAAAAAAAATAAATGTAATGAAATGCACTTTTTATTATCAGTCAAAAGAACTGTATGCAGCTTTTGATGTGATCCCCGAGCTGCTGGAAGTTTCTTCCATGTTTTATTGTAGAAACAAATCTAATTAATTCAGGGCAGTTACATTTTATTGAATCTTCACAATAAAAAAGAATAAAGATGTTGCACGGCCCCGATGAAAATGAATTACTTAGACTCTTCTCCATGAGACATAAAAGGAAACTACAGCACTTTTATGTTTCTTTGTTATACATTTGCCTCAAACATAACTAATGCTAAAACTTTCTTGTTAATTTTGGATAGAATGGAGGAAACTGAAAGAAATTTCTCTGCTATCTTGTTTCAGAAGATCAATTTTTCCTTCACATCCTGTCAAGTAAACAATAGGAAATAAGAGCAACAAGTGAGGGAAATAAGTATTTTTATCCCCTGCTGATTGTGTACATCTGCCCTCTGACAAAGAGGTGACCAGTCTATAATTGTTATCACTGGTGATGCTGAAGAGGTGGTGCCGAAAGCGATTGGCGAGTGCAACGAGATTCAGAATTGCTGCGGGCTCACAGAGCATAGGTACGGTAAGTATGTCCGAGTGTAGCTCGAGGTGATTTGTTTTGTAATTAAAACTTCCCCCAAGCTGGACATTAATGTAGCTGTATGGGACAGATTAACAATAAAATATCCCTACTAAACCTGTGCAAAAAAGCCAGAGATTGATGTTCATTGCCATAAGGGAAATAAGTATTTGATCACTTCACGAAATATGTCTTTTGGCAAAACCCCTGTTGGCAATCATAGAGGTTTTTCTTGAAGTTTGCCACCAGATTTGAAACATGTCAGGAGGGATTTTACCCCTCTGTTTACAGCACTGTTCTTACCAGATCCTTTTTAATGAAGTAAGGTTTTGAGGCTGATGTTTGGCAACTCAGCCTCTAGTTCCCTCTGCAGATTTTCTATTGGATTAAGGTCTGGAGACTGGCTAGGCCAACTCAGGGCCTTCATGTGTTTCTTTTTAAGCCACTCAGTGACCACCTTCATGCTTGACAGTGTGAATAGTGTTCTTGAGATCTTAAGCTGGGAATAGACGGTACGATTTACATTTGCAGTAGCAGGCAGCGTGATGATGTCATCACGCCCGCCTGCTAGTGCCGAGAATCGGACGGCACTCTTTATGTGCAGCTCATTAGTTTGGCTGGGGGCAGCCGTCCCCAGCTGAACTAATGGGATCGGGCTAAAATTTACCTTCCTGTCGGATAACTGTGCGATCCGACAGGACGGCTGATTTTAGCCCAATCCTCGTCAGTTGCTGCATCCAAATCGGGGATCGGATCGTGCAGGAATTGGTATGTGTATGCCCAGCTTTAGGCAGAATTTCACCTCCTTCTAACAGGGCAAACTGATTAGATCCCAATTGTTAGACTGCAGATAGTCCTGTATATGTGAACCGGGTATCTTGCATAGAGCCCCAGACTCATGGACATTGACAGATATTATTGTGTCAAAGGTTGTCATCTTCTTACCAAGCTGCTTGGCAATATTTTTGTAGCCCAGCCTTGTATAGGTCTATGGTCTTGTGCCTGACATCATTGGACAGCTCTTTGATCTTGGCCACGGTAGCTAGTTCTGTGGACAGGTATCTTTTATACAGGTACTGTATCAAGGACGGAACAATAACACTGTGGTCCATTACAGAGGTTGCTCCTAATCTCAGCTCATTATGAGCATATAGTGAAGATGTGTGAGAGCCTGAAATCTTGCTGGTTAGTAGAGGATAAAATATTTATTTCCCTCATTGCAATGAACATCAATCTCTGACTTGTGTGTACTGGGTTTGTGAGGGTTTTTGTTGTTAATCTGTCTCTCACAGCTACAAGCAACCTCCCATAACAATTATAAACTGGTAATTTCTTTGCCATATGGCAATAGAAAATCATCAGGGGATTAAATATTTATTTCCCTCATTGTATTACTTCTCTCTTTGTTGTCAATGTTGGATTTTTTTCATTCCTGGTAAAACTGATGATCACAAAGGAACAGTAAAAAAATCTCCCAAAAAAACATAAAGTGGTTCTATTCCCTCACAACTATGTTTAAGCTAAAAAACGATCTGCAAGTAATAGCAGAACTCCTGCTTTTGTCCCAGCCCATTTCCTTCCACTCTACCTTCTTACTGATCCCAATTTAAAGGGGTCCTGTGCAGTTAGTGTACAGTCCCAATAACCCATCAATTTCCAGTTAATTTATTTAAGAAATTGAAATATCAAAAAGCCTATAAAAAGACCACAATGCCTCTTGAGTGCAATCAGTAAGCAAGTAGCTGCTTTAGTGGACTGTTGCTGTAGTCGTTGTTCTCCTTTCCCCTGAAGTAACCTGGAAAGAGGAGCATCGAGTCTACATCTCCAACCAGACTTATTAAGGCTAACCATACACGTTTCTAAACCCATGCAATCTATGAGCACAGCGTGATGACGTCACCACATCAAGCTTCATCGATTCTGCACAATTGATCCAGTTCGATACTTTCGATGCGGACCCTCAGTCCCCATCCAAAGTAATGGCAATTGTTGGCAATTGAACAGGGATTTACCAACTGTTGGTTGCCTGTTCGATCCAGGTTTCTTCATTTGGGATCAACTGCTGGAATGTGCATGGTCATTGATTGTGCTCAAAACAATAAAAAAATCAGCCTATGGTGTATGGCCACCTTAAATCCAATGCTAATTTGACAGAAGCACTCAGCAGGATAGAAATGCAACCCATACAGGACAAGGTTAATGAACTGCAATAATGTGCATGGCACTATATACAGTAATGGTTTTCAAAGGTATAAATGGTTTCTTCAGCTTCTAAAATTGACATTACGTATGACTTGTACTTTCCATAATAATGTTTGTTGAGCCATTATTGCCATGGTCTATTTTGGAGTCAACAGGAAGAGCAAAAATTGGGGACCAGGAAGAGGAAAAAATTGGGGCTTACAGTTTTTTTTTAATGTTTTAATCATTTATATAATGGAGTGTTTGGCAGCAAAGTTACATGGAGTACATTAGGTGACTTTAGGTAAGTTTTAAAGTAATACACACAACTTTGTCTATTTTTTTAATGAAAATCTGGATAGGGTATTTATGGAACACTACAAATAAGATCCCTTTTGATCTTCATAAGTGATTTTTTGGGTGAAAATTTAATGTGTTAAAGAAAAGGAAACCAATACTTACAGACCTGGGTATCTAGGCATCAAAAAGATTAAAGAGGAGCTATAGTAATATGTCTGTGTCTTAGAGATAAGCAGCAATGCCACAAAAAAGGTGGAAGCCATTGCACAGTGTTATGTTTGACAAATGGGTTTAGGCATACTTAGTTATCTCTGCCCTCTTAAAGTGGTACCACCCATCTATGTAATATCCTTGCCAATTCCATTTTCCAGTGCACCACCCACTGACATTTGACATTGTATGCCTGCTATCGCTCAGTTATGGGTATTTATGTCTGCCTGTGCAAACATAATAAAGGGAATGTTTCCATATAATGGTTCTGAGTCACCTGGGTGTGTAAACAATGATCTATAGTGACATCAACTTATTAGCATGTTTATTGAGCCTCTTCATTTCCAAACATATTACATCCGCCTGATTCAACTATGTCCCAGTAAGTCCAGTGATCCGAGAAGTCTGAAAAGTCTTTAAAGAGAATATACTATATGGGTACTAATTTTGTGTCTAGTTCATTGTTTAATTCAGTGGTAAATCCGAACTGTGCAATTTCAGGTAAATGCATGCAAAGTACTTCCTTCAGACCAGAGCAAAAATACAGAAACCACATTCTGTCACTCAGTCCCTATCTTCTACCAACCACATCTTACAAAGAGGAATTAAACTCTGAATGAGATTTATACCAATGACTCTACCCATAAGATCTAGCAGTCTCTACTTCATGGTCTTGGCAGTAGATGACTTTGGGCTCTGGAGCTGCATGTGGCTCCTAAGCCTCCTTGTTGTGGCTCCCTGACTGCCAGCAAGCCTTACCCTATCCTTCCTCCCACCAGTGCATACACACTAGAAGGAATACAGCAGATGTGCTGGCTGCACAAGCAGCTGGAGCTCCTTGTTCTCACCCAAAGTGGCCATCAAAAGGGATAGACCTGCTCCTGCCTTCACCACAGTGCACAGATGCTGGTGGAAGAGAAGCAGCCAGGAGAGGGACCAGAGAGACCAGACCCGAGCCACTGGACACCCCAAAATGCCAGTAAGCTTGCCAGAAGCACTGAGGCTAGGAGTGTGGGTCCCTACAGAGGTAAAGGGTGAAGTAGCACAATTGGGGTCCCAGCTACACATACACCTCCCAGACTTCCCCCCTTACAAAAATCCCTGGCTCTTGTAAGAGAGCAAAGCTGGCTGACCCTTGTGCTAAATGTTTTTCAAATTTTACTGGGCTGCTGTCAGGTGACAACATCCGGACACTCCTTTTGTGGGTGCCTGCAAACAAAAATGCTCCGAAGGCAGGTATATCTTGGGAAAGCGATTGTGGTGATCACTTGTTTACATGCAAACGAGCCCTAACTTAAGCCTGCCATACACATGCCGATAAGCGGACGATTTTTCACCTGACCGACGGGCGTGCGCGCTCGCGCCGTCGGTCAGCGGAAAAATCGGCCGCTTATCGGTATGTGCCCACATGGGGCGACAGATCCCTGTCGCCCCACAGCTCGGCCGGCCAGAGAATGGACATGTCCGATAATCTCTGACCGATGGAAGCCGATAGCATTAGCTTCAATGAAGACCGGCGTCTTCATTGAAGCTAATTGCCAGCACACAAAGGGGAAGGGGCCCCATAATGCACCAGGGTGCAAACGTGATGACGTAATCACGTTTGCATCCCAGTGCATATCGGGACTGGTCTGTCTGCACCCGTCGGGGTGTGTATGGCAGCCTTAAGCTAGCCATACATGTTCTGATTCCATGGCCGATCGATCACCCATCCGATCGATTCCGCGATGCCAGAGGGAATCGGATGTCCGATCGATCGCCCAATTAAGCCTGTCCCTACCACCTTGGCCCACGGATTCCTGGACGATTCCGTGTCCGATCGCTTACTTCACAAATGGCAACTCCCCCTGATGTGTGCTGAATCGGATCAGAAAGACCAACATGTTGGTTCTCTGTCGGATCCGATTCTGGGCACCCGATCGATCGGACGTGATCGATCGGACAAGGTGGGCTTCACACGATTCCGGGACGATCGATTGGTGTGCACGCGCCCGGAAACGATAGTCCCGGAATCCGTTGGGAAACGGACCCGTGTATGGGGGCCTTTAAGGGCACCAATACACCTTTAGATTTCTCATTCAGATTTCCTTTAGATCTCCTTTCGTTTTACCAAAATCATGTAATTTGAGGGACTTTCTAAACCATCAAGTCTACCTGTGTTCAATCGCAGGGGACCCGGCACTACATGGTTGTTGGTAGATCTAAAGGATATCTGACCTAAGAGATCTAAAGGTGTATGGCCAGCTTGAAGGTGTTTGCCCTATGGGACACACTCACAAAAAGAAGATGGTGTGTGACGAGGTCTCTTTAAACTTAATGGGAAACATACTGTTCTTTGCACCAAGTTCTACATTTGTAAAACTTCAAGGAAAATAGAAATATTGCTAATGATCCATGGGAGCAGTATTTTCCCTGATATTTTGCTGCACATGCAAGTTCTAGTTTCTTAACCCTTACACATGTGCATGACCATCTTTTAAAGAAGAGTTATCATTTTTATAACTTTAGGGTTATCCTATAGGGTTGGTGTAAATAAAAAAAAAGCTTTGCTTTAATAGAAACATGTTCTTCTCCAAAAGGTTAGATAAAATCTAAGTTGGACACCGCTGAATAGCAAATACTATGAATAATTCATCGTATTATTGAATGAACGCTACCACGGTAATTTGTTCCTCGCCTTCAATGTTCTTTATCTCTACAACGCTCTGATCCTCTCTACACCCTGTTCCACGTGCCATGCTGTCTTATTACCGCTCTGATTAACGTGTCACTTTGCAACAAATGCCGTACTCTCTAGAGATCAGATTTTAATGCTTCCCACTTCCCCGCTCACCATCTAATGCCTTCTGTCTTACTGATTAAGACTTAACTCGATTGCGGAAAACGGCTATTAAACACCATTAGCAAGTCGCGCAAAATTACCCCCATACACAAGAAGATGTGAGGCCACATAATTGGCTACATCTATAATGACTATGCCATATTTGTGGATGGTGCTTCTGGGATGAAGTGTCTGAGAAAAATATAACCTGTCACTGTGGTAGCCGGATGGAGACCAGCAAAGCCTGGTAACCCTTTGAATGCAGTTTTTATAAAGCCTAAGGCTTTTCAAGCCTCATCCATGAAACTAAAGCAAAAACAAAGCAGATGAAGGTGATTATGGCACCATGCATGGCAAATTTTAGGGACATAGCCAATAAGGAGTGGGCTTTGTCTAAGATGAAGTTGGGGTAGTCCATCCAGCAGCCAGAAGTCAGTAAGCAAGGAGATGTTAACAGTGTGAAGTCTACCATCCCAAGTCTAACCAGTAGCCCACTGCAGTGACACAGTAGGGGCGAAGGGTTTAGATACGGATGAGTGAAGGGAGAAAGACCAGAAGAGTCTCCGCCATCTTGTTACCTGGAGGACTGGACACTGTAAGTATAGCGGTGCTAAGATGGGGAAGGTAAGTATGTTTTTTATGTGAAGGAATTAGTTGACCTAGATAAACACTACATGAAGTGAGTAACATGGATTTTTTAAACATTTCAATTAAAATGTTACCCATTTGGTTATTTTAATAGAACCTACCCTCTGCTACTTTGCTGTTAAGACTAAATTCAGATGGTCATTTTCACCAGCCCATAATATCACTTTTGTTGGTCTGGAGCCAAGATGTAGCATATCAACAGGTGTATTTGATGTTGTTTGCTTGTAGAAAGGCCAATTTCAAGGGAATTTCCATATTGACATGCAACATTACCTCTTCAATACTTAAATCCATGATCCCTAATGTGTGATAAACAGACCTAACACAATGATAAGTATGAGTAACATATCCCATATTATGATGCTTGCACCACTATTCTTTACTGACTTTACAGCATACTGCAGCTTAAATGTAATTATTAAGGGTCATTTAACAAACTTTCTGCAGCCCCTGGACTAAGATAAATCTTGCTTTGATCTTTCCACAAACAATGAAAAATTTCCAGCTATAGGACTTGGCTTCACATACAATAGATGTCTTTTAATAATAGTAACAGTACTCTCCAGTAACTGTGGAGGTTCTGTGATCTACCCAGAGCTAATTGGTTGAGTCTGCCATTTTGAATACTCTTCTATCCATTTGAATGGTAGTTTTCTGTCCCTGTCTTCTGCTTTTACTTGCTATTTGAAATTCAATAGATTTTTATTGGTTTTAAACAAGATAACAAGAATAACAAATAAATAATCTTACATAAGGCACAGATCAGTTTCACAAAACAAACATATACATATCCCTGTTACTTTTGCGATTATTATTATTATATGTTGGAATGAAGGAAGGCAAGTAACATCCACCTCAGGAGGGGGACATGCTTAGCACAGACTCCTTCTGTCAACTTGGGAGCCCTAAGAACAGTTAAGGCCAACTAGGAGGCTGATATTTATGCACAAAATTGTTATAATTGTTAGAACTACAGTTACTTGACACAAGGACTAAGCACAGAAGATGTTGACAAAGAGGGGTCAGGAGTGACCGGGTGGGGGGAGAGAGGGGGTTGGGCAGGGTAGGGGTGTAGGATCTACAGACGTAAGAGCAGGGAGGGAGGAAATGAGATATTTTCACACTGTTATTAAAGTGGTTTTAAACAGGAGTGTCCAGTCCTCCAGGAGCTTCTGCTCTTGCTCTCTCATCCCAATCTGGATCTACAGCAGGTTATGCTCCACCTCTCCAGTGACACAACAGATGACTGGTAGAAGCCTACCAGTAAAAGGAAATAATAGATAACTTCGAATGTTTTCACTCGGCTTAGTTCACTTCAGGTGCAGAGAAGATAGACATTGAGGCGATAGGTCCACTTTCATTTAAACAGGCAATCTTTAAAATTATAATTCAACAAAATCAAATCAAGGGTCCACCTTGAAGTCTTAACACAATCAGTTCTGCATGCATTTTGAAATTAATTTCTCATAACTGCCAACTTTGATCCTACCCTTTTGGGAATGTATGCATGTTAGTAGGCGTTGTGGCAGAGGGCAAACCAGACGTCACAGAAAACCACACAGATGTTTTCTCTCATTTCTCACAATGTTGCAGTTAATTAAACCTCAGAAGACTGGCAGGTAAATATGGAATCACTAATATGATTCCAGAGCACAGCAGGTAAGTATATTTGTTAGGATTTTTGTGTATATGTACTTTAAGACTGTTAACAAAAAAACAACATTTTGGTTAAAATTCCACTTCAGTTGATTTTTATTTAAAGTAAATGAATGGAGTCAATATGTTGATGTAGCATAATTGTTATGTCAATAGTGTAATGTTTATATTTCATATGGGAAGAGAAAACAAAAAGCAGAAGGGGAAAAACGGAATAGAAATACAAACACACATCAATGAGCCAGCTGCAGCACAAAGAAGGCACAGCGGCAACAGCAGGAACCCAAGCGGACTAAGAGTGAAAAAGCGTCTCTGACTCCTAGTGCGGAACATAGAGCGGCCTGTAAACATATGGACGCTGCAATGAAATAAGAACTTTAATACAAAATCAGCATGCTCCTGCAATTATTTTAATATACTGCAGTGCTATATGTTTGCAGTAAAAATGAATGCACAATTACCAGTAGTTCTGCATGCATAGGGGAATGATTAAAAATGTAATGTCTGTACTTGCTGCCATCTCCCCAATAATTCCCCAAAGCAGTTCCCTGCAACAGAAGGGTATTATCATCTTTCCATGGGCCCATCTCTTATTGTCAAAAAGCAACATTTGTTTTCTGGAAATGTGTTCTTGTAAATACAAACGCTTGTTTTTCATGCCTGGAGAAAGAAACGGTGTCACATGATTCAGTAGGTTAAAGCTCCGCATGTGTTTGTTCACATTTGGCAAACAGATCAGCAGGGGAGTGAAGGGTAAATATGTGTTGATAAGTTTGTCATGAATAGGCAAGTATGCGTTTTTAAGGTAAGCAAACCACCCCACACCCCAATGTGTGTAGTGTTATATGTGGCTGCACATTATATCACCATCTCTCCCATTGCTCTCTTTAGTGAGATACTACTGTTCCATAATTTATGTTGAGTACTTACAATAGATAGATATGTGTTCCCAACCAAGCCTTCTCTCTTTCTCCCTAATTTTTCTAATATGTTCTTCTTTTGATTCTTATCCTCTACTACTGACCTGGTGCAGCTAGTTAGTGGTGGCTTCTGGCCTTCCTTTTGGGACTCTGCGGGAGTACACTTAGATCTCTCATTATTTTCCATGCCTATCTAGGACCACATGGTAGTTGTCCTCAGGAGCTTTATTCTTGCTTAATTGATCTGGTAAGCTTGATTTATTTTAGTTTTTTTTTTGTAAATCAATCTGCTCTATATTTCAACCCTGTTGATATTTGCATCTTCACTAATGCTATTTCCAACCCCCCAAGCTCCAACACCTGCACATACTCCCTCTATCTATAGCACGCTGTCCTGAGGCAGCCCCACCTCAAATACACAGTGCGACAAAATGAATACGTTGGACAAAGTCAAAGGGCCATCAACATGCTATGCAATGGACACTACACAAAGGGTTTGGATGGTCCCCCGGGATTTACGTACATGTCCGTTCTCTAATTGATTGACCTTTTTTCGAAAGAAAGGGTTTTTCAATTCAATTCCTGTTCAACCGACCCCTGAAAAAACATGTACGGTAATCATCGCTAGTCGATCGAGTGGAAAATCGATCCGTGTGTGGGGGGCTTAAGTGAGTGTAGCAGGCAGAGGAGTTGCAGACAAGCTACATCTACCGTAGGCCATGGTTTGAAGTTTTCTGTTTGATCAACATTAAAAAAATTTATGATTTAGTGGATTGTTTAAATAGAAATTCCTTTTTGCCTGCAATGATTGATATTGAAACATAGCATCAATCAAACCGTAATCTGACATGATGGTAAATTTCAGTCACTAAAGGTGGGTTTACACGTCAAGATTTTTGTTTTGTTCAACATCAGATTCGATTTTTTGTTAGATTTTTTTATCGGAGTTCGTTCATCCATTTATCGAAGGTAATTAGATTTTTTTTTGATTTTTGTACAACCGACGCAAATATTGAATAAAAAAGATTTTTTTTTTAGGAAGTGATGTATTCTGTGGATGTTCACTGTGATGTATACTGCAGCATACTGTACACACACACACACCTGTACACTCACTGCAGCATACTGTACACAC
>CM070037.1:80414748-80424826 GCA_036250615.1 Ptychadena robeensis
AAAAAATCCATCGGAGCAAATGCCCGTTCTAGATTTTTGTACAACGAACCAAAAAATCGTTCGCTGTTCATCTGTTGGACGAAAAAATCTTGACGTGTAAACCCACCTTTATTCAAGGATATTTAAGCTTCCCATACACCGGCAGATTCCCGTGCATTCCACCATCGAGCTTCCAGTCGTCAGCCAAATGTACGGGAATCATGGTGCGTGCCACTCACACATAGTTGCCTGTAAGATACCAGGGTCCCCATCCAAAGTATAGCGACCGACCAGAAAAAAAACTGGTGGATCGTTGTGCGAGCGACTTGTGGTGCTATTCTGGTCAATGCCACCAGGTGGGCGCCTCCCTTTTGCAGATTATCGACCCCCGAGCAAGCAGCATGAATGTGCACAGCACTCGATCGTCTGCAAAATCACCTGCGGATGGACATGTGTTTGTAGGCCCTTAGACTGACAGTTGATGGATACATAAACATACACATAAGATATAATTGTTATATGTTAAAGAGATAGAGTAGAACCATTATCTTGTAGGAGGCAGAAAATGCACCCTAGTGAGGGGTTATCTCAGTGCTAGAGTAGAAAAATAAATGGTTAAAAGATGATTAAAAGAATTTTTTGGAGACTGGTTGGCAAGGTGCCATAACATCAAAACCCAGACAGATATGCAACAAAGATCTTTCTTTACATTCTTCCTGATGCCCAACTGTGTACCTACTGTGTTTCCCTGAAAATAAGACAGTGTCTTATATAAATTTTTGCACTGGGGTATCAGCGTGGGGGGATCATTTAAAATGACACAGGGGGATCAGAGGGGGGAATCAAAATGGCACAGGAGACTCAGAGGGGAGATTATCATTTTAGTAACCCCTTCTGATCATCCTGTGTCCTTTTGATTGCCCGAATCTTTGGCGGTGCCTTATATTTCAGCATGAGGCAAAAATGTAAGGGTGCCTTATTTTCGGGGAATGCCTTATTTTCGGTGGATTGCCTTATTTTCAGGGAAACAGGGTATGCTGTCACCAGGTCAAAATCTGATTAAGACTAGTTAGCTAGTGAAGTTATTATTAATTGGATTTTTAAAATTAACCGCCACATTCACTTGGTCTATAGGTCCCCCTCAAACCTCCGATGACAGTTAAATCGACAAGCAATGAGACAAACCAATCCACTCATTGCTTAGTGACAACCCATGACAAAAGCACTTCCCTTTTTGTTCAGGAAGTGGATTGTGACCTTGAAAATTCAGCAGGGAACTGACACGAAAAATAAAAAAAATTTTAATCAAACAAGCCTTTCCATTGACAGCTGAAATCCAAAAAGCTCCATTCCATAATATCGTTGCGGTCTTTGTTTAGCAATTGACATTTAAGAAACAATTGCCTGGAAAGGGTTACAGTTGTGGATTGTATACATTTATTTTCTTCAGATGTTATGTTTAGAGTGTACCAAACCCTTCTGCTTCCAGACAGCCTTCCCCAACACCAGCAAGGTCACAGTGTGGGATTTGTTTTCTTTCCCACCTCATGTGGAATGAAAGGAGTGTGATAAGGGAAGGCTCCAAGTGGCAATGATCAGCATAGACACTGTATCCAAGCTCCAGGCAGTGTGGCTACAGCTCACTGTGTGTGGGGGAGGAGGAGGAAAAAAAGCTGCAATATGCAGTGGGGGAGGGGAGGCAGTATTGCTCACTGCTCACCGGAAACCCTGTGGCTGTTCCTTTGATACATTCCCTAACTGACAGCACATTAACATTCTGCAATTGTGGCCTTCGCCCTGCCGGGGAAAAAGGAGAAGAGGTATGATTGAGTCTTTCACATATCCCTTGGGTATAAATGGGGTGTTGGATTGTGAGCAGCTGTCATGCAATGGAGAGTGCAGGGTGCATCCTTTGCTGGTGGGGGGAGGGGGAAATGGTGCCATTTATAGGCTTCCATTAGGCTCTGTCTAGCCAGGAAGAGTAGACCGATAAGCTGAGTTGGCCTAGAAATAAAAATGATAAGACATGGCCTCACTGTAAGCCATGGAGGGTCATTAGAAGTGTGCTGGGTGTGGGCCTCCTTCCAACATTTGAGGCTTTAAGAATTCGATATTGCTTGTGTGAAGGGCCCATTGGTGTGTGTTTGTGGTTATCTGTTGTTTGATATATATATATTTACTCTTATAGCTTCCTTAAGGGCAGAAATAGTCTTCAGTACAAGGCTATGGCTCATCTTTCAACCTATCTGTACAGTGTCCTTTAAAGTGCCAACAACTATATAGTCCAGATTGGAAACAGGTTTACTGGATAGTTTAGAAAGGCCTTAAGCTGGCCATACACCTTTAGATCTCTCTGTCAGATATCCTTTAGATCTACCAACAACTATGTAGTATAGAGTCCTCTGCGATTGAACACAGGTAGACGTGATGGTTTAGAAAGTCCCTCATATTACATGGTTTTGGTAAAACAAAAGGAGATCTAAAGGAAATCTGACAGAGAAATCTAAAGGTGTATGGGGGCCCTTATACTACATATGTTTGATCAAAGTAAAGCTGATTGTACCCAAAGAGTCAAGGCTCAGTTATATGAAAAAAGGTTAACACAGCTGCCTGGTGAACACCACATCATTCCCCAGTCGGTTTTCGGGCTGTTGCCTGATAGACCTGTCATGGGGGACATTATCTAAACACTCCTTGAATGCCTGCACAAGTTTGCAGAGAGGAGCGCCCGGTCATTTTTTGGGCTGCTGTCTAGCCTAAGTCAAATTGTGAGGTGTATGGTGAAGTTGATGGGTAACCATGTTTAAAATGAGGCACAACTCTTGTGTGGGACGCAAAAAAAAAAAAAAGGCACAACCCTTCTTAAGAGGAAATGTTTTTTTTCTCTCTATTATTAGGACAACCAGAATATTACACAACGGAGTTCATAGACGTGTTCCCATTAGTCCCTGCCTTACAATTGAATGACCCAACCATACATGCATACACATAAGACACTATGCTCAGTGGAGGTAACTTGTTCCGTAACCTCTTCTGATCTCAGGAGTCAGACAAACTCATTGCAGATGGCACATAACTAATTAAATATACAACTGATACCAAGCAAGGCAGTAGTGCTAAATGTCTAGTGATCATGCTACCCAGATTTAACTAAATCACTTCCATTTAAAGTAATGATTACTAAATAATTGCTTGATATCCATGAAAGAGTTAATTCCATAGTATAGCACCGACCTGAAGTTTGTACTTTATGGCTGAGCCTCTTCCAGCCATATTTGAGAACTCTTAAGACCTCCGCAACATGTTACCAACTACCTTGTTTTTTTCTAGAAATGAACTAAAGCTGGGAACACACAGCTCGACATAGGAGCCGTTCGAGGTTCCCAGCAGCAGTGCGATGACGTAATCGCGCTACTGCCCGATATCGGAGGAGCTGGAGACAGCTCCTACAATGCTCTCCAGGCAAAGCAATGGACATCTACTAGTTTATGGTTATGTCTGATATCCCTGTTTTCTAGCGGGATTGATTGGTCCCGCTCGAAAACTGGGATGGCCGCATATGATATGGGCCAGATAGACAGCCGTGAGTATACAGCGACCATTGTTCTGGCCCATATCTACACGTTCGTTCCCTGCTTAAAACTACTTTTAGCTTGCCCATAGAAGAGGATAGGTCTGGGTAGGGGCCATCTTCTTTATTCTGGGCAGTTTTAAAGAGGTGTCGGCTAATTGGCATGTCAGTTTACATAAGCCAGAAATCATATTGTAAAATAACTTTGCCTGCCTTCTGTTGATTACGGCAGCTTACCGAGCAAGACTTGAGGTAGAAACAAACCAAAGGGAATTAGCTGTACTCTGAGCAGGAAGTGAGAGGAAATCTGACCAGGATAACGAGTGTCATTCCAAATGTAAAGGAAATGTATGTATTTACATTTCTTTTTATTGTCCTATAATCTAAACAATATAACTGATAAATACAATAGGTATTTTGCCAGATTGACTCACCACCCTGCCAATCAGAAAATCCTTCTGTGCCAACCTCGGTTGAAAGGGTTCTCATACACGGATAGACTTTTGCACGATCGATCTTATGCTGGGCATACACATACCGAGTAGGTCAGACCGACCTACTCCGATGTGTGCCGAGATGCTAACGTGATGATGTCATCACGTTAGCACCCCGTTGCATTCTGGGGCCCCTTCAGTCGGCTGGGCACCCTTTGTGTGCCGGCCATAAGCTGCAATGAAGACGCCAGAGAAGAACGGACATGTCCGTTTTCTGGCCGGCCGAGCAGTGGGGCGACAAGGATCTGTCGCCCCATGTGGGCACATGCCGATTAGCGGCCGATTTTTAACCTGACCGACGGCCCGAGCGCGCACGCCCGTCGGTCAGATTAAAAATCGCCCGCTTATCGGCATGTGTATGCCTAGCATTAGCTTCGATCAGCTTGTGTGTTTAAAGAATTGGCTATCAGTCTGACATCAATCAATTGTACCACCACATAATGTGATCGGTTCAGAATCGATTGTTTTCCAAAGCTCTGTGTGCATGCTCCATAGTACCATCAGACACACAATCAATTATAAACCCCAAAAACTTGTATGATCAACTGAAGTTTACCAACATGTCCAATCAATTTTCGATCATGTTTGGCAGATCAAAACAGGTCCAAAGGAATCCAATGCCAAACAATCAACTTAAACAATTACTTTTTATGTCGATCAAATAAAAAAATGTATGGCCCCCTATATACCATTCTCTAGTAATTTGTTGTGGATTGTTAGCATATGCACATAACGTGCAGTTTAAATCGAATGAAAATGATGGGGTAATGTCTGGGGTGCTTGATGATGACTCTAATAGGAGTACGGACGTGCAATTGTAGTCTTTGGAAACAATAATTTATAATCTCTCCCAGCAACTGGGAAATAAATTAGCGCTGCAGATACAAAATGCTACAAACAGCAGTCCTGTTCTCTGAAGAAGAATGAGTGGCACCATGCTGTGTCCTCCCCCATTGATAGCAGTGGAAGGCAGGCATGTTGGTAGTTCTGCCAGGATCACTGAATGACCTCGCCCAACAGCTGTACAGATGCTTGACAGTTATTCGTCTCATCTAGGGAGGTGCCTATTTCTTATTTAGCAACGTTCCCTCCAAAAGATATTCCCAGAGCATTACACTATGTAAAATAGATGCAACGTGACTAGGGAGATATCTTAGAAAATGCCTGGAGCATACAAGAAGGCTCCCTGTGGCTATCCTAAGGCTAGATTCATACTGACATTTTCAACAGAGCGGTTGCACACATTGTGCGGGCAGTCATCAATCATCATCTCTGACAACAATTCCTGCATGGGCACTATAGGCGACTGCTGCATCCACCAGGCAATTGTGGTTCCCAGCCAGGAGCGGCAAATAGGTGATTCCTGATGACCTTGTGAACCCGGCCTAAAGCTGGCCATACCAGGCTCAACTGACCTGAAATATGATCGTATTTAATGTGGTCATATAACATTTGGATCAATTCCTTTCCTGCTGTGCGCATGCAATTACTGCTGTGCGCACGCTCCAAAGTACGATTGAATAAAAATCGAACTACATAGAAAACCCGTCAGATACCTGAAAGATCGGCTGAAATTTACTAACATGCCTGATCACCGTTCCATTGATTTTATGTAAAATTTCGAACCAGTAATTAGATTTGAATCCCAAAAAAGCAATCGAGTTTCAAAAGATCAACTTAATAAGAGCCTTAAATGTGGCCATAAACGGTTAGATTTTTTCATTCCATTTTTTCGCGAAATGGCGCAGTACAGTAGATCAAAGCAGAGTACAAAGTACTCTGCCGTGATTCCCCTCCCTCCTCTCTGTACATCTTTGGTGTTATGTGGGCTGGAAAAAGCGCCACCCCTCCATTAACAGGTCTATTGCGCCGCCCCTCACCTCGGTATCACCGATGGCGCTGAAGACGTGACGCCAGTTGAGATCCGCAAGCTTGCAGCAATGCAGAATAGGCTCACAGAGCACTGGCATGTGTGCCTGATCCTGACGCAACATACTGGGTTCGGGCATAATGCCCATGTTAAAATAGATTCCTTTTTAGTTGAATCAATCGATCGGTAAATTTCAGTAGATTGTTCAAGTATCTGATGGGGTTTCTTGGTATTTCAATTTGTATCCCATGGTTCTATGGAGCGTGTGCACAGGACTGAGCAAAGGTATCAATCGGTTGTGAAATGATCACGTTATGTTTTCCAAAAATGTTGTACATCGATTGAAGGGAAAAATCGAGCTGTGTATGCCTAGCTTTAGGCTTCATTTTTGTTTTAGTGTTCCTTTAGTAATCAATGTTGCTTTGCTTGATGATAGGAAAAAAATGTCTAGACCAGTGTTCTTTTACAAAAGCCAGTGACTAGTCTGAACTGGAATTCTAAAAAAGAATGCTGATAGGGGAACAAAGCAGAGTGGCGAATATGTGAGCTGATTTCTGTGCTTCTTCTACTTTCACTGTACAGTAACTGGAGGATGTGTGTGCATGTTGAAAAGACGCCGTCTTCATTGCAGCTTATGGCATCGGCTTTCATCGGCTCGCGCCGGCCAGAGATTATCGGACATGTCCGTTCTCTGGCCGGCCGAGCAGTGGGGCGACAGGGATCTGTCGCCCCATATGGGCACATGCCAATTAGCGACCGATTTTTAACCTGACCGACGGCGCAAGCGCGCACGCCCGTCGGTCAGATTAAAAATCGGCCGCTTATCGGCATGTGTATGGCTAGCGTAAGACCCAGTCTCTATGTCAAAACATGCATCGAATATTGACACGTGTTTTACTTGTCTAGTGAGTTTCAATGAATGTGTAGCCGCAGTTGTTTCATATTTACTGTTAGTTGACTAAGTTGCCTTGTGTTTTTGAGGGTTTTTAAATGCATTTACACAATGTTTTTTTTAAAAAGTGTCTAAAACGCCCTCATGTGTGAAAAATGTGACACAGTGGAGACATGACCTAAAGGAATACAGTGGATACAATACACTATAAATACAGAATTGCATCCACCCAACTTTACAAATACCATATTTTTCACCCCATAAGACGCACTCCATAGTTTTGAAAAGAAAATCTGAAAAAAGAGACACAGCCATTCATGTCGTATTCACTCTATATTCCTTCAGCCAAAAGCCCAGTGTCAGGAGGGAGGTCTTTGCTGCAGCAGCAGTGTCAGGGCTGAAACGTTTAGCATGTGTTTATACACTAGCAGTACCCATTCTCTGAACACACTGACCAACTTATGAAGACACACATTTTACAATCTAGCACTAACAACTTACCCATGAGCAGCTATTTACATATGGGAGGAGATATGATTCTGTTGCTTCTATTTTACATAGTGTAATGCTCTGGGAATATCTTTTGGAGGGAACGTTGCTAAATAAGAAATAGGCACCTCCCTAGATGAGCCAAATAACAGTCAAGCATCTGTACAGCTGTTGGGCAAGGTCATTCAGCGATCCTGGCAAAATATATTTAATGCAATGCAGAACGTTAATGTAAATAGACAACTCATGCTATGTAATTGTAAAATGTCCCTCGCTATAAGTTAGTCAGTGTGTTCAGAGAATGGGTAGTGCTAATGCAGCTTATATCTCTTTCTTGGCAGTGGCCATTTGACTTGGCTGGAGGGAAAGGAATTACCGTATATACTCGAATATAAACCAAATTTTTCAGCATGTGCTAAAAAAATGAAATCCGGCTTCTATTCGGGTCATGAAAATCGCGGCATTTTGTAGGTGGAATTTAAGAATGAATTGCATAGCCCCTGAACATGCTATCATCACAAAATTGCTGGAGATGGAGAAAAGGGTTGTGGGAACATTTGGAAAAAAAATATTGCTCTAGTATATGTAGTTTTTACATAAATTAGTAAGTTTTTAAAGTTTACCTAATTTGAACTTCTTTTGTGCAAAAACTCCATAAGCTAGAGCTTGGTGATAGAATTTGGTGATAATATCATGTTTTGGGACTTAATAATTCACTTACAAATCTGCTGAATTAAATAACATCTTCTAACAAAAGCACATTTGTTGTGTGTTTCTGAGCTTTAGCTGCTGCATTCCCCCCCCCCCCCCCCCCGACTTGAGTCATTTAGTTTTTCCAGAATTTTTTTCTAAAATTAGGTACCTCGACTTAAATTCGGGTCAGCTTATACTCGAGTATGTATGGTAATTTCAGCCTCCAGGGATGCAGAGGTATTTAGAACATAAGACGCAGGGACATTTACCCATTGATTTTAATGGTAAACAAAGCGTGTCTTTTAGGCCGAAGAATAATTATCCTTGTTAGCAGGTCATTAGTGAAATCACAAAGTGAAATAATTGGCATCAGAAGTTATGTTCTATGATTCTATAAAATGACAGGCACAACCTGACTGACCACAAATATTTTCAATATTTTGTCATGCTTTTTTAGGTTACTTTAAATCATCCCATCACTGTTTTAAGGGAGGTTAACAGATGTGTGTTGTTACAGCAGTGCATTATCAGACCTTCATGTTTGACTGTGCATGGCTGGGGTGCCGCTCTGCTTACAGCGGCACCAACATTTCTCACAATAACGATACACTATATCTATTTTAAATCACTATTTGCATCCTAGCCTTCGCTTAGCAGAGAATCAGATTTTGGCAGGAAGTCAAGATCATGCTCATTTGTGTAGGCAAAGATAAAGTTTAAATATGCAAATAAAGAGCTGATGGATAAACATTTGGGACAATGCATGCCTTGTCTTTAAAGGGAACTACAATCAGAATAACAATTATCAGCAATTTTACCTAGTATTATGAGAAAATTGATTAAACTTTTTACATTTAAGGATGTATAAACCTTCATAAAAGGTGATAGTAGGGTGTTAACTCTAATAAACTGTACAACCTGCATTGGGTGAGTTTACAGCAGATGATAAGACGTTTATATCCATATGACATACAGAAAGGTGGTTATGGACAGGCTTCTTTTATTGTTTTAGGGCCTCAGGATTACCAAAGGAGTTCCAGAAGTTAAATGCCTTTTGATAAATATATTAGTCCCCTCTAATAGAATCACTACTGTCTTGGCAACAAGTTTTGAGAATGTCAAAACTTGAAAGTTGCCAAAATTTGTGAAGTTTTTGTTTGTCCATCCGCCTTATGCATTGACCACAACATCTCAATTGGATTAAGGTTTGGGGAATTTCCTGGCTGTAGACTCAAAATGTCAATGTTTTTTTTTCACCGGGCCACTAAGTCAGCCTTATGGCATAGTGCTCCATCGTGCTGGAAAATGCATTGTTCTTAAACAAACTGTTAGGAAGTTGCTGTCAAAGGATGTTTTGGTACCATTCTTTATTCATGGTTGTGTTCTCATTCAAAATCTGAGTAAGCCCCCTTCCTTGGATGAGAAGCAGGCCACCACTTTTAAGCAGGCAATATTTGAGCCGTCCGATGTTCCCTGCAGCAGCGTAATGACGTCATCATGCTGCTGTCAGATATCGGCGGATGCTTTTCCGATGCTTTGCATGGAGACCCGCAGTTTCCATGTAAAGTACCGGACATCGGCCGTATTTAACGGTCATGTCCAATATGGCTGCATATTATATGGGCCAGCCAGATGGTCGTGAGCGCGCACGGCGATCGAAGCGGCCATTGATGTGGCCCATATCTTCATGTCTGTACCCTGCTTAACCTTCTGAGCGTCTGGACCAAGTTAACTCGGCCTGTGTTTCATGCATCATGTACTAGAGAGGCATGTATGCAGATGCTTCCGGGTCTGCCCCCGATCGCGTCACCGGTCTCCGTGTAACTGGAGGGGCGTCGCCTTTTTTAAGCATAAGTCCGGCACTTATGTTTACATCCTCCAGCTGGGCAGGCAATCACGGCGGAGCATATCGTGCTCCGCCACAATTGCCCGTGGCACGGTTATAAAAAAAACGTGCCACGTGTGCAACGCTCAGAAGGTTAATGGTTTCAAGATGCTTTACTGTTGGCATGAGACAGGTCTGATAGTAGCACTTACCGTATTTTTCGGACTATAAGACGCACCGGACCATAAGACGCACACAGTTTTTA
>CM070037.1:80424926-80437635 GCA_036250615.1 Ptychadena robeensis
CAGGCACTTTTTGCCCCCAATTTTGGGGGTGAAAAAGTGCCTCCTATGGTCCGAAAAATACGGTACCTTTTGTTGCCCAAAACATTCAGAAAGTGGCTTCATTAGAGAGAAGGACTTTACCCCAGACCTCAGTAGTACAATCCCTGTATTGTTTGATATCTGTTACAGCTTGCAGAACATCACCATACTGCTTGCAGAATATCACCATGATTTTTGATCATGGAGTTGGAGTTTAGTGACCTTTTTGCTGTCCTTCACACCAGACCATCCTGCAAAAGTCTTCACCTCACTATGCATGAAGATGTCCTTACACCTGCCTGCTGCCATTCCTGAGCAAGCTCTGCGCTGGTGGCACCCCAATCCCGGAGCTGAATCTTCTTTAGAAGACACTCTTGGTGCTTGCTGGACTTTCTTTGGATCTCAGCAGATCTTTTTGTGGAAGGGTGGAGATGCAGTGCAAGTGGCTATTTTTGGGATTAAGTTCCTTTTCATGGCATCGAAGGACTTTGCTATTTGTCTGATCACTCTTCATACATAACATGAAGAACCTATATTTGTGTTTCTCCAAACTTTTAGCCACGCCTTAAGATTGTAGCTGATGGGATTTCTGCAATCATATATACATGCAGCGCAAGGTATAGGTTCTGTTTATTTTGAACCCCCATATTACAAAGTGTGAATGGGCAGTTAAGCTAGCCATGCACATATAGATATTTGCATTGACCATTGATTCGATCAGAATGTTCGATATTTCGATCAAATATTGATCCTACCTATATTGAATGTATACTGTGGGGGGGGGGGGGGATCAGCCTCAAATGGCGTCTGTAAATGAGGTATATCCACTAAACATGTGTCTTTAGGGCTTCCTGTCCATATTTATTAGCCAATAGTAGAAAACTTACCCTCACAGGGATTAATGACAATCAAAAGAAACAAACAAAAAAGTTGCTCAAAAATACCAAGCCTCCTGGCTTTCAAATGTTCAACATAAATTTTCCTACACTCGGCTTCTTAGAAGGCAACAGGCCTGGGCCGCCCACTCCTTGTGAGCCCCCCTGTATCCACTGCTCCAGCAGGCCTGGGCCCCACACTCCTTGTGGGTCCCCTGTCTCCTACTTGGTCAGAAGCTGTGTCTCCAACTTCAATCAGGAACTCACCTGTAAACCCTTTAGTGGGCCCTGGGGGAATAGGAAGGCTCACCCAGTTCCTTCCTTCCTATCACAGAGTCTGGGAGCCCTTTAAGAAAACAAATACAAAAACCCTCAGCAACCTAATGGTGCTGGGCAATAATATCCTGAACTCCTTCTAGGAACCACCTAACAGTCTTATTTCACAGTGACAGATGACCAGTCTGTCACAATAAGCTTGATTTTCATTCGACCAAACACAATGTTGAATGAAAACTCAATGGTATGTACTCTAACTAACCACCGTTTAATTTTTATTTCAATCGGAAGTGCTGTGGTGTAGTCAAAAACATTTCAGGTATATATATATATATATAACATAATACGAACGAATGTGTGGTCAGTCCAACTCCAAACATTAAACTGAAGTAGCAAAAAACAACTGAATGACATTATGGCTTTGTTTCCACTAGAGCGGATGCCTGTGGTTGTCCACGGCCGTGGCCGACCACGAGGCATGCGGTTGAGCGCGGTTTATGCAACACATTTTTTTAATCTTCCTGTTGAATTGCATTATGGGAATTTTAACTTCCTGCTGTATTCTCCTCATGGAAAATCGAGATAGATGCCTCTGACATGGGGATCACAGAACTGACATAATTATTGTCCTATTAAAAAACACATGAATTGTACTCAAACAGCATGGCCAAAGAACTGCCCATCTACAGTTAAAACTTCTTTATTCCTATTTGGGGGTGCATGGAGGGCCTAAATGTTAAAATAAATGAGTACTTACAGTTGGTGCAAGGCTGTGTCCCCTCAAGGCTTCTCAAAAAATATTTTTTTCTAGTTTTTCTTCGTCAGGAAGTAGGGGGGAGTGGTTCTGAGGGTCTTCCTGTCCTTCAGTCCTCCCGACTGTGCCCATAGGGAAGCAATGTATGCGGACAAAATCCGCGCCCTGTTCACTACACAACCATGCCAATCCGCGCACAATGACATGAATGGCCGCGGATTGGCGCGGTTGACCAGCATGACAGCCGCTCGAAAACTCGGTATGCTGCGTTCACAACCGCATCCGACCGCAACCGCATACATGGAAACTGCCATATGCATTTCCAATGTATGCGGTTACGGGCGGACAAAACTGCGCGGTTAGAACCGCACCTAACCGCCCAGTTCCACGCTAGGGAAAACAAGCCCCAAGACACATTCAATATACATTTAATGTATAAAAGATCAATCAAAATTTACCAACATGTTCCATCACCTTACAATAGATTTTTTTTTTCGATATTGATCTTTTGAAAATATCGAACCGTGTATGGCCATTATTAGTGTATTTAAGAAACCACTGGGTGATTTGGCCTCCCAGCATCCACCTCTAATACAAAAATGTGCTTATGTTGCACTGGCCCTTTACAAAGCAAATCATTTCTTTCCTAAGGTGACATTTCAATACAAGAATAATTTGGGAAAGTCACAGCAGTGTTTGGGTGCATAATACAACCATATTGTCTACAGCTGTGATGTCTGTCTCTCTGACAGCGGTATCGGCAGGAGGTAACCTGATTTGTGAGCCCACATAATGGAATCGGCACTATTTAAATG
Source organism: Ptychadena robeensis (assembly GCA_036250615.1). Classification (NCBI taxonomy): domain Eukaryota; kingdom Metazoa; phylum Chordata; class Amphibia; order Anura; family Ptychadenidae; genus Ptychadena; species Ptychadena robeensis. Next base: position 80,427,665 of record CM070037.1, read on the forward strand.
TCAAGTTCTTATTTTGTAAATGGCTTGCTTTATGGCTTGTGCACAACGCAAAATCTCCTTGGCTGTAAGCAAGACTTATTTATATCTTTAGTCGATAAGAGGACAAGCTCGCAGGCCATTCTCTCGACAAGAATATTCCTGTGGTTTTATATTTTTTACGATTAAAGGACCAGAAGAGGTAACGTACAATTACCTACGTGTAAAACACGTCTTCCTATCATTCTCGCATCATGAGCGGCACAGTTGTGTGTTTAATAATCCAGAAAACGTTGGATTCTAATCAACATTTTGTAAGCTATGAAGATTGCAAACACATTTCTAAAGCCTGATCCTCAATTCAAATGCTGACCATACAGTACGCAATCAGTCAGTATTGTACAATCAGTTGTCCTTCAACAGCTGTGTCGTACGAGGGCCTTCCTGGCTGGGAAAGATTTGTGATAAATCACAGAGATGAATCCTTAAGTTATATCGTTTTGGTAAATATAAATAAAATAGTATGTATACTGTATAATCAGATATATTTTATATATTGTGTATAGTATATGACAAGATTTAGACTTGCCATTCTGCCAGTTGTGATCCACTTTCATTACACTATAATGCATTCGCCATTAAAGTTGCATTTTTAGAGACTGAATAATACACAATTGGATGGGCAACCGTTCAAGTAATAAATATAAGGAATACTATAAGTAAAGCTGGACATAGATGGTTAGATTTGTGGCCATTTACGGCGCAGATAGATCCGTCGATCCGTGTCTGTGAATGCCGCACTAAATGCACCTCTTTTACAACATTGTGGTGGGTCACACAGACGAACGGCAGTCATCTTACATGCCCATTGATAAACAATGAGCACATTATGTGATGTTAAGAAAATGCACCTCAAGTGTTTTTGCCTGTGGTTTGTTCATTAAAATAAATAGGCAGTGGTATTGCCAACATGGTGAATAAACTGACCCAGACAGCCTTCGAATAGTGGGCAAACTGCAGACTGGTGCCATGGACATGTAATGCCCGATATGTCCATAATGCCCATCCACTTAAAAGTGTAGACCCAGCCTAAAGGCCCCCACACATGAACCGAGTGGGGGCCCTCAGATCAGCGATGGAGTGCAGCATGATGACGTCATCACGCTGCACTCCATCGCTCACAGCATCGGTGGGCACCCTTTGTGTCGTGGCCGTTAGTTTCAATGGGACGGTGGTCTCCATTGAAACTAACGGCATTGGCCAGAGATTATCGGACATGTCCGTTCTCTGGCCCTCTGAGCTTTGGGGCGACAGTGATCTGTGTGGTGTAGACGCAGCCTTACATTGGTTGTCCATGTAAAAACGCAATGCATATAGTGTGAAAGGGCCCCTAATCTAAGCTTCTATTTCATAGCTGGCAGCCCAGGTTGTTCACCCTTTCATTTCCCCCCTCTACTTTGCTGCAATGATCTGCTGCTGGAGAACCTGAAATTCTTCTCCAGCACTTTTGTGAAAAGTGGTGCACATTGATTTGCTGCTCGATCGCAGCGTGATAACGTCATCACACTGCGGTCAATCGCATGTCGATTGAATGGGTATTGAACCTTGTGTGCTTTAGTGGGATGGTTTTCCCTCCCTATAGTTGCCTGACCAGGCTCTGCATTGTAATAAAGCACTTACATCTCTTGTCCAGCGCAGAGTCGTTGAAAGCTGTTATCCAATCACATCAGTGGGTTTTGTAATTGTCTCTTGTACACAGGATTCTGCCTCTGCAGCTTTCGTAAGAGAATTTGAATTTTCTGACAGTTACAGAAAACGATCGCTGACTTCAGACTGAAAGTGAAAGGTAATTATTAGTGGAAAGAGGGAAGCGGAATGTCTGCAGAAACGTATACGGAGTTTTCTTTTGATAGTGAAAGTTTACGTGAAGGATATTATGTTCTGTGGCTGTTACATTAAATTCTTTCTGACAATTCATGATTCTTTAAGGATGAGTAATAAAAGTGAATATTTTATGATCTAATCTGGCGCATATCATTTGAAGTCATCTTAGGCTATGTTCCACACAGGCAAATAATCGGCTCACGCTCGTGATTTTAGTCGCATGCAGAAATCCAAGTTAATCGTGTCCATTCAGTTCAATAGGTTTGTCCCCACTCAACTGATGGCCATGATTTCACAAGGCATTAATAGACGACTTTTGTAGATCTGATCGAAAAATCATGGGTGAAAATTGCCTGGTCAATCGCGTGAGCATCTCCTGTGATATTACACGTGGTTAAAATTTCAAGCGCAAGGCTATTAATCACTTATGTGGGAACATAGGCCCCCATACACGTTTCAATTTCCCTACAATGTCAGATTCCATCATAATTTATGATCACCGTACGATCGAACTACCTCCCACAAAAACCAATATTTGATAGATGTTGATTCGATCAATCAAAAAAATAATTGAAGGAAGTCGATCGTAAACACACCAAAATGTGTGCCAATGGATGCTTATTATTTAAATCTAACCAAAATCGGTTGGGCACAACAAAATAACATTCGATGTACATTCGATCTATCAAAATTTTCAGTCATGTCCGATCATTTTTAGATCAAACTTTTATCCAATTTTGATCAAACTAGGGTCAATCAAACCATGTGGACAGGCCTCGATTTTTGATCCATCGACTTTTGATCGGTTTAGATCGATAGTCCTCTGTTTGGCTGGAATCAGACGCGATGTGTCCCTGGAATGGTCATATGGCATTTCATATTTCAAGATACATATGAAACTGCAATCCTTACATAGCCGCCATACTACCTTGGCAGAAGTAATATATGCTTCCAGCTGTACCCACCGCTACTGCAATGTAACACTCTGTGTATTGTGACCCCATGTACTATGGCCTTCAATTTTGTTGGATCTAATGCCCGTTGCCATGCTCCTTATTCAGTGCACTCCCAAGTGTGATGAGCTATACACCCCATAGTGTGTCCCCGGTAATTAATAACCCTAAAACTTTATGCCCTTAACCCATGTGCCCCCCTTTAAATTACCCCCTGCTATATTTGCAGCTCAACATCTTTTCCTTTAGGGGTAATGTACCCCTAAATTCTGTCTGCTCTATGGCCTTCCAAATCTGTGTCTCATGCTATGCGCCCTTCATATTTGATACCCCCCCCCATCCCATGTACTCTACTATCTTCTACACCCTCCAACCCTCATGTTCTGTACCGATGTTGCTATGTATCCTGCATTTTCTATGCCCGACATACAACGTACCTGTACTATGCCCTGACACACTTTTTAAGCTCCCGCTTTGCCCTCGGGGATATTTATCACACATCCTTTCTGATACTGTTAGGCCCCCATACACGTTTTGATTTTCCCGTTAGATTGACCTAAACCGATCGATTTTAAAGTCCATCAATCAAAAATCGATGCCTTTCCACATGGTTAGATCGACCGAGTTCGATCAAAATTGGATAAAAGTTCATTAGAAAAATGATCGGACATGACGGAAAATTTTTGATCGATCGAATGTACATCGTTATTTAGTTGTGCCCGATCGATTTTGGTTGGATTTAAATAATAAGCATACTCGTACATCCTTTGGCAGACATTTTGGTGTGTTTACGATCAACTTCCTTCAATTATTCTTTTGATCGATCGAATCAACATCTATCAAATATTGGCTTCTCCATGTGGGAGGTAGTTTGATCGTACTTTATTCGATCTAACCATTGGCAATCATAAATTATGATCAAATCTGATATCGATTGTAGGGAAATGGAAACGTGTATGGGGGCCTTTAACTCATTTATACCCAGTGACTCCCCCCCCCATGCCATTATGTGCACCTTCTACTCTGTGACAACCCCCCACAATATGTACCCCTAAACTGTGCCCCCTTTGTTGGGATTTCCAAATACTATGTGCCATTAACACTATGTATACCTCATACCCCTTGCCCTGTTTGACATTGTGTACCCTTCTGTAAAAAAGTAGTATTGTACCCATCACCCATATCCTTTCTCCCATTTAATGTACCCTTTCTTTTTTGTGCCACCTCATGTTATGTACCCCTCAAATTCTCTGCCTCCACCTTATATATCTCTGACATTCTGTGCTCCCCAGAAATTGTACGTATATGTACACCTCTCCACCCCCATATCTCTGTCCCACACAAACTGTACCCCCCTATTCTAGAGTCCTCATGTTATTTAGCCCCCCAATGTTATGTACTTCCTATGGTGGGGTACTCTTTATATCCCTTCTCCCTGGTGTTATTTACTACACATGATAGGTACTCCTCATATTATGTTTTCAGTGATATGTCCCTCACATGGTGGATACTTTCCTCACATTCTGTGTCACCTCCATCTTATATTTTGTGTCTTGATGTAATGTTCCTTACATGGTGTCTATTCCTCACATTTTTATGCCCCCGCATATTTTAAAGCTGGGTAGTACCTAATATTTTCTGATCCCTCCCACGTTTTGCACCTCACATGGTGGGTGAACCTCATATTTTGTCCCCCCATGTTATGTGCCTCACTTGGTTGGTACCCCTCATATTCTGTCCCCCCTGTTATGTACACCTCATATTCTCTGTCCCACGTGCTACATACATACTTCTATTGTAAGAAGACAGCTATGGTGGGGTCAGGTTTCAGCAGCAGCCAGCAGGTCACCCCTCCCCCCACACGTTCCGGTGCTGTGCATGTGGGGGAGGGGCATCTCGGCTTGTCCGGCAGGTGGCGCTGGTCGGCCTGCACACGGCTCAAGGCAACCCAGGGCCGGCGCTATTACCCGCCATGGTCGATGGGGGGCAGCCTAGGGCTCGTGCGGAAGCCGATCGGCATTTCCGGTGCTCAGCGGGGCGGCCATTTTTTTCTGCCTGTAGAGCGGCGGAGGCAGAGCCTGGGGGAGAGTGGTGCAGGCGGGTCACCGACGAAGAGCAGAGCGGCGTCCTAACAGGTAGAGGAGGAACGGAGGGAGCGGAGTAGGCGGACGGCTGCTCGGTGTGAGGGACGCCTCCTCCTCCGCCGGACCCCGCCCACCGCCTGTCCGCTGTGTGGCCGAGCGCGGGAGGGGGGCACCGGGTAGTCGCATGTGGGTAGGGGAGGTGAGCGCCTATGTACAGGAGTGTATGGGAGCGGAGTGTGGGCAATGTATATACACTGCTATATCATTGCCAGCACGGGCTGTAGACTGTACACCTACACCTATAGTGGGCACCTACCAGACTGTATATACTTATAATGTAGGGGCTCTGTGAGGACTTTCTCTGCCGTTTTTTCTGTCGGTATACGGTACCAGTGTAAGAAAGGTGTATGGAATAACAAAATAGGTCTTTATATAGTCTGTCATAGATATATGGTCACTATATACACTTATTAGGACATGATGTGCTTCTGGAGGCCATTATAGACTTGTAATAATAATCATATAGATGATATTGTTATGGGTTCTATATACATATATACTATGGATAGGTATGCCAATGTAGGCCAGGTTTGTTACCCCTGTGATATACACGTGTACCTTCATTATATAGGTATGTGAGTGCTATGTAGGTTTTGTGGTGACAAGTGTTTCTTGCAATTGTGTGGCTATACCATCACTTGGGTTATAAGAAAAGACTAGATAATCAAGAAATGGATTAGAGCAACATCGCGTGCCGTGTGTGCTCATGGCGTCCGATGTTGCTCCAATCTGTGACGAGATTTGAGCCATCCACGGTTCCTTTGAGCGATCCTGTGAACTCGACTAGACAGGTTTCTAACCCGTCTGAAAACCTTGGTCAAAATCCACTACTTTGAATAGGGACCACAGTTCTCCATTCAATGTAATGGACGGGCTGCCAGCTGCAGAAGTGCTGCGGCTCAATATAGGGGCAGCTCCAGCCAGACGTCGTCACGCTTGCCTGGAGCTTCCTTGAAACGGCCATGAATCAAGCCGTATGTACCCAGCTTAAGTGTATTGGTTTTTCTATAGGTCCTGAATACAAATCTTAGAAAACCATTAAATGGCCCATGGTTGTAAGGTAGAAATCCACCATCTTGGTTCTGCTACCTTTAGGCACATGGTTATCTGTAGACTCTTTTGTTTTGGTTTAACCCTCTGCTGCCCAACCCATGTCTAGCTCTGTGCATCTTGCTAGGCAGACAGTCATTTTTAGCAGTCTTATTTAGTTTGACTCCTTAAATTCTTAATTATATCTAAAGGTGGTCATACATGGTTTTAATTTTCCCTTTCAACCTACTTTTTACAATTCCTTTTTTTTTCTTCACAAGATGATGTGATCTATTTCAAACCGATCAATTCCAAAGCCCTGCACTTGCTCCGATGTACCATCAGATACATCATTTACTGAAATACCAAGAAAACCCGCCAGATATTTGAACGATGAACTGAAATTTACCAATATGTCTGATCATGGTTCGATCGATTTTATGTTGGGATCAGCCCGACTTAACTTGGGGTATGTTTGCAGATTAATACTTGGGACCTACACTTGGAAATACTTCCCTATCTCCAGCGAGCCTTCAACGATGAAGAGTATCGGTGGACCCGTTGATTTCTGGGTCCAACTCTTCAGCGCCATGGATGATGCCAAAAAGTAGGGGGTGGCAGCACCATTGACCTCCATGTTAGGAACTTGGCGCCAGCTTTTGTCAGCACATGCCTGGCATCAATGATGTTGGGGATGTGAAGGGGTGGGCGGGAAAACAGAATCACGGCAGTGGTTTACAATGTTTTAAAAAAGCATGTCATGTGCGTAATACTAAGAAGGTTAATTTCCTTCTGTTGCATGTTTACAATTCTGTAGCATTCAGTTCCTTGAAGGGTAATTAAGCCCCTAAAAAACCTTTCTCTATTTAGCCAATCCTAAACCCCCAAATCCCCCCTGGGGAGCACCATGGATGCTGTACCAGGAAGCCACCGCAGAAATTAAGGGTCTTAACTGGGAAAACCCTAGAGCCATTATTTTAATGGGGGAATTTGAGGGTTTATTATTAAAGCAGATCTGTACTAAAATAAACCACACAAACACAATATATACACATTCCCTTCCTGGCCGATATCTTGATCCGGGCAAACCACTAGTTAATCTACTTACTACCTTTGCAGCACGCCATCCTTATGGACTCCAGTTCTCCAAGATGGCCGCCGCAGACCTTTCTGGACATGCTCCCTCCACAATTTAGAAGTAATTCTTCCATGACCCCTTGGTATGTGGAAGGAGACTTAGAAAGATGCAGATCATTGTGGTGTCTAGCTTCCCAAGTCCCCTTGTGTCCGGAGCCCACTGTGGTCCTGTATCAGCCCACAACTTCCACAGGAGGCCCTCTTTATTACATTAGTGGAAACCAAGTTTTATTATATTGGGGAGATTGGAGAAGTTGAACCGTTGATCTCCTCCTCGACAGATTTACCTTAGTCCTCTGGAAGGATTACCTCAAATTACAGATTTCCCATCTACTAGTATTCAAGTCACAATGGTCACCAGCATAAATGGGGAGAAACTTTGCTTTACCTGTGTTACTAAACTGTTGCTGCCAAGAAGCCTGTCCTTTTCTTTTTCCAGGCCTGAAATCTACCAGTCATTTATATTGTGATGGACAATGGGGCTAGAACCTCTGTCTAGTTTTTATTGCGATCTGTGGTGAATACCCAAATTATTTGCCACAAGAATACGATAGAAAGACATCCAGGAGAAACACTTAAGCAGGGTACACACATGAAGATATGGGCCAGATCGATGGCCGCTTCGAACGCCGTGCGCCCTCACGGCCATCTATCTGGCCCATATCATATGCCGCCATCCCAGTTTTCGAGCGGGACCAATCAATCCCGTTCGGAAACAGCCATAGCTGTCATGACCGTTAATCATGGCCAATGTCCATTGCTTTGCATGGGGACCGTGGTTCTCCATGCAAAGCATCGGCTGAGCTGGACAGAGAGCAGAGCTGTCTCACCGGCTCTCTGATATCTGACAGCAGCTAGATGTCATCACGCTGCTGCAGGGAACATTTGCTTTATTCCTAAAAGAAATCTAAAGCTGGCCACGTACGGGTAGGTTCCCGTGCAATCGACCAGTGATAAATTACAGCGTGGTGACGTCCCCATGCTAAGATTGATTGCAGGTCAATCGTACATTAATCAATGTGCACCACATGGGCACATCAATTACCATATGATGGGGACCTGGTTTCCCAGTACCCCGGCAGTCAGCTTCTCCGGCTGGTGGGCTGCTAGCCCCCCCTCTCTTCTGGCAGGGCTGGGTCTGTGCCGGCCACGCCCCCTTCACACATACACAGAGCCATAGCTGATCACACAGCTTGTGTGTCTGGCTCAGCTGTCATCCAATTACATTGAATAGGGAAATTGCTGTCCCCTATTCAATGTAATGGATTTCAACCAAGTATTTCCAACGTGTTCCGTGGAACCGTGGATGGCTCAGATGAAGAGGAGAATCGGGAGTCGTGAGCGCGCACGCCGCCCAATGCTGCTCTAATCTGTTATTTCATCGAGCCATGTGTGGCTAGCTTAAATCTGTATGGCAATAAATAAGGGAAATCGACCCTACTGAGGCACATTGGGCCAAAAAATAAAATAAAACATTTAAAGTAAATGTTATGCTCCCCTACTCTACTTTTTGCTTCAGTTATGTGTTTTACGGCCCATGAGATGCTCCAATGTATAGGACGACTGTCAGTACGGGACTAAAAGTGAGCTAAGCATCAAGCCGCCCCGACGATGTTTCCTTAAGGGCTGTGGAGTCAGTCGAGGAGTCGGAGACATTTTTGCGTACCTGGAGTCGGCAAAAATTTTTCCGACTCCTACTAAATTTAAATGGGAATAAAAAATAAAAAAAATAATTTACTTCAAATGTCGCAATTCACAAACTACTTTGCTATAAGAATAAATGCGTGCCGTGCATAACATTGCAGAGTCCACTGTGAACCTAAACTGAAGGCCCCCACACACCTACCGAGTGGGGGCCAACAGACTAGCTCAGATGAAGTCTAGACAGCAGCGTGATGACATCATCACGCTGCTCTCCAGAGCTGACAGCAAACCTGATTCATGATTTCCCTTGAATTCCATAGTCATGTGTAAAGTTAAAGCTAAAAATCAAAGTATTTGTCGCCTCAGCTAAATCACAGCGGGTTTTCAAATGGTCACAAAGGGTGCCGGCCGTTAGCTTACATGAAGACGCCGGTCTTCATTGAAACGAACAGGGCTGTGGAGTCGGAGACATTTTTGGGTCCCTGGAGTCTGAGTCGGCAAAAAATCAACCGCTTCCGACTCCTACTAAATTTTAATGGGAATTAAATTTATTTCTTTTTTTTAAATTAAAAAGAAATTACTTCAAATGTCGCAATTAACAAACAGTCATAATGAACGACTTCTCTGCTATAAGAATAAATGCATGCAGCGCATAACATTACTGCGCCCACTGTGACCCTCGTCTAAAGGCCCCCACACACGTACCGAGTGGGGGCCGACAGACCAGCTCAGATGAGCTCTAGAGTGCAGCGTGATGACGTCATCACTCTGCCCTTTGTGTGCCGGCCGTTAGCTTCAATGGAGAAGCCGTTCTTCATTGAAACTAACAGCATCGGCCAGAGATTATCGGACATGTCCGTTGTCTGGCCAGCCGAGCTGTGGGGCGTCAGCGATCTGTCACCCCATGTGGGCACCCCTGATTGGCAAGCGCATGCCCATCGGTCGGCAGCAAAATCGGCTGCAGCTTGGTGCGTGTATGGCAGCCTTAACTCTCGCAGATAATGAAGTAAATGTTTTTAGCCGGACTAGAGACGCATATATAAGGGAAGGGAATGGATCGCCAATATTCAAGACGGAGGCTGTAAAACATTTGAAAAACCGCTGTGATTCAGCTGAGACGACAAATACTTTGATTTTTAGCTTTAACTTTAATCATGACTATGGGATTCAAGGGAAATCATGAATCATGTTTGAAGTGCCCCTT
>CM070037.1:80437735-80453369 GCA_036250615.1 Ptychadena robeensis
GGAATCGATGTGCCCATGTGGTGCACATTGATTTCCGTTCAATTGATCCCTGATCAATGCCAGCGTGGTGCCTAGCTTAAGAAAAAAGCAGCAGCATCTTCTGCCTAATGCCCTTTCTCTGCTTTAATTGGCCATTACAGTCCAGTGTTGGTTTCCTAGCCAGTAGTTCTGTGGTTATAGTATGCTGCCTTTCTTTTTTTCAATGGAAGTATAAAATACATTAGCATATTTAATACAGTGGAGTCGGAGTCAGAAGAATCAGAAATTGAGGAGTCGGGGAATTTATTGACAGACTCCACAGCCCTGGTTACCTTGGAACTTTGTGTCCGATGGTACTATGGAACAAAGATATTGATCCGTTTTGAATGGATCATGCTGTGTGGTTGTACGTTTCATTTTATGTTCAATTGACAAGCCACTTGGTACGTGTGTGTGTACGCCTTGACTTGGTTTTTGTGTATATAACCTGTCAGATGAGATCAACTGTAGCAAAATTTAGATTTGCTTTAGGTCCCATTGATGTTACTCTGCACAGGAACCACGACTGACCGGTAGAAGTAGCATGTTATGTTTGCTGGTTGAAAGAAGTATTAAGCCGGAGGCTGCAGTCATGAGTAAAGATTTTACTCCTAATGCCATAAGCTGGGAATAGACGGTAAGAGTTACCATCAATTCTCGATCCAATTTCGGCACTAGGAGCGGGCCTGATGACGTCATCACGCCCGCCCGCATCGGATCGGCGGTCGGGTCGTGCAGGAATCGGAACGTCTATGCCCAGGCATGTACACAGGCCTTCATTTCATATTGATCGAACTGTTTGGTAATACGATCAATATTACACTGACCATAGTTACATTTGTTTAGTCAGGTGATCATATCAATTGAGTAAAAGTTGATGCTTGTACGGCTAGCTTTACCGTCATCTGACAGTGTTTACATTATGAAGAAGCTGCTTCTGTCTAGTAGAAGTGATCAACAACTGGCAGAACATTTCTGCATGTAAACAGAACACCTATTCTTCTATGACATAAAAAATTACAACCACAGTTTTATTTTATTGGTCTTCTGCTTTCCCCCAAAATGTCAGTGTACTAAACCCTTGTCCAAGGCACAACCCACGATGTGAAGCCTGGGCTGGCGGTACTGGGGGAATGGATACGATCACAGATATGATTGAGCCTCCACTCCGCCTGCTCTTGGTACCCCTCAGTTATTTTATTTTGCAGTTGTGGTCAGGAGACTGGGCATTTTTTTTTCTTTTCAGTAAACACTCACAAAAGCTGCAGGGGCATTACAGCTGCCAGCGTGGCTATCGTGAAGAATGTAAGATGACTACTACACTTCACTGGAAAGGAGACCCCATTTCCGTGTTCTCTGGAATGTACCTTCTGGCTTGAACTCCAGATCAATCGTTTACACGTTTAATTTCTTAGGAGGACACCATGTTGAGAGCAACATTTAGGATGCACCAGAAACAGTGCTCATTGGTAAACAATGTGTTTGCTACTAGTAAGTATAGGACATGGTATTGCCGGCAGATCTCTGCCAGGCAGGAAATCGTCAGCAGACCATTCCCCCTCTTCACAATAATAATATATAATATTCAGAATAATTTTCTATAAATTGCAGAAGCGCAAACTCGTACAGTAGGAATGTGGAAGTTGGTATGAGGAATTGGTTAGACTTGTATTTTAGGGGGAAATAATTACCAGCACGGAGGGGAAATTCATCTCCAGACAGGAGGAAAAGTTGTAAAGCCCCCCATACACGCTTCGATTTTTCCTGTTCGATCAACCTAAACCAACTGATTTTAAAGTTGATCGACCAAAATTCGATGCATGCCCACATGGTTCGATCAACCTAGTACGATCAAAGTTGATTAAAAAATCGATCGAAAAGTAATCGGACATGTTGGAAAATTTTAAATGATCGATAGAATGTTATCTTATTTGTGCCCGACCGATTTTTGGTTCGATTTAAATAAAAAGCATACTTATACATCTGGTGGCAGACATTTTGGTGTGTTTAAGATCGACTTCCTTAGATTATGCTTTTGATCAATCTAACCAACAACAATCAAATATTGTTTTCTCCATGTGAAAAGTGGTCTGATGGTACTTCGATCGATCGAACCAGCTTCGATAAAAATTTATGATTGAATCTGACATAAATCGTAGGGAAATCTAAATGTGTATGGGGGCCTTAAACAATACTCTGTGGTCTGCAGTAGGCATTGTGCTTCTTGTTTAAAGCTTGTTCATATTAAGTTTGATAAGTTTTCTGTATAATTATATTTGTTTATATGAAATTGATAGGGATGTGGGAAAGTATTGTTGTGTTCAATCTTTACTTTTTATCAAGCGAATGCACACCGGCGCATCTATTTTTGTTTTCAATTGAAATCCTACCAGGAGCTGTTTTAGTGCAGTCTTAGGTTTGTGTTGATTGTGGCATTTCTGCGGTTGAAATTTTTTTGCATTAAGTTTTGCATTGAAGATAAGCAAAGTCTTATTTCTTTTTTTCTGCATTTCATTTCAGTGCAAAGAGCATCCGACAGACCCTGCCACCTAATGTCATGAATGACCTTATGGAGAAGAAGGCCGTACACTCTTGGTCACGCCTCTCCTCCACTGGGAAAAGTGCCCTTGAGGAAGCTTTAAGGGTCTTCAACCCAATGTCCAAAGACCTGACTGACACAGAAACACAGCTGGTGACGTTTCTGCAAGGCCTCCGGGAAGAGGGTTACCGTCCAACAATTTTAAGCAGCAAAGATGTATATGGATACAACTCGACCACTGCAAATACACCACCCCCAAAATCAAAAGCCCATTCTAAAACAACTTCTGCGGTTTCCTCTTCTAAAACACACACCAAAAACCAAAATGGCAAGGTGTCCAACTCTACTGTGGCTATTTCTGTCAAAACTACTAAAATTTCACCCAAACCCTCTGCCAAAAAGTCCACAAACTTACTGTTGACCTCCATTAAAAAGACAGACTTCAAGAAATCCAACGTTTCAGCTGTTGATTTTCCTTCTGACATGTATCCTGAAGTTTACCCTGCCATGAGACTGTCTGTTGTGTTGGAAGCGATAGTCCCAATTAAAGCAGCAGATGGTGCCATAGAAACCAGCCTTAAGCCGCGACCCACCAGTGCAAAAACCAGTTCAAAGGGAAAAAACAAGCAAGCTTACCAGTGCTTAATAAAACAGACACCTCCTCCAAATGGGGCAGTTTTGAGTGGGGCCAATGGAAGGATCCTAAGGGAGAACAATGCTTGCAACACCTTGGGAGTTTTGAATGGCAGAATCTCCGTTAGCTCCCCTTCCCATTGCAATGGTATGGTCCAGACCAAACCGAACACTAAGCTGCTGGTAGATGTGATTTTTAAAGATGAAAAACGTCAACAGGCTGGAAAGGACAAGAAACGAAAGCAGGCTGAGGCTTTCCAGGAACTGTTGCCTAACAAGAAAATAAAAATTTTCATTCCATTAGCCAAAAAGCCAACACTTGACAAAGACAAATACAATTTGCTGAAGTCTAAAGTTATTAAAGTAGATAAAGCATCCTCTGATGATGATGTCCGGAGAAAAGCGCAGCAGATGCTAAAAGTCAACTTATCTCCTGTACTCCGAATCCAGCCTCTTTTACTCAACATTTAATAAATTGTGTTTCTTTGCTTCTTCTGTTCTCTGTTTCTATTGAAAGACTACAGTCCTCGTTTTCCTCCTTTGCCACACTTCCAAATGTTTGAGATTTGCAACTTTATTGTGATCTCTGAGAATGCAAGCTGCTGGCTGCCCAAATTTCCAACTCTCCTGTCTCAAACCTACTCTGGCCATTCTCCTACTTTGTTATGCACTTTTTACAGTGTACCTGTGTGTGCTCCAAACACACAGCCATGTCTTTTTCTTAGAAATGACTTGAGGAAGAACACGATGGAAGACAGGGCATGGAAGTTTTGTTTGGTGATCATAGCAGATTTTGATACATGAAAATATGTAGATGTTGTGCAATAGTTTAAGGACTTATTTCTTTCCTAAGGTATATGCACTGTGATTTTTGCTTCTCTGTACGAGTTGTCACTTTGCTATTTATTTGACTAGGGACTGTTGTATAGACACAACTTATTTACACCAGTCTAGGCTTAACAATGACTTGGTGACTGCTAAATTTCAGATACAAGCGTAGAACCCAGAATAGATGAATAAGGGCATACTAAAAAAATATTTGCCTTGCAGGGCTTCATCAAATACTTATCTACTTAGGAATTAAACAATTTCTTAGTTTTAATGTTCAGTATAATCTACCTACAGCTCAGAGTGTTCAGTTTTTGCTTTTAAAGCTAGGTGGGATGCACTTGTCACCTGTCATGAGGATTGGTTGATGTGGTACACCTCCAGTCCTAGTCTTAACAGTATGCCATGCATGAGATTTGGCAGGTTACAAGGTATGCTCCACTGAAATTGGTGTGGTGGGGTACTATATGCCATGCAGTAGGTACATTTCTAAAAAAAAAAATTAACCTTCGTGGCAGTCAGGACAAGTCAGTCTGAGCTGGATTTGGGGAATTACTTGCCTTTGTCCAGCGCTGGCTCCTCTTTCTGAACAAAGAGACGGCATATGGACATGAGTTCTTATGTACAGATTTTGGTACAGAAACAAACGCCTACCTGTAACAGGAAGGTTAAACATCATCTTAAAACTAATCTTGCACTAATGCAAAGTTTTCCACTTTCTGCACAACACCTAGCTAGATGGCTATAAAAGCGTTAACTGTCTTCTTAAGCTCCTTTCTGGGTGACAATTGGTACCTTAGCTCATCAAGTCAAATATTAGGGTGTTGGAATTGCCATTATATCTAAAGCTTGGTGTAGACATGGCGATTCCTGGCCATAGTTGCGGGAGATTGCCCAGTGTGTGCTCTCATGCCGAGTGCATGGGGGAAAAAATTTCCCACAACTACAGAGGCGCCCACCTTGGTGTATCAACCGGATATTTTTTCTGGCCGATCCGGATACTTTGCATGGGGATTAGAGTCCCCATTTCAAATATCTGTCTACAATCTGATGGGAATCCCTGCGTTAATGGCATAAGATTCCTGTTAGTTTTGCAGACGACTCATCACAGCGTTATGATGTCACTACGCTGTAATGAGTCACCCAAAAAGATGGCCGGGAATCGGGGAATGGAGGTGTCTATGGCTGGTTTAAGGGATGAAGGTAATCTACTTTGGAAAGAGGGTTCTGTTGGAGCTCAGGGTTGCTGACTTCCTGCAAGGTGTGACTTCATTTAATGTTTAGTGTCAGAGAGCTGTGGTCTGTTTTGGAGGATTTGTTTGCAGTCTTTTCTAATACTGTATTTTTCTCTTTAGAGCCAAGACTTTTCGTGCAAATAGGCTAAATTGGTTCATATACTGTTCTCTGGGACTAGCTGGGTTCTCTGGGACTACCGGATTCTTTTGTTTGTACCCAACACAGGCGTATAAGATGTATTTTTATGATCTATACAGCATTTCCTCAACAAAGTCTCCCCAGTGCGACCAGCTTTAGAAGATTGCAGTGTCAGAAGTCATTTCCTAAGCTGTGACACAATCATTGTTCTAAACAATTTACACACTTGTTATTTCCTTGTCCATGGTCCTAAAGTACAGATTTATTTAAAACACTGATTTCATTCGCTAAGAAGTGGTAGGAGTCAGAATGTATAGTTATTTGGTAACTGATCTTGTTCACAGGGGCTTCAGTATGTATAGGTACAGTGTGTAAAGCAAGATTTTGAAAAGCTTTTAGTAGCTTTGTTTAGGCCAACCATTCCTGACTTATGAAATAAAAAAAGTTCTACGCTTTTTTGCTGTGGAGACCTTTAGTCCATTCATCATGCTGAAAATTATCCAACGTAGGTTTTCAGGGTCCCTTGTGATCCAGAATTGGCTCATTAGTCCATCTCACACTACCCCCTTAACAGGATGACAACAGGTTCTGTTCTGTGGTGGCTACTTGGCCTTCCAGCAGCTATGGATAAGACAACACTAAAACAGAATGAATGTCTGTTTTTACTGTTTAGCTCCAGTATGGGGTGTTCAAATCAGGGCTGTGGAGTCGGTCGATAAATTTCCCGACTCCTCAGTTTCAGATTCTTCCGACTCCTCGACTCCGACTCCTCTGTATGTAATATGCTAATGTATTGTATCGATCCATTGAAGGAATGGAAGGCGACATACACTAACCATAGAACTACTGGCTAGGAAACCAACACTGGACTGTAATGGCCAATTAAAGCAGAGAAAGGGAGTTAGGAAGAAGATGCTGCCATTTTTTCTTTAAGCTAGGTACCACGCTGTTATTGATCGGGGATCAATTGAACGGAAATCAATGTGCACCACATGGGCACATCGATTCCTGTTCAATCGGGACCCCTTCTTCCCAGCTTGCAGTGTGTGATTTACAACACGCCACAAGCTTAGGAGAAGCAGCCTGTCTCATACAGCTGCCTCATTCACACAGTTTCCAAGTGAGGAGTGCTGGCTCTGCCCCTTCACACTGGCAGCCGACGGCTGTGGAGGAGGCAGGAGCCGCAGCTGTTTCAATACTTTCCATGAAGACTCATGTCTCCATGCAAAGTATTGGAGATTGAACGGGGTCTTTTCAACATGTTGGAACCCCGTTCAATCAAGTTCCTTTTAGCCGGCTCTATTGATCCCGCCCGAAGGAAGGCACACACAGGTAGGTTTGTAAACAGATTAGAGTACGATCAATGACCGTGAGTGTGCAAGTTAATTGATTGTACTCAAATCTTTTTACAGATCTACCTGTGTGTGCCAAGCTTTAGTGTTCTGATCTTCTGCTGAAGATAGGGCAGTGGAAGGCTCCAAAAAGAGGCAGAATGAAGGGGCACTTCAAACATGATTCATGATTTCCCTTGAACCCCATAGTCATGTATAAAGTTGAAGCTAACAATCTAAGTATTTGTCGCCTCAGCTGAATTACAGCGGTTCTGAAATGCTTTACAGCTTCAGTCTTGAACTATTGGCGATCCATTCCCATCCCTTATACAAGCGTCTCTAGTCCGGCAACAAACATTTATGTCATTATCAGCGAGAGTTAAGGCCGCCATACACGCACTGAGCTGCGGCTGATTTTGCAGCCGACCGATGGGCGTGCACACTCGCCGATCGGGGGAGCCCACATGGGGTGACAGATTGCTGACGCCCCACAGCTCAGCCTGCCAGAGAACGAACATGTCTGATAATCTCTGGCCGATGCTGTTAGTGTCAGTGGAGACTGGCGTCTTCATTGAAGCTAACGGCCAGCACACAAAGGGTGCCGGCCGATGCTGTCAGCTCTGGAGTGATGACGTCATCACGGTGCAGTCTGAAGCTCAGGTGAGCTGACCTGTCGGCCCCCCACTCTGAATGTGTGTGGGGGCCTTTAGGCTAAGGTCACAGTGGGCGCTGTAATGTTATGCATGGCATGCATTTATTCTTATAGCGGAGAAGTTGTTCATTATGACTGTTTGTTAATTGCGACATTTGAAGCAAAAAAATTTCTATCTTTAAACAAAAAATTAAAAATGTCAAGATTTTATTTCCCATTTTAAATTTAGTCGGAGTCGGTCCATTTTTTTCCGACTCCAGGTACCCAAAAATATCTCCGACTCCACAGCCCTGGTTCAAATATTCATTCCGGCAGTCATATCATGAAGTGAACGTGCATATATTAACATCACATAGTGCTTTAGTGTGAATAGGCTCTAATGGAAGTTCTGTGACTTAAAACAAGCTATTGGGTGTTACTAGTCTTCAACACTGTTCAGATTCTGCTGAAAGCCTTGCAACTACTTTCATAAATTGGCAGCCAGCATGTTAAGATTTACTTTAAAACCCCCATCCTAAAATTTTCTATAATGAACAAAACGTTTTTAAAGCTTTTGTAAAATCCTGCTGCACACACTACTCTTCAACTTCTCTGCATGCTGAATCCCATATAAATGCCTTTGATCATTGATTTCTCTAGACTTTTCATTGGCATCTTTGTTGCACAATTAAACATTGAAAGTGGTGGTAATGGCCAGGTGCGTGATAGTAAGCAAGTGGTGCAGTGTAGAATTTATGGTTGGATAGTTTTCTAGAGTATGAGAGAACGGAGTCTTTGCATGGAAAAAACCCTATACTATTCTAGTTTGTCCCCCAATAGTAACCTGTCAGGATAGCATTGTGAGAATTTCCATTGCTGACTTGTTTCTTTAAGGTGCTTATTCCAAAATGTAGTCATTCTTGGTTAGTGGGTCGCTGACTTCAACTAGTGAAAAACGAATAAGTGGTATGGATTGATAGGTACAAGTATTCGTGTGTAAGAAGAAAGCAGGACTGTTAGGGTATTTCTCAAGTTTGATTGAAGACTGAGGATATTGTACTTTAACCAGCCGTTATCATTTGTCTTGAAGGGAGCTGTTTATTTTTGGGTTGCAGACAGATGTTGGGGTTTTTAGAATATTTTCCACAATGTAGTTTTTGAGCAACTTTTTTTGCTCTGTATTATTGCTGAGTTTTATATGTATTCATATTTCATAGACTTGTTTTGGGTGTAGAATGTGATCCCTCCAGAGCAGCTGCTGAGATTGCAGAACAAGTCACATTAATATTCTGTCTTGTGCTAGCTGTGAATTTTTAAAGCATACATACATGAAGTTATGGTTAACAGGTAAATGGCCTACACTAGATTTTCTATAAAAGTAAGCAGCCTTTAGAAGGCTGAAGACCCCCTTTTCCCAGAAGCCTTAGGCTGAGTTTCCACTTATGCGGAAGCCTGCGGTGCGGCTGCCGCCGCTAAGGACCGCCGCCGCTAAGAACCGCATCTCATGCGGTTCTTAGCGGCGGCCATTCATTCCTATGGCCGCGGTCAGTGCTGGGCGGCCGCGGAATCGGGCGGACGGCCGCCTAAAAACTCGGTCGACCGAGTTTTTAGGCGGACGGCCGCGCGATTCCGCGGACAGGGGACCAGCGCCATTGAGATGAATGGGGGCGGCTGCAGCCGCGCCGCGGGCTTCCGCTTCTAGTGGAAACAAGCCCTTATAATGACTATAATGGTTATCGTGTATACCTTAAATTCAGGCACATATGAATATATCTGAATGAAGTCATTGTTTTATTTTTTATTTACAAATAAATATCACATTCATACTATGTGTTAAGCCCCCCGTACACCTAAGATCGATCCAAACAATCTCCATTAGATCTACCAACAACTATGTAGTATAGTGGCCTCCCTGATAGCATACATAGTGATTGGAAGGATTAGAAAGGTCCTCATGTTACATGGTTTTGGTAGAACAAAATTTGATTGTACATAAATTGTATGGAAAGATTGTAAGGTGCATGGGGGCCTTTATATTTAAAAACCTGCATTAAAGTCACCATAGTCAAAGTAATAAATTAACTTTGATCTGGTTGACCGTACACCTGGACATACACGAGAAGGCCATAAATGAACTGGTCTGTGCGAATGATTTGGGGGTCCTAGTACTTGCCTAGTACTACAACTATGGTATTTTGGGTTGCATTATCGCATAATAAATTGTCATTAATGTAAACCAATGTATTTCTCAATGCAGCAGCCAGTGTCTGAATCTGTACAGTAAGAGAGAACAGGCTTTATTGGTTTGTAGCTGCTCCTTCAGTGTCCAATCATGGGCCAAAGAAGTTACAATCTACTGTGTGTGAATATTTTTTGCAGCTGCATAAAAGGAATTGACCACCTCTTAAGACAAATGATAATAGCATCCTTGTTTTTCCTGACTTTTCAATAATCCTATGTGTCTATAGAAGATTAAGACTCTTGTGTTTTAATTACTGCAGTTTGTTTCTGGTCAACTGGTTTCTCTAGCTTGGAGTGCAAGGAATGTTCAGTGTATGGGGTTTACCATATCTTAGGCCAAAAACTGCAGGACATTTGAATTAATTACTTCATTTTTAAAAGTGTACCTTCCGTTGTGCTATGAAAACAAATCTTTATTTTTCTATAATTTTCTGAGAGTGTTGTAAAGTACCTGTTACCTCCATCCATTAGAGTCAGCCATTTTGTGACTGGAATCCCAGCAGTCTAATTGCAAAACTTTTTTTGGTGGTGTTTCATATAGCAAACTGGCTTCCTCTTCTGCAACCAGGCAGCAGTTTCAGCTTACATTTTGTGATTACCATCAATGGAGGCAAATTTCTTTTTTTAATATTTGCTGTAGTTTTGTATTGCTGATGTAAAGGGACTATGGAGGTGACAAATTAACTTATCTTTTCTATTTAACATCTTCAAAAGCTGCCATGTCTGTTTTAATAAAGATCTGTGGTCTGAAATCTGTTGCTTGCATTGTTTTGAGTTTTCATTCTTTTGATATCTTAGAAGGCACTTATCAGCATTTGCATATATGACGTTATTTAGGCTTTCCGTGCTGCTGACCACTGCAACACTGAAAGTGCCCGGGTACTCCTGTGGGCAAGAATTCATAAATGCCCACACGTTAATTCTATGGGACAAGTGACTGAAAACTACCTGGAAACGTGTGATATAAGGAATGATCAGGAGTGTAATGGGCGATGACAGACAGATTTTATGCAGCAGAGGGTGACTACATCAGCTTGGTGTTTTTGCCTGATGCAAGCTAACCTTACCAGTGTGTTCCCTCTGCGAGCAACCACATGGCATCCTAACTTAGGCTTGCTTCCAAAACCTAAGGCTAGGGCTACACTATGCGCTTGGATGTGCTGATGTCAGGAGTGCAAACCCCCCCCCCCCCCCTCATTTCGCTCCGTTAGCTAAGTTATCGTCTGTAGTTTTTGAATAAACTTTCAAAATAATTATAAAATCCTTATATCCTCCTACATTAGTTGTTTAGATAAAATGTAGTTTTAGACGCCGCAAAAGAAAAGGTACGACTAGCATATGTCGTTTTTTAAATGTTTGCAGGAGCATTGTTAATACAAAAACAAATTTACAAATATTTGTGATGCCATCGGCTACTTATCAAATTACTTAGATACCTGTTCGATCGACTAAAATTGTCCAACAGGTCTGATGCACAATCTGTTCAAATTCTATCACTTCTGGTCGATCCTACAAGGTGTGCAAAAAATTTTTAACCACCCAGCCTTCTTTCAAGCAGGATCAATCGATCTCGCTCGAAGAAAGCTCAGTCGAAAAGGTAGCCAACATGTTGGAAAACCCTGTTCTATTTCCTTCAGTCCCCATTCAAAGTATCAGAAGTGCTGCGTCTCAATATCGTGGAAGTTCGAACACAGTTTCTCGAATGGCTCCACGGCTCCTCGAATGGCGTGGGAATCGACCTGTCTTTGTCCAGCAATACTCTCTCTCAAGGACCAACTCACCGAGTAGAAGGCCGGATTATACAAAAGTAGATTCTTCATTTTTTGGGTACTTGAGTCCCTGTTTTCCAGCATTTTCATAAGTAAAGTGGTTAGTTTTGTGTGGGGCTGACATCCTCTACTTTTTCCTATGTTTTGCATACAAGAAGCATCTTTCAACCCCATTTTTTTCTTGCATAGCCGCATGATGATCAAAGGTGGTCTCTTAGTTTTTCTAGACTTTCTGGCGCATTCTGGCGCTGCTTTAGTCGGCCGGGTCTTCATTGAAGTTAATGGCATCGGCCAGAGAACATGCGACATGTCCGTTCTCTGGCCGGCCGAGCTGTGGGACGTCAGGGATCTGTTGCACCATGTGGGCACACACCCATTGGTGGCCGATTTTGCCGATGGCGCGAGCGTGCACGCCCGTCGGTCAGCGGAAAAATCGGCTGCTAATCTGCATGTGTATGGCAGGCATTAGGCTATGTTTCCACTAGAGCATTTGTCTGCGGTTTGAATTGCAGCATGGTGTCTGCGGGAGATTGCTAGCACCCAGTGATCTCCCCTGGTCTCCAGCGATTCAAACTGTGGGCTCGGACCAACTCCGTTCTTCAACCTCCCTAGCGCACTACTGAGGTCCAGATTTCTGTACCAAAAGTGCACCAAAAACCCTCTCTAACCTGGTGTTATGGATGTGGTAAAATCACACCAGGGAAGAGAGGGTTACTGCTAATGGGCACATCTGGGCACCAGAGACATTTTATTCTGTGATATTTATTACATAGAAGCACTTTGAAATCAGTTTTCTACAAAGAAAACTGATTTCATGAAATGTACTCAAATTTCTCCTGCCGCCTCGCGATGTGATGTTATCGCGGGGAGTCAGCATGTCACATCAGGGACACCGGGACAGCCCAAAACTGTAAGTATGCGCTGCCGGAGCCCCGATGTGTACTGGACGGCAACATCTCGTCCAGTGCTATAGTAGGGGTAGCAGTGCTGGACGAGATGGTGCAGTCCCTAACGCTAGGGCGGTTAAATCTTGGGCTGTCATTTCATAAAATCCAAAGACATAACCTCCTTATCCTAAGAGTATTCCAACATGGGGGATACCATTAGACATTTGCAGAAACCTGGGCAGCTTGCATCTTGGACCACAATATATTTTGTTTTCCCTGGCTACCCTGGTTTATTTCCCTATGAGTATACTTCATGTTTAAAATATATATTACTTTACCTTGCATAGCAGTGTTAACATGTATGGCACAATACAATTATGTAACCCTTGTATTAATGAGAAAAAGGCCAGGCTCCAGGACCTACTCCTGTTGCCCTTGCGCTCCTCTGGTTGGGCACCCCCTGATCTATGCCACATAGAAATGGCATGCTGCCCTTTCAAGAACCAACAGGAAAATAAACTATTTGCTTTATAGATACTTCTATAGCAGCATATAACAGTTTAATTTATTTAACAGAAAAATTTCCTTTGGTTTGACAACTTTTGTAAGTACAAAATGGGATCAAGTATTTGGTTCCTGCTGTACTATCTAACAATCAAGTTTGGTCTTCAGACAGCACATTGTTATTTTTTTTTAGGAGGATGGATGCAACCATGGATAAACATCTTATTTATCCATCCCTTCATCTTTACATTTTCACAGCTGGCACCTACACATAGTGACCACTGGGTGGCGCTGTAACATAACTAGTGAAAGCACACACTATCAGCTCAATGCATACATGTTCCCATTATTTCTCCCTTCATGCCTCTGCTCAACTGAAGTTTATTACATTTCTCAAGGAGTTTGGCTTTAAACGAAAATAAAAATTGCCTTACTTCTGCTGACGTCCTCACCCAGGCCAGTAGTTAATTACCCTGCATACTCACATGCATGCCAATAATCTACAATGAGATGCCTAATATAAGGCAACTGCCACAAACAGACAGGTAACTATTTTATATGGTCTATAACAAGTTTAGTTTAATTCCATTTTAAGGACTATGCAGGTTTACATTAATAGACCTAGTCTCTACTGCATCAGAACTCTAGCATTAAGCAATAAACACAGGAATATTGTGGCATTGCAAACACTTGTGTAAATTCTTATTGCGAATATCAGCACTTCAAGAATTTGCGAAGATCTTTATCTTCTTAACCTCCCTAGCGCACTGCTGAGGTACAGATTTCTGTACCAAAAGCGCACCATAGACTTTAATGGAAAAAAAGTTTTTTTTTACATTGTAGGCCTGTAATTTCCCAAAGTATGTCCATACAGGAGTCTGGTAGACATCCTGACTATAATAATTAATGATCCGTTCTCCTGCAGCTGCCTCTTCATTAGATCGAAACCACACCAAGTTGGCGCTCCTGTGGCTCCGATCTCTGCCTGACGAACCCAGCTCGTCCACTGCAGTTCTATCAGGTCAGCGCTGGACGAGCTGGGACTGTCAGGATCGACAGGGGGGTTAATCGCTGATAGATATCAGTGGTGCTTTGCCTGAATGTGGTTAACTGCATTGGCATGTGTACATACAAGTAAAAATGCATTGGACGCATCCAAATCGCATATGTTGCACTTCGAACATGTTTTTGATATGTTATTTGCCATAAGACTCCATTTTCAGTAACCACGTCCATCAACACAGTGGAGACTAGACTTAACAAAGAAGTACACAGGTAAGTATATATTTAACAGAAAATCAGACATTATATAATTACATATGCATTAACTAGCGGTTGAGACGAACCCAATGCTTTTGGATACACCTGCAAGAAGCGATTGTTTAAATCGCTGCAGAATTGCCAGGGTTTCGCCACTGCCCCAATCACGTCATGGTTTTGTGGAAGGGGGACAAAAAAGTTTGTAGTTTTTGCACAAATTAAGTTCAAATTCAAATTTATGCAAAAACTATTTGTGTTAGAGCCATACTTTTTTTGTTGAGTACCCCCAACCCTTCTCTACACCTCCAGCAAGTTTGGTGATGATACCATGCTCAGGGTCAAAATTAACTTGAAATCGTCAAATTTTGGGAAAAAATTATTCGACCATCTCTAATGCAGGCAGTGATATTCGTGCTTCCGAAAAGATTCAAGTTTTTAGTACTCAAGGACAAGATAGCTTCAAGATTTGGAAAGTTGGAAGAAAGGGGTCTATTGGGCAAAGGAGGGCAATGGGCTTTTGTCCATGGTTAGGGCGTGTTGGGCACAGACTTTTTTGCCATATATAGGGGATATAGTTTTTAAGAAAACAAAGCAAAATAATACCAAATGCAAACTCAATGCTGTCAAAAAAAACATGTAATTTTTCTAATGGTCAAATTGGTGGAAAACGACTTAAGAAGCAACAATGTAAACCCAGCCTTTAAATTTTAACATATATGACCAGTTTAATACTTTAGAAAAAGTGAATATAAAGTAAAAATTTGGAATTTAAGCTTGATTGTTTTCCTTCCTGGGTCATGGTGAGTTCGCACATAGCCCCTATTAGCCACACTTAATTGCGACACTTAATAGGATCACACTGAAAAGCTAATAGCAGCAATTAGTTCTTAGTTGCACAGACTCACCATAGATTGTGTAATACAATTACAGTCAAAGGGTGGAATTGTGCTTGACAACAACCCGCCATTCGGCGAGTCTCTGCATTGGTCCTTACAATATAATCTAACGTTCCCACTAACCATCAGTTTGAAATCCTCATTCATCTACCTTGGACCTAAATAAACCGCCATCATACTCTCCTGCAACAGCCGTGAAGGGATGTCCTGCTTGGTAAGGGTAAGTTATTCCACTGAATATGAAAATAGATTCTTTGTATGAACCTACGTGAATTTAACCCGAATGGAACCTGTTTCCAAATGATAATGCAGTATGTGCCTATATTATGTTTTCTGCATGTTAACAATCTGTAATTGTATCCTGAGACTGGATGCTGAAGGATACCTTTACTTTAAATATGATATCCGCTGCCACTAGGCTTGCCAAATGGCAACAAAATACAAACATAAAAGAGAATACATTTTTGCATTTTAATTTCTAATAACATCAAGGACTGCCTTCCAATCCGGTAATCCTGGCGGCAACCCTATCTATTAGTTTTACAGGAGTCGTGATTGGCCATACATTTAAGGTAAGACAATCAAACAAAAGATGGGCACCATTCCCCCACCTCACTGGGTGAGGTTTTGGACAATAGAAAAAAGAGTTTGAAACACAAGTAAAATTACATGTGTATCAATTGGTAATGGGGGTTTCTGAGGTGCTCCTTTGTTTGGTCTATT
>CM070037.1:80459543-80480262 GCA_036250615.1 Ptychadena robeensis
AAGGAAAGGGAGTTGCCTAATAATTATGCACACCTAATATAGGGTGTTGATGTCATTAGATTAGATTAGATGTCATATGCTTAATTGGTAGTAGACTTTCGAGCCTATACAACTTGGAGTAAGACAACATGCATAAAGAGGATGATGTGGTCAAAATACTCATTTGCCTAATAATTCTGCACTCCCTGTAGACCCATTCGGAGCTGAAGAATTATGGAGAATCCTTCAGGAAAAATCTAAACAGAAACTAAATGAGGACTATGGAGAACCCATACGACCAGAAATGGTGAGCATAGACCTCAAATTATAGGGTTTAATTATAATAATTAATTTTGAGCAAACCACAGTTGTTCATTACCAATGTTTTGCTACTTTCAGAAAGAGTGGGGAAGGGTTAGAACCTATGCAAAGTTATTATTCCTCTTTGTGTTTACACTTTAAAGAGTCATCCCTAGTGACCATTGTCATTGGAGGTAGGTGAAGACATGACTTGGGCCTAGAGAAAGCAGGTGAATAATGGTGGATGTCATTTAATTTAGCAATTGAAGCAGCAATCATGTGCAGTGCTGGGGACAACCTTGTAGAGAAGGGGAACATTGAAGTTTTTAGCCTGGAGCTGTCTTTAAAGTATTTATATTTCCATTCTTTTTTTTGTGCAGCTAAATATTCTCAAGAACTTTGCCCAGCGCCCAACAATGCAGAAACTGTCCACAAAGCGCCATAATTTCACATATATCAGACAAACCTTGCAACATCATCAAGACTTAACTAACATGCTTCTGTCTGATAATCCACTTCCAGACATTAATGACCACCAGGGAATACGGCGACCTCAACGTTACCACCATCAGAATGTCAAGAATCAATTGGGTATCAATGCTGGGCATTTACATACATAATGGAGGACCTGACCTCTTGGGGACATTCAGGAATCTGTTATTAAACAGGACAATCAAGACAAACTACTGAATTATAGTAGTTATAATACTGAATTTATTTATACTAAATACACATAATGTATAGGAACTGTTTCACTATATATCACAAGGAATGTGATTCCACAGAAGCTTACATAGCAATGCCCAATCTGTAAATCTAAAAAGGTTTCAGCTTCCAAGGAAACTCATGCAAAGAACACACAAAGGCTGCCGATATTGAGTTACACTTCTTAAAATGTTCATTGCCAGGTTGCCAAATTTCTAATCGAGGAGTGTGCATGCAGAACGAGTGGTCTAATTTCATTTTTAATTTATTTGCTCTCTTGGGATCCACTTGCTTTTAAAAAGTGTTTTGGCAAATTGAGTTTTGAGATCCACATGGTTAAGTCCATCAGATTGGGTTCACATCTATGGCCTACTGCAATGCATTGGCACCCATTGGATAATGTAATACCATGCACTGCAGCGTATGAAAGTACCTGGAATAAAGAAATGGGATTGTGCAAGTAATTTTTCTCAGCCCCTCTACAAATGGGGTCTGGGACTGAGCAAACTGACTGTCTTGTTGGCGGTCAGGCAGCGTTGGGACTTCCTTAAGGGAACATCCCCCCTGTCAGGAGAGGATTACTAAGCCTGACATAACAACTCTGTATGTTACGCTAAAGTATGTTAAAAGAAAGATTTTAATAACAATGTAAGCGTTGGCTGGTTATGTCAAGGATACTTTAAATCCATTTTGTAGGTATGGGTAAGGGATCATAGAGACCCCTGTATTCTACATGGAGAGGGTAATGATCTAGGCCAGGTTTTGGGTATTGTGGGGCTAGGTTGTAGAGATGAGGAGCTTTACCTTTATCAGGGGTCTCCCACTTGTTGAGGTATGGCATCAGGGCTGGTTTGGTTCAGAAGGGAGCTGAAACCACTTTCCATGGACCTAAAAGTGCATGGATGGCAGGACATGATCATCAGTCCTCCTTGGCAGGCTGGTGTTCATAGGTGCTTTACATATTTACAGTCCTCTTGGTTCTTTTGGTGTGTAACACGACAATCTGTGTAGTTAAATAACTAAACTTCTGTGCAAATACTTTAAAAACACTCCAGAAATGCCTGGGATTTCCATGAATATCAGACGTCCAATGGGGTGTTAAAAAAAATGCAACCCAATCGCGAACCTGTAAAAATGTCAGCATATGAATGAGGTTGACAATGGCCTAGAGGGAACACAAAAACACTTTGCTACATATCAGTCAAATTAATTTTAAATTGTAATTGCTTCATCAAACATTTTGCCCAAATATGGCAATACTGCAGAATGTCCTGCAGGGGGCAGTCTAATAAAGTCTAAAGTCAGTTACATCGACTGATTCATTGTCTGCTGGGATTGGACAAAAAGGTTCTTTTAAATCAAAGCTCCAATTTGTGATTTTTCATGGCCCTTCTCTTTCATTTTGCTGAATCTCACTGAATATGCAGTCTAGGACATGCCCAGACAGAGCCAACCTCACAAAAAGACACCTGAACCTTCACTGTAATAGCACGCCATAACATCCGCTTAAAATGTTTTGTACTGTCAACTGCAGAAGAAAAAACCTTTGTTCATAAACAGGTTTTATGTGCCTAAAATAGACAAAAAGATTTCATTGTATATGTATGGCGTTGGCTAAAGGTTAGAAGAGAAAGTTCAACTTGACTGGAACAAAGGCACTGCAGCACAGAGTTTACATCAGTAACAGTATCAGTATTAGTTATGATATCACATGTCATAGTTAAGGTGGCAGCACTCCCATATTGAAAAATTTTCACTCTATAAGATGCCCTGTACCACAAGACACACCTAGGTTTTAAGGAAGAAAACAGGAAAAAATATTCTGAATGTTTATTGGTATACTACAATATTTACTACAATGTACAGAAAAATAAATATGTATAGTTATGAGAGCACTTCAGTTTAGTAAATCAGGGAATGACACACTATTAAACTTTATATTACATCTACAGGCCCAAGCAGTAAGTTGTGAGGGCTGTAGGGGTATGCT
Organism: Ptychadena robeensis; assembly: GCA_036250615.1. Taxonomy (NCBI): domain Eukaryota; kingdom Metazoa; phylum Chordata; class Amphibia; order Anura; family Ptychadenidae; genus Ptychadena; species Ptychadena robeensis. Next base: position 80,462,518 of record CM070037.1, read on the forward strand.
GAGACTTGTGGTTTCCCATCAGAGATGCTCTCTTAAGAGAAGTGCATTCTGGCAGACATAATTACAAGCACCTATTTCTACCTCACACCACCACACATGCAGACACATACATACAACACATACAAAGACACACAGACAGGCACATACATACAACACACACAGAAAGACACACAGACAGGCATACGCTTACAATACACATAGAAAGACACAGACAGGCACATACACACAACATACACAGAAATATACACAGACAGGTACATACATACAACACACACAGAAGACACACAGACAGATGCATACATACAACACACACACAGAAACACACAAGCTAATACATACAACACACACAGAAAGATACACAGACATTCATATGCATACAATACACACATACAGGAACATACATACAACATATACATGTAACACACACACAGACAGACAAATACATACAATATACATAAAATGCAATTTGCAAACAATAAACTTTAACTATTGTTTTGAAAGTTAACACACATATATTTCACTCCGGTTTGGGGGTTTCTCATACAGCCAAAAATACAGCAGATCTCCATCTAAACTGGAAGCTGCTTGTTCTATATATGTGCAGTAAAACCACAACACAAAATTCCATGTGGTGCTGTTATTGGGGTTGCTATGTATTTGTCCAGGATGCATACACATTGCACTAGTGTGAATGACACCTAGGTTTCTTATAGAATGCACAATATATGCAGAAAATTATCCAACCAAACAAAGACGTGATTGCATGCTATAGTCACAACTGGAGCATGTCATCCACCACTATTACTGCCCACCTCCAGACCCCCAGGGCTTCATACAGGCCCGAAGTTTTGTATAATATTGCAAACCATTCCTTACTTTCTTTACTAAAGTTTGCTGTTAACAGGAAGTATCAGAAGAAGAACCTCTGTGGCAGGATTTAACAATAAAACAACCTGAAATCAACATGGTCGAAGTTATTAAAATTAGGTTTACACATACTTTTATCATCAACATATCTGGAAGTAAAAATGTGTGAAGCTGCAAAACCAGATAAGAAATGTATACAAAAAACTTTTCCAGTTCTTTTGAACTTTTTTCCATGTAAAGTATAGACATGCATAGCGCAGCCTACGGTTCCCAGGCAGATGTTGGTACAAGTCTATGAATATGTGTTTATTTTACACTATGTATTCATGGCATTCCACTATAGACATAGGCTCACTCACTAAACCTTTCACGGAGCGCACAAAGGAGAACCCACCTCCTAATAATGTACTGAAAGGGTTTCCTTGGGAACCTTCCATAGGCTCAGATCTTGTTAACTCCATCAGTACCATAAAGCCCTTGGTTTGGATGGAAAGTGTCATATATGAATCCAACTGAACAAGCTGAGAGAGAATAGACATCAGACTTCCTATTTAATAAAGGCCATACAGAGTAATTTGTAGTGAAAAATTGCTTTATAGATGAATTTCTAGCTTTACAAACCCATCATCATTAAATTGCAGATGGCTTTTGCTTAGATGAAATAATCCATTCATCTGCTGCAGGCAGGAGGGAGAATTTCCTTAGTCTCCTGTCCTATGAAACTTTGTATCAAGTCACAAGATATGTGAAAAAGGCTGCAAGAGGTTACCTTCCTTATCCTCATGAGCCTCACCATCCACGCTACTGACATCAATATTATCTTCCTTCTTCTGTACAGTGGTATGTTCAGGCTGCCTTGATATATTGCATGACTTGGGTAGGGAACTTTTTAGGCAATGATGTCTTCCTTCCTAGCTTTCATGTGTCCTGGCAGATTGGGATGGCAACATCATCAGAGTATTGGACTGTTGTAGGACTTTTTAGATTTCTGGTACAGCACAGTTAAGTTTTTTATTAAGCTGTCCATACACCTTTAGATCTCTCTGTCATATATATTCTTTAAGCTGGGCATAGACGGGACGATTTCCCATTGTCTGCCAAGCCGACCTAGCGGGTGTGATGACGTCATCACGCATGGCCTCTAGTGCTGAGAATCGACAGGCACCCTTTGCGTGCTGGCCATTACTTTGGATAGGGGCCTGCCGTCCCCGTCCGAACTAATGGGATCCGATCTTAATTATCCGTCATGTCGGATCACTGTGCGATCCGAGATGACGGCAGATTTTTGGTCAATATGACCAGTTGGCGCACTCAATTCTTTGCCGACCGGATTCCCTGCCGATCCCGATGCGGAAACATGCACGGCATCTGAACGCCTGTCAAATGGGGCAGGAATCGGCCCGTCTATGCCCAGCTACTATGTAGATGGTTTAGAAAGTCCCTCATATTACATGGTTTTGGTAAAACAAAAGGAGATCTAAAGGAAATCTAAAGGTGTATGAGGACCCTCAAGGATTAAGCATGAATTGGTGTATTGGCCTTCAAGTGCCATCCTGACACACATATCAGATGCCAGGTCCACCTAGACTTTTTAAATATACACTTTAAGCAATCTTTAGAAGCTACTACTCAAAAGGACGAAGCGAGTTGTTTATATTGTTGGACCCCTCATTTCCGTACAGGCGACAAGTGTTCACTTTTTTTATTAAGACTGCAATTTTTCCTTACTTTAAATATAATTGTTTTTTGTGACAAAGCATGTGGATGGTATCTACTGTTTTAATGTATCTTGATATATTTATGTATTTTTATTAGACATTTAGCCTAACAAGTCCCAGGGGCTAGCCACCCCATGTGTTAAGGCCCCCATACACGGGTCGGATTCCGACTGGATTCCGGGACGATCGATTCCGGGCGCGTGCACGCGAAACGATCGTGCCGGAATCGCGTGCAGCCCACCTTGTCCGATCGTTCGCGTCCGATTGATCGGGGTCTCAGAATCGGATCCGACAGAGAACCAACATGTTGGTCTTTCTGATCCGATTCTGCACACATCAGGGGGAGTTGCCATTTGGGAAGTAAGCGATCGGACACGGAATCGTCCAGGAATCCGTGGGACAAGGTGGTATGCAGCGATCGGATACTCTTAATTGGCCGATTGATCGGAGCTCCGATTCCCGCTGAGATCGCCGGAATCGATCGGATCAGTGATCAATCGGCCATGGAATCCGACACGTGTATGGCTAGCTTTAGTTAGGTTTGTCTGACCAACCAATTACAGTGCTTGTGAGTCAATAATTTGGGATGTTGGCATAGATCTAGTTAGTCGTTGTGCCACGAAATGTATTTTGTCAAACTGCCAGGTCAAATCGTTACCACGTTTTAGCAGTAGATTAAATAAATATAGAAAACATCAAAATACCTCTTGTCATCTTAGGGCCCTTTCATATTAGCCACGTAAATGTAAGCCATAGAAAACCTGTTGTGCCTTTCACTCTGGCCCTGCGTTGCGTCTACTGGTAATCTGCAAACCAACCCATTAACGCACATGCCCTTCTGCATTAATTTTTGTGCCACAGTGCTCGCTACCTTCCCTACACTTTTATAGGAGACTTAGCACAATGTTCACAATGTTTCTTTACCGGCAATAGACGCGTTTGCATTGCTCTTGGTGGTACAAAGTTTTCATTCTGCAGCTCAGTCATACACATCCATTCTACAAAGCTCCTGGTTTAGTGCTGAGGGTAATGGTGGAGGAATTTTGGTACACTAGTTTTTGCGTCAATAGTGTTGGTGACTTTTTAGCACTGTGTGTATCAACACTCAATGATACCTACCTGTGATTTCATGAGACCTACAGCTTCATGGCAGAGTTTCTTATTCTCTACACTTCCAATGATCCCACTTATCATGGACTAGTCACAAACTAACCTTATGCAAAGGAGACATTCAAGACAGACATATTTGTTAATGCAGACTGCATGGATTGATGCTTGATAATACACACCTATGCCAAGGAGTCTGAATGAAACCTGAATTCAATGATCCTGAGTAGTGATGAGCAGCATAGGCAATATTTTGCACATAATTCTCCAAATATTCTAAGTAAATTTGAGATCTCCTGTTTACTCTTTGCGAATATCGGCAGTCTTGCATGCAAATATTGTGATAGTAAGGGCTTGTTTCCATTGTACGCCGGGACCCGTACGCTAAGCGTATACGCTAGCAGGGGTCCCGACGTATCTCCGACGTATCTCACAGACCTTTGCCTGCCGGCGGACGGTCTGTCTTCATTGCGCTGAGCTCATCCGCCGGTGTCAGGCTGAACGTAGTCGAGTACGTTCAGCCTTTACACCGGCGGATGTGTAAACAGACCATCCGCCGGCAGGCAAAGGTCTGTGAGATACGTCGGAGATACGTCGGGACCCCTGCTAGCGTATACGCTTAGCGCACGGGTCCCGGCGTACAATGGAAACAAGCCCTTATGCCTCGGCGTCTCACCACATGAGACAACACTTATAGAAGCGAATTTTGCGGACGCAGTGCATGGTACTTTCCCGATTGATCCCCCAAACAGCTGTCTCCATCCACAGGTCACCAACTGGCTTTGGGTGACATGTAACTCTTACAGTACAACACTGTTTGAACCCCCAGATCTCATACCTCAGTAACTCAGACATAAATTGTATACTTTTAACAATAAAAACTGAAAGAATTTTGGCAATCAAAAAAATGTTTACTTTAACAGTTGTGTATAATGATAACACAAGCACTGCTTCTCACACATCAGGGAGGAGAGCTGCGTGCATGTCTTCCCTCTCCCTGAAGTACACGGATGTGCTAAGGAAGGATAATAAAGATACGAAGAGCAAGGTTTTAGTCTATTTTGCGTACCAGCGTACTACTTTTGTGCACCCCTGCATATATGAATATCTAACCTCCATATCTTCATTAAAGGAAATTATATTGTTAAAACATACATTGTAAATCATATAACAACTTTATTTTGTATACATATTTCTTTTCTTGCTGTCCCCTATTTTAGATATTGAATTGCTCTCTCTAGTGGATATCACATAATATTATGACAGTGGGAATTATGGATCGTGATGTACAGTCACTGTTCTCTGATAGATAGAAAGCAGAGCCAGAGCCTATGTAATGGGGGACACATGTCTGACACTATATACATGTATAAAAGTGTGTTAAAAATGAGTAAATAGCATTTTCATTTAAAATGGAATTCCAGGCAAACTGTTAAATGCACCTAACAGTGATCTTTAATATGCCAGACGTAAGTGTGCTTTTCCATCCAGTCCAAAAATGTATGTTATCACATAGCCAGCGTGGTGACCTGACTATTGATGTAAGCTATACATCTGGGTCTCCTCCCCACCTCCAGACTCAGCAAGGGAGCAGAACATGACTGATAAGGCCATCTCTCTTACTATTATCATGTTCCTAGTTAATGCATGAAAATAGAGGACACCTGATTGGCCACTTGTTCTGACATCCCCTTCCCTTTTTCCTATAGTGCTGCTGTAAGGGCCACTGCACGATATATATATATATATATATATATATATATATATATTTTATATATGGTATTTAAGATTTTATATGTTTTAATATTACCTATATATTTAGGCCGGCAGCTAAATACACAGATGGAACTATTGCTATGACTCATATAGATGAAGCAGCACACTGATTAATTCATTACTCTGCCCTCTCCTCCTATCAGCATGCTAACTACACTGCAATACCCCTGCTTGTGTTGCTTCACCCTCCCCTTGTCTGAGCGCTGCTGTACAGAGGCTACAGAAGGCAGGTAAGATACAGGTAATTTTATTATTTGGAAAGTGTTATGATGTGTGTATTTGAAATCAGTCTTAATTATTTGATGAAGTGCATAACTGTATTCCTGGAGTTGGGCTGTAAATCCAAGGCGATGAGTGTGATTGTTGCAGGAACATTCCACGTGGTGTCAGGCTGGGTGTAATATGATCTGTAGAACAATGGTTTCTATATCAAAGGTTATACCTAACAGAAAGGTGAAATCATATCTCCCTATTAGTCAGCTCGCCAGGACGGCTACAGCCCATCTGGTCCCTCCCAAGGCCAGGCCTGTCGTGCTAACTCCATAGCCAGGGGGAGACATACGGCCTGTGCTCAGGTGGAGAGCAGGTATCAGCCACTAACACACAGTGACAGGTCTCGCCCACTCCCAGTTCTTGGCAGGGCATCAGCATGCAGGATACACCCCACAGCTAGGAAAAAGGATTGTGGAGATAAGGCAGCGCAGCCAGAGCTGAAAACTTCTTCTCCTAAGTCTGCGGAAGCTCTGGGCAACCACCTCAAGGGGGACATTGATAGTAAGTGGACTGCAGGTAAGTCCAATCCCTCCTTATTCCTTCCAGAACTCTGTCCTGCTTCAAATGACTAAGGGGTCAGGGGACACTGTCACAGTGCAGGTCTAATCTATTGCATTGGAGGGCTCTCGATAACATTAGGTTATTTTTTTAGTAGACCTGACCTGTTCTGGTGGATGGTAAAGAGTGAAAGTACCTACTGGTATCTTATCCTGCATGTTGGACTTTTGATTTATTTGGTAAAAATTGCATTCCACAACAAGCAGGCATGTCTCGTTGAGGGAGAACCTGAGATATATATGAAACCAGAGACTGGCAGCTTAGCAGGCTCCATCCACACCTGGAACTATTTTTTATTACTATTACTACTATTAGAAAATGCAATGTTCTAAAGTTACCCCGTTTTGTCAGATACCCCACTATATATTTTTGTTTGAGATCTGAGTTTCTTCTCTTTACAAATGGTCTTTCCACAAAAACCTCTGCATGTTGGTGGTCAGGATGAGATCTCTCTCTGTCCAGTGACAGAGTGATGGCAGTTAATGATAAGTCAGTGATATCAGGTCCCCATAGTGAAACTAGTTTGAGAATGACACAGAGGAAAGTTCTCTAGCTAATAAACTTAGTTGCTGGCGTCTTGCGTCCCCTCTTAAGATGGCTATGCACACTTTTGCTCAACCGATTTTCTATCCCATCACAATTAAAACTTAACAGTCGGTCTGACGTTGATCGGTTGTACTACCACACAGCGTTATTGATCCAAAACTGATCAATTTTATTAAATTAGTTTCAAGTTATGAAGATGAGGTTTTGTGCGCATGCTCCATAACCTGAGTGGATACAAATCAATTGCAAAATATTGCAAAAAGACTCTAAGCAACTGAGTAAATATGGAGGGCCACAATTGCGGCCCCCAGCATCACTTAAGGGCCACACATAACATTTAAAATCTACACTGACTTGTATAAGCATTTTATAATGAAAAAAATTACAGCAGGCATAGCTAGAAGACAATATTTTTCATTTTTGAAATAACAAAATTTGTTTTAAATGATGCTTCAAGCATTAGGGAACACTGTATTGTGGTAATGCAAATGTTGTGTCATGTGTATCATCAAAGCCATTGATTATATCGATGGGGCACATTCGGCAGACAGGTGAGTTCCTATGCCATTATTAGTAAGGTTTCCGTGGCCTCAAGTGGAAGACTGAAGGGGGCTGCCAAAGATAACCCAAAGGGCCGCATGAGGCCCCCGGCCGCAGGTTGGGCACCTGGGCTCTAAGGGCTCATTCACACTATGTGCGTTGTGCTGCGCTTTAAAAATGCACGTTTTTTTTACCGCACACGTTTTTTTACTGAGCACGTTTTTACATAGTTACCATTCACACTGCATGTGTTGCGTTTTTAGAAACACAGCATTTCCACGTGCATTTTTGAAAACTCCCAGCTGTATGCATTTTTGATAAAGTTTTCCTGCATTTCTCATTGATTTGTTCAAAAATGCAAATGCAAAACGCAAACACATATTTAATGTTAAAAAACGCATGCGTTTTTGTATATATGCAGAAATGCATGCCTATAAAAAATGCATATAGTGTGAAAGGGCCCTAAAGGTGGTCACGGTTCAATTTTTCAATTTGGTGGCCTGTAAAAAACGATTAAAGCATTCAATAGGGAATCAATTACTTTTGACCTGAATTGATCGATGAAAAGAGATGATAAAATCTATTTTGTTGATCCAATCATATGATGGAGAATGTGCACAGGACATTGGAAAGGAATCATTTGGTTTTGCATTGATCACATTGTGTGGTGGTCCCATAGATGAGTGTAAGGACTTGTGGCCACTGCCTCTTTTTCCCTGCGTTTAGCACACACAGACGCAGTGCACAGATCCACTGCTGTAACAAGAAAGCGATTCTTCAATGGACGCTTTTGGTAGCGTTCCCTAAATTGCAATCCTAAACACCCTAAACCATGGGTAAAATGTGGGCCAACACCACCTAAGATGGCAAGGAGACCTCACGCCAACACATCCATGCTGTCCAGTGGACACATACCCTTAAGTTAGCCATTCGAACGAGCGCGTTCCCGCCAGTCGCCTGGGACAAAAATCGTGTGCGCCCACCTGGTGAGATCAACCAGGAATCTCCTGCATGTTAAGCTAGCCATACATTGTCGGATTCCATGGCCGATCGATCACCTATCCGATCGATTCCGGCGATGTCAGCGGGAATCGGAGGTCCGATCGATCGGCCAATTAAGTCTGTCCGATCGCTACATACCACCTTGGCCCACGGATTCCTGGACGATTCCGTGTCCGATCGCTAACTTCACAAATGGAAACTCCCCCTGATGTGTGCTGAATCGGATCAGAAAGACCAACATGTTGGTTCTCTGTCCGATCCGATTCTGTGCCCCCGATCAATCGAAACGTGTTCGATTGGACAAGGTGGGCTTCACGCGATTCCGGGACGATCGTTTTGCGTGCACGCGCCTGGAATCGATCGTCCCGGAATCCGATGGGAAACGGACCAGTGTATGGGGGCCTTTAGATGGCACGGTGATCCGACATGTTGGTAAATTCCCAGCTGATCCCATTACTTTGGCAGTCCCCATAATGTAATGTCCGGCACACAAAGGATGGCCCGCTCATCCTCTGAGGGGCCGGCTGCAGCGTGATGGCATGATGCTGCAGTCTGTGCCTCATCTATCGAGGGAAAATCTCAACGCGTATGTCTACCTTTACACTGACAAATCAATTCATTTTTGTTGCACTGAGATTCCTTCAAAAGATAAATAATAAGATAAATAATCATATTGATATGTGCATCTTAATTGGCATGAAATGTTTGGTCCAATGATTGTAGACATGTAGGTTGGTGACTGATAGAGTAGGTAGGTTAAATAAAGGTGGACATTAAATAGATTTCACATTCCATCACCCTGCAGACAGCACTTGGGCTGCACTGTGTACTTGTTGAAGTGAAATCTTAGTCACTCCATTATTTACCCCTGGCACAACCTCCTTCTGCCTGGCACAGTGTACCCATCATGCTGCTGTGCCAGGCTGTGACTTCACCGGGGCTGGCATGTACCTACAGCTTTAGCATTGTGTTCACCATCGGATGAATCTTATTGCCAAATATTGTGTCACACGTGTAGTATAAGGAGCCAACTTGAATGATACTTAACAGATGACCTCATAAGTATGGGAATAATATAATAATCAACACACAGCATGGTAACCCCACACGTAGCATTGCTTTTACAGCGCAGTGTCCTGAGATCACTTACTATTAGGGACTGATGGCATTGCTCTAGGCTAGTTCTGGGTGACTTTTGTGATTGCCACAAACATACTGATAAAGCAGAGTACATAACCATGGATTGGTACAGTGAGTCTGATGCATATAGTAGTTAGTATTACATTTTGTCTTCTAACCCACTGTTTATAAATAATTGGCATTTTTGTTATCTATAATTATATATAATGCATTGTTTAGAGATTTTTCCAGCCTTTGTTAGGGCTCTTTTATACTCATACATGTGCTGCGTCACTACAGGTAAGGCACACATTATACACCGTGCATTGGGCCAGGGCCCACTGTATGTGTTTTTGGATGCTCTGTGCAAACCGCAAACACCAGCACATTCAAACTGCATACAGCAGTGCATTGTAAAAAAATTTTGTACACCGCACAGGACAGCATGTGCCTGTGTATGATACACCAGTAAGTTTAATAGTGTGAAAGAGCCCTCAGTGCTACTGCTATCCTGCAGCATCTTTGCACTGCAGTGACATGACAACAGTGCACCAGGCCTGCATAATGGGTGTAAACATGGCTACATGATGTTGCATATAACTGTGACAACACAGGGGCACGATTGGGGCACAGACACAGAACATTGTGTCTGTGCCCCATTGTCACCCTAGCAGGAAGCCACTAGTTATTGTTTTTAATATCGTTCTCCAATGAAGTTTTTTTTTTCTATCTCTATGAATAAGCTCTTTATTTAGAGGGAAACGGGGGCTCTGGCCTGAACCTGGGGGCGTCAGGTTATACGTTTTTTTGTTTTATACTGCTGGTTTTAAATTACAATAAATTTAAGCATGTTTGAAAGACGGTTTTGGTCTGTGAGTGCGGCCCAACAAGCAATCAAATACTGCTTATACAGGGTTGGAGATGGACCTGCTGTGGACCCTGCACCCGACCTTACCCTTTAAAAAAGCTGCATGAGTACACTTGTGCGGATTTCACCCCTTTTGCATTTAAGAAGTTTTTTTTTAAAGACAAAAATAGGCTTAACAAGAGTAAAAAATACAAGAAAACAATACAGACAACAATATAAAATAGAGATACAGAAAATAGAGGCATCACCAAACAAACAGTATCAATAGAAATGGTCCAGTCACCCAAGGCACTCATATATGGGTTCGCAATGTCACAAAAGATAGCAAAATCCTTGGTGGCGATCATAAAGGTCAGATGTTTCTTGTAGTTTTATGATGGGATCTTGAGGTTTTAGACAGCACTCCGCCTTCTTTAAACAAGGCGAGTTGATTTGTTACACTTTCACCCAGTACTCTGGATCATTCAGATATTCATTTGCAGACTGTACAAGGACCTGTACATGTATTGTCTTGAGCATGGGAGAGTGCTGCAAGATTTGTCCTTCACAATGTATTGTGCTACCAATTGTTTTCTTGGTGACTATGATCATTGTCAAGTTCATCACATGAAGTTCTGTGCTGCTTTGCCACCATTCTCATGTTCATTGCAATTTCACAATTTTACATCTTTCATAGAACCCCAGGCTGAGGGATATTTACAGCTGTTTCTTCCATTTGCAAACTATTTCACCAACTGTTGTCATCTCACCAACCTGCTTGGCCGTAGTCTTATAGCCCAGTCCAGCCTTGTGTAAGTCACCAGTCTTGTTCTGGACATCCTTGCACAGCTCTTTGGTCTTGGCCATGTTTTTTTTTTTTTGGAACACTCTATAATGTGTGTGAGAAAATTGTATATATTTGGCCCATGGATAGGCATTGGTGCAGTTGGCAAGTTATTGCCAGACATTCGTTGATTGCCCACACAATATATGTTCAAGCAATAGCCACAGCTAACTAATTTCTTTACTATTTACTTTATCTACTAGTCCCTTTTTGAATTTATTACAAAATTTGAGCCATCCAGCCTTCCTTCAAGCAAGATCAACCGATCCCGTTCGAAGAAGCTTGGCCGAACAGGTTTCCAACATGTTGGAAAACATTGTTCGATTTCCATTACTTTGGATCGGGAACGCGGATCTCCGTCCACAATAGTGGCCAATATCGATGACGCAGCAGTGCTGCACCTCGATATAGAAGAAGCTCGAGCTGGGCAGTGGTTGCACGGGGATCTACCAGTGTATGCCCAGCATTACAGGAGATTCCAAGGGCACTGCATTTCTGGCAAGCTCAGCAGGTATTTTCGCAGAAAATGTTTTTAGCCAGAAAATGCAAGCTAATAGAGCAACCACATCTAAGGGCTGGTAAACTGTAATATATTGTATTTTTGATCTTAGGGTTAGGTTTGCTTTAATGCAGTGGTTCCCACACTTTCCTAGCAGGGCCCCCCTTTTCTATTTAGGAACATTATCAAGCCCACCTCCCTATTCCAACACAGGGCCAGAGAATGAGGGCCAGCGCCCCCTAGAATACCTTTGCGCCCTCCCAGGGGGGCCCACCCCCCAGTTTGGGAACCACTGCTTAAAGGAATTTTAATAAACAATGCAGTCGCATGTAGTATTACCTATCTGTATAAACCTGTGTAGGTACAATGGGCTGTACAAGAGATTTCTATGGTTGGGGTTGTAAGCTTTTCCCCATAGAAAATCCACCTGTGTTCAATATTGACACCTTACGTCTACTGTACATTACTGGAATGCTGTATATGTGTGATCCACAGACACTCCCAGCACTGAATAGTTCCCCACACATTACAATATAGTACAAAGTGCATATTTGCAGAGCTACAATCTTTCTTTGCTCAGTTGGATTCTCCTGTTGAGGTTTTTTCTGCGAATAGAGTCAGAATCACTCCATTCTTCCAGGTGAGCTTTCCTACGTGTTCCATCAAAGTTATAAGGGCCTGCTGGGTAGAGATGGTCGAATTTTTCGACTTGCTAACTTTGTGAGCTGATTGCAAAGCCCCTGAACATGGTATCATCACCAAAATTGCTGGAGATGTAGAGAAGGGTTGTGGGAACATTAGAAAAAAAGAAGTGTTGCTTTAGCACATGTACTTTTTGCATAAATTAAGTTCAAAGTTAAAGTCGAAATTCCAATCTTCGAAATTTTTACTTGACTTTGAACTTAATTTGTGCAAAAACTATTTGTGTTAGAGACATACTTTCTTTTTTGGAGTATACCCCCCTCTCTACATCTCCAGCAAGTTTGGTGATGATACCATGTTCAGGGGCTTTGCAATTAACTCGAAATCGGCGAAATGGTCGAATTTTTGAAAAGAAATTCGACCATCTCTACTGCTGGGACATGCCCTGCGTCTGCAAACTCTTTGTGTGTTGCATGTTTGTAAAAACAAAAACAATTTTCTTACATAAAAGTGGAACTGTCATGCCCATTGTCTAACCAGAACGTCAGATGGATACTTTCCAAGAAAAAGTTACTTGGGCAGGGAACACATGTATTAAGCTCCTTAAGGTAGCCATACACGGTTCGATTTTCCACTTGATTCCTGGCCGATCAATCACCGGGCGCGTGCACGACGATCGATCGACGAGGAATCGAGTGCAGCTCACCTTGACCGATCGACCCCGCCCGATCGACTTGGCCCCCAAATCGGATCGGCCAGAGAACCAACCTGTTGGTGTTTTCTGATCGATTGAGCACACATCAAGGGGCGTTGACGTTTGTGAATCGATCGATCGGGAACAGAATCGTCCAGGAATCGGTGGCCTAAGATGGTAGGCACAGACTTGATTGGGCGATCGATCGACGCCTGTGGCTTCACCGGAATCGATCGGATGGGCGATCGATCGCTCACGAGTCGACACATGTATGGCTAGCTTTAAATCCCATACACAATTGCAATGTTTGCGAATTTAAATTTCCAGAGACAGCGCAAGCAGTATCACAGGTAACTTCCAGCACGTATCCAACACACAAAAGTTCCACACACCGGAAAAGATCTTCAAACTCAGAGAGGTGTGTTAGGATGTACTACTGTACATTTGTGTGATGAACCTGTCTTTTTGGATTTAATAAACTGCGTATGAAGATCTTATCTGGTGTGCAAAACTCTTGTGTGTTGTATAAGTGCTTGATTTAAGTTGAGTGAATATAAAATGTAACATTTTAATTATTTTTTTATTCTTGTCTCCAGCCAACAAGTGGCACTAAAATTCGTCTTTATCTGCTTGGCTAAGCAAATTTGATTGCAAAGCCCAGTAGCTCAACATTAAATAATAAGGGACAGACAGGACTCATACCTGTTAAGTTTTCCCATCACTGAATAAGGGAAACATACATTCATGGCGTCACTTCCGGTATTTGAAATGAGGAGTTTTCGCATTCCAAATACAGGAAGTGATGGCATGAATGTCACTTCCGGTATAGGAAGGTTAGCTAGCTGGCTAGCTTACTTAGGAGGGAGGGGGTGTTATTCTGTATCCTAACCTGTATCCTAACCTCACACCATGCACATGATAAAAGATGTGACTTTCCTAGCCAAAATGGGTTACTTGACAGGTATGACTCTCAGCAACTCTTTGTCTGCTCTGTTCAAAGTTTCAGAATGTTAAAATGTTCCTCTGCAATTCATCCTTAGAACCCCACAGTGATCTAGAAATCATTTTAGTCATCATTGTATTCTGTAAATAGGCAGAGCTCTGTGTAAACATGGGACTTTACCATTTATGAAGGGGAGGGGGGGGGGGGCACACTGACATTGCAGCTGTAGTTCATCTTATTGCCTTTGAAGCAAGTCCTTAAGTTACATATACATTAAATGGCACTGGTTGAAAAGTTTGGTGTCACCCCTTATCTGGGAGGGAAATGGTTTCACCCCAGTGTGGATCACCATACATATCATTGATCTTATCAGGCTGAGATCTGAGGCTGCAGGCAACTGGAAATTTGAACACAGGCCGTAATTGGCCCCCAGGCCTGACTTGGGACATGCCTGCAATAGATGGTAAGGTTTCCATTGCACAGCATCTCTGTACCCTTACAAGAATAAATCTCTGACTTGCCACAACAACAGTATCACTTTCTACAAGCGCTTCACCTGATTATTACTAATCAGTCTGTAAACTAGACTCCCATTACATTGCCCAGACTGAGACGATGTTCAATGATCTCCTCTTCCCCAGTGATCAGACTGGAGCATTGTACAGGTGATCGTCCTAGAAGCCCACCAATAGTGTGTATTCCCCCCGGGGCTGGGAGATACATCACCTCTCCACCTAACTAATTCATTTCCTCAAGGGGATACAAATTTGCTGCAACGATTGTGTTTCCCGAGTTAATTGTAGGAAAGAGCAGACAAGGTCGTATTTCCTTTGTCTGGAGGGAAATATTATACAAGTGAAGCCGCGATCATATCTGCCATAACAGGAAATAGATGATGGATATGATGATTATATTTAGAAAACACATAGCAGCAAGTTGATCCGCTAGATAAAAATGTATTTATAGTATAGACAAGGAATGTAAACACTTTATTTAAACAGGTATTGCACAAGCTGAAAATATAGTTTGGTGTCTTGGTAACTCCTCCAGACTCCACCTGTCAATGTAATCATGAGGATTTGGTAGATGGGGAACTCCAAGCTCATAAACCTTTCACTCATATAAAGTACAAATACTATTTAGAACACTGCTGATATCATTGTCAGAACTCTGTGTTATATTCTCCTCTCGTTATCCTTTATAGATAATAGAAGTAACCGAAGCTGACCATACACCGATCAATTTTCCTTTTCCAAATGTATATCCAATCATTTTATGAAGCATGCACACATGCCTTTATCTTTATAATTGGAAAGGATTAAAATGTAAACTTATGAGTGGTCAGCATAAGTCCAGCTGACAAAACGTACTAAAGCAGTCAGCTGAAAAAATGCTTTCTCCCTTTCAGGGCCCGTGTTCTGAGATATTTTCCTTCCCCATAAGATTTTCCTACCCTTCAACTGCACATACATAGATAGTCCTACTTTTATGGAATTAGAGGATTAAGTTTTTGGGTTTGAGTGTTAATGTTATAGGGGATTGGAAGGTTAAGGCTATTTTTCCACCAAGGTCCTTCCATACACCTTTAGATTTCTCTGTCAGATTTCCTTTAGATCTCCTTTTGTTTTACCAAAACCATGTAATATGAGGGACCATGTAAACAATTTAAGCCCCCCGTACACCTTAAGATCGATCCATACAATTTCCATTAGATCTAAGAACAACTGTGTAGTAAAGTGACCTCCCTGATAGAATACATAATGATTGAAAGGCTTAGAAAGGTCCTCATATTACATGGTTTTGGTAGAACAAAAGTTGATTGTACAGAAATGGTATGGAAAGATTGTAAGGTGTAAAGCTAGCCACACATGGTACAATTTATCATTCAATCGAGGTTCGATTAGATTTTGTACTTCGATTAAAAAAATCGAACATCGATTGTCCTTTAATCGAAGTTCTCCACATGGGAAGCACGATAATTGAACAATTTCGACTGAAATTAAATCGAAGTAATCCAACATCGTCGATTGAATTCCTCTTACGATTTTAGTTTCAATTGGAAGTTAAAGGGAAGTAGCCTAAAAAAATCGAGCCAAAAAATCGAGCCACAAAATCGAGCCAAAAAAAAATCGACCAATCGAGCAAAATTTTCCAACTTGTCCGATCACTTTTCAATCGACGATTGTACCAAAAATCGTTCAGCGATCGTCGATTGGACTATGTGGGAGTACATCGATTAATGTTCGATCGACGATTTTCTCGATCGAAAATCGTCGATCGAACGCTAAAATTGTACCATGTGTGGCTAGCTTAAGTCTACCCCTATTTAATCGCAGAGGACCCTATACTACATATTTGTTGGTAGATCTAAAGGATATCTGACAGAGAGATATAAAGGTGGTTGGCCAGCTAAACACATGTATGATGCGTAAGAACATCTGTGGACATCCTGTAAGGTATGCGTTACAGCAGAGGGACCTTTCTGCCCATTCTTTTGCTCCTTTGCAGTCCCGGAAGTATTGTTTGGGAAATACCGGAAGTGATGTTGGGTAAGTCAATTCCTTTTTATTTCTTCTAAAGGGAAAATTGTCTGTTATCAGTGGATACCCATCCGCCGGTAACGGATTCAATGAATTGACTATGGGTGCATCAGCAAACCCATAGTGCGTTAGTGCCCTAACTTTAACACCAGTGCGTTAGTCCCCTTACTTTAACATCAGTGCGTTAGTCCCCTAACTTTAACACCAGAAACCTGCAAGCCTAAATGTGTAATTCGGAAAAACTAGGGCTATCTGTAAGGGTAGAAAAATCTCACGGGGTAGGAAAATATATACTTACCTGCTGTCTCCTGAATTCATATGAGAGACTCTATTTAGTTATCTGGAGAATAATGTAGTGCAATATCGATAGGAAAAGCGTCTGTATAGTTTTCAATACAGAGCCGTGATCAGGTATTTTCTTGGCTGTCACTGCTCTGTCGTAGCTGCATCATCATAGAGAAGCAGAGAGGAGGGGCAACAATGGACATTCAGGTTTTACTCATTACAGGTGATTTTTTTTAATGCTGAATTGCTGAACCCTATTTGTAGAATTCAGCATTAAAAAAATTCACTTCAATTGGCAATCACTGCAAGTACAAAAGCAGGCGACAGGTCCACTTTAGGCATATTCAAGATGTGAACTTTATATCCATTGGGTATAAAAATACATGTAAATAGGAAGAACACGAAAGCGGTTGGAGAAGAAATAAGATGTAGTAATGAACACTATATTATAAACCAAATGCAAATTGGTTATGATACACAGTACTTTCATAAACTAATTGACATCAAGCTAGAATAGTCCTACTTTAAATCTGGGATCCCAAAGCGATGAAAGTAGAGGCTGCCCTTCTGGGGGGTAAGCTCCCCATTCCTGGTTAAGTGGCTTATCTTGTCCCAGTACCCGAAAAAAGAAAATACTATTCTAAAGGCATGGAGCCAGCATCCCAAAACACAATACAAAATAAGTCACTGGGAGGCTGAACCTAGGTCCATCCGCCCAGTTCCATACATTCCCCCTGAGGAAATCAGGGGCTAGGGGACTTTAAAGGCTCCTACAGATAGGTAACATAGATCACTGGGTAAGTATGTATAACACAATTGACGCAGGCCCTGAAAGCAATGACAGGCTCAATGCTCAATTACAAACACAACAACATAAAAAAACCTATAATAATCATGCCAGATCCGGTATGGTCCCAAGTGTACGTGGAGAAAATAGCACGACTC
>CM070037.1:80486142-80498829 GCA_036250615.1 Ptychadena robeensis
CAATAATAAAATTATTCCTCAAAAATACCACTTGCCTAATAACTCTGCACTCCCTGTATATGGTATATCATTACATCTATTTGGGGTACACTGGTATCAGCCTTTCACAACCATGTACAGCAGAGCTTGTTCAAGTTCAAGAACTGAAAATAATCGTGCTGATAGGATGAGTGAGCACAGTCAAAAAGAGATGAATTTGTGCTGCTTCTTCTTTCACTCTCTAGTCACAGACCAACTGTGTATCTCTAAATATATTTTTTTCATTCATAATATACCCAATATATTATTACATAACGTATAAAACATTAAATACATAATTTTTTAAAATTGGTTGCTTTTGCATCTTTAATGCAGTTTAGTGCTAATAAAGTTCCACATTGTGTCCATGTGATTGCAGTAAATATTCCCCATTTATCTGTTTTGACTTGCTGTAATATTTGCCTTATCTATGGTCCATGTTATCTCTTTCCCATTTACACAAAAATTTTTACATTATACTTTAGCCATTGACTTTCTGAGTAGGTTGATTATAAAATTTACTTATCAATGGGCTAACTGGCACAAAGTTGCAGCTGGCACGTCTCTATTACTGCTTACAGGGCTTGGATGCCATCTATCCACTTTCCATCCATTGACAGGCATTTTCATGTGAACAGGCCCATTTAATATAATGGGGATTTTTTGGAGTTGTTTAACATGCTTTGCCCATAAAAAAATGACTCACTGTCCGTCACCCTTTTTCTGGCTCATCCGTGTTTAAATCTTTGGTTGGGTATTTCTGTAATTGGGTAGTCTTGGTCTGAGCTTCCAGCACTTGTGGAGGCATCCAGTATAATAGGCAGCCCATTGATGGCAGGGCAGTAACCATCCCGGTAAGATTTGGAAACAGGCCTGTAGCAGCGGACCACAGGACAGTTACTAATAAAAAAGCAGTAGAGGCTCCAGGCTTAGTGTATGACCCACAGAGCAGAAAGAATCAGGCTCTGCATTCCTGTAGCCTGGAAACCGTGTGCTCCCCTTTCAGACCTCCGCTCACCAGTGACAGTACCAATTTGAATAAGAATCGCTCCATTTGTAATCAGAATGGAGGGAGGGAGAGTGGCCCGGTTATTCCTGCCCACTAGCTCCATCCCCGCTTGTTTGTTTTCACATTGCTAGTGTTCTCACGCTGGAAGTTGGTATAACACCCTGTGTGCACTGAAAAACCTGCGCCCTGGCGGTCCCTGGCACAAGCTGGCAGATAAGGCTCCCAGTTATCTCTTGAGACTTCCCAGTTTAGTTGGTGGCAGCAGAGTTGCAGAAGACAAGCAGGCTCTGACGCACGGCCCAAGGTAACAGACTTTAATTTGTACTTTGTGTAGTCTTTGAATGAGGTCAGCCCGTCCTGCCATCTCTCAGACAATAAGGGGAGAGTTCTTACAAACCATTTTGATCGGAAAGATTAGGTAAAAGTGGGCATTGGTTTTGCTGGGATAACCTCCCAAGTGATATCTCACTGCAACTGATCATTTTTTTTTTTACAATTGTGTTATTTTTATAAAACTGGCCACTCCTCACTTCATCACATCCTAAAATATTTTAAGTAGATTTTTGATCCCATAGTTGTATTAGCATCTGCAATTGCTCAGTATTTGGCTGGAACCTGTATGTTGTCATTATATGTTGTTTTGCTTTTTCTGTTTGATGCTGTGGTCAGTGTTGCATGTTTGGATGCAATCATTTCATCATGTAAGCAAATTCTCAATCAGTGATGGAAATGGGTACCAGGGCCAGACTATGTGACACTGTTGGAGCAATATCAGAAGCCATGCTAAAGCACATTGTTCTGTTATATTTTTTGGCATAATGGAATTTTAAAAGTATATATACACCCATTGCCCATATACTTCTTTTATTAGCTTTTTCAGGATGCCACTTTTGATGGCTGGGTCCCCACTGGGAAGATTCACTTTATTTGTCCTGGGGACCATTTTCCTATCTGACAGAAATGTAAGATTTAAAATAAAAAAAAACTCTACACATATACTTCAAATCACAACCTCAGACAAATTTTTTTTATATAAATTACCAATAAAAGAAATTCTTTTTGCTTCAAGTAAAATATTCATCTCTACAATACTTTTGACCTGCCAATAGAAACCCTTATTCTGATAACCACATCAAACCACTTTCTCTGAGCTCAGGCCATCCTTAACCCTCCACAGCCCGTAACACCAATGATGTCATCACACTGCTTTCTCCTATCTCTTTGCTTCTGGAAATGACCTGCAGTCATTGGATTAGCATGCTGTTTCTTCTTATTATAAACCCTAGGGGCTGCATGAGGTCCAATGTAGGTTCCCCTACTCCCTGTATTTAAAATACATTCTAAAGCCCCCCATACACGTTCCGATTTTTCGTACGAATTTTGACCGACCGACCAATCGGGTCGGGAGATTAATCGATCGGGAGATTAATCGGATTCGGAATTATGTACCCGACCGATCCGGATTTCTCAAAATCGGCCGAAAAATTGGTCGGGACCACTTCGGACCTGTCCGTAAATTTTTGGTCGATCTGCTGTTAATAAATAGGGTCGGGCTGATGGATCGGTGATAATTCGAATTCCGATTTTTCGTGCCAGCCGACCGACCGACCATAACATTTTAGGTGAAAATCGGGTGACAGGATCGGACGAAAAATCGGTCGGGAGAATAATCGGAACGTGTATGGGCGGCTTAAGATATATTTTTTACTTTAGTGTAAAGTATGCCTTTTTTGTCTGCCTAAAGTTGAGCTTTAACTCCTACATCTGCAGGTGTTCCTGGTTTCTACATTATAGTCAGGAGTTCTGCGGCTCCATGAACCAAGTGTTTAGAGTGGGAGGCTGCATAGAATATATACAACACAATCATAGGAGAGAACCCTGTTTTATCCAGGAATAGGCTCCACAATTAGTCTAAAATATATTCCCATTACAGTAGACCTATACTCAAATATTAGGGACATGGAACTGTAATAGTCTTGATACCGTACTTACTTTGCAGTAGTCCTATACTTAAATTTAAGGAACATGGCTATAGTCCTAATATTATGGATATATAGAGTGTATTGGATAGGCCAAATATAATCACATTACAGTAGTCCTATTCTCTAATATAAGGGACATGGTAATAGTCTTGCTGTTATGGCTACATAGTGTATTGCAGTGGTTTTTCAACCTGAGGGCGAGGCCCCCAGGGGGGCATTGAGGTATTCCAGTGGGGGCACAGCCAAGGTGGCACTTGGAGCCTTCTTTGTAAGAATTGCGCTGCCAGCCAGAGAGAGGGGAGAGATAGATCTGCAGAACTCAGCTGCCTATTGGCTCTCCCCGCTGTCAGTTCTTTTCTTCCTCTGGGGATTGCATACAGTCCATCCACCCTCCGCTACCACTGCCAGCCAATCAGACAAGCCTGAGAGTTGGACAAACAGGAAGACAACCATAGGGGAACTAGCTGCAGACAGTAAGTAGAGTGCATATAATGTGTGTGTTTCTGTGTGTTTGTATCTATGTGAATGATGAATGTTTCTGTGTAATCGGTGTGTGTATATATATATGATGCATGTATTTGCATGATTGATGTGTGAAAAAGGGAGTTGTATTTTAAATAAAGTTTGAGGGCCATTTCCCACTTGGTGTAGTTTTTTTTACTGCAATGTATATGATGGCAATAAATCTACCGCATCTGTTACTTTTAATAAAACCCTGTGTGCTGGCCCTCAATCTGAACCTGCAAGGAAAGTTTGGGACCACTGGTGTATTGGATAGGTCAAATATACTGACATTACTTTAGTCTATACTGAAATATCAGGGATATGGTAATAGTCTTGCTGTTATAGATACATAGAGTGCATTGGATAGGCTAAATACTTCCACTTCCTGGAGAATATGCTGCTCTGCACTACCTGTCGAAGCATAGTATCCCAAAGTCTGTTCTCAGATCTGTCCCTTTTACAGAAATGACAGGTTACCAACACTGGAGAGAGCCGAAGACAGCATTTATTCCAGATAATATTTAAAGCCTTCCTTATCTCTTTACCCAACACTAATGACACAGATGCTATATTTCAACACAAATCTTTGTTTAAAGCAAACTTTCCTTGCAGGGCCCCCTTTTCTATTTAGGAACATTATCAAGCCCCCTTCCCCATTAAAATACAGGTTCAAAATGAGGACCAGTGGGGCCCTAGAATACCCACTTTGGGAACCTCTTGTTTAAAGGGAATATAAAAGCTACTTTGTTCTGGCATCCATGTGGTGAAAATGGTCCAGGAGTCATCTATGACCAATACAGAAGCAGTTTATTGTCCCATTTAGTAGTGCTATTGCTACTGACTCATCCATAACCAGAGCGTGCTGGGAGGGTGGGCGCCATCGTAGACCCCAATTGGAGGGTGGACCCCATTGTAGACCCCTGTACTAATGAGGGCTGATGCTTTCCCTGTGTGTGCCAAAACCATACTTTTTACAGTGTATTTTTCTCAATGTCACCTGAGCTTTAAAAAAATCTAAAGAGTTCATTTGCAGTTTTTTTTAATTTAATGGCACACTGATGTTTTGTAATGTGTTTTTTAATGTGCTGCAGTCCACAGTATTTAGGAGACATGCCAGGTGGCTGCACGCTGCTCCTGGCACAAACAATACAACACAGCGCATAGAGAAATCATGTCACAATTCATTATAAACCAACAAGAACACAGTGGCGTTGCTATGGATTTAAGGACAGCGGGCACCCTATGCCCTGGGCACCTAGAGGGTATTGTGAAGTTTTCAGGATCACATCATATGAAGACACCAGCTGCTTATTTATTCCACCGTCTGATTTACTCTCTCTAACTTGTCCCTTCTATTTAATGCCTTACATTTTTTTCTATCTTGCTGTACTTCTTCATATTATTCTCAGGCAAGAGAAGCAAACCTTAAGAGCGTACAGTTTATTTTGTACTAGAGTGATCACCAGGGCACATACACAGACAGTAAAAATTGTAGTTTGTCTTTGGTGGTCAATACTTTTTCTTGGTGGTTTCCAATCAATTATTACTGGAGTTCACTCAGAAACTACTTGAATAATCAGTAAAAGTGCCCCCTTACATTGGGAGAAACCAGGAGAAATGATGGCCAGTGGAAAGGCTTTTCCTCTTCCATTAGTGATCAGTGGAAAGGATGTCCTACTACCTTGGTGGTCATTGTACTGTCAAATGTGTTGTCATTGGAACTATGCAGGCACTGCCAGGTGGGAAGCCAATCATTCTACTGACAACTGCTGAAGGATGCCATATGAAATCTCTAAATCCCAGGTGCCCAACCTGTGGCCCAGGGGCTGCATGCGGCCCTTTGGGCATTCATCAGTGGCCCCCCTGAGTCCCCCATTTGCAGCCTCCGAAACCTAACTGTTAATGCAAAGGAACTAACCTGTCCACCGATCCCCCGCTGATGTGTCCTTGTACGGGATCTTCTTATAGTGGGAAGAGTAGGAAAGGCTTTGATAAAATGTATACGGCGCATAACATTTGATGGTATATATTGGGTGGCATATATATGGGGCATTCCATATATTACCATATATTTGGCACTCCTAATGACAACAATAAAATTTCAATATTGCTTGGGAAAACCTGGTGTACATATGAGCACTGCACCCAGGGGTGGTCCTAGGCTTCACGGCGCCCTGGGCAAGAAGGTAATTGACAATGACTGTCACTACACATTGTAATCTCGTTTTTTTACACTGGTCTGAATAAAACACACAACCTTATGCACACATAACACAAAATGTGCATTACTATTCTACAGTGTTCCCTAATGCTTGAATTATAATAAAAAAAAAACAAGTTTTGTTATTTAAAAATATTAAAATAATGTCTTCTAGCTTTATCTATTTTGTTTTTTTTCATTATAAAATGCTTATACAAGTCAGAATAGTTTGCAAATGTTAGTGATGCAGAGTGCCACACTTTTTGCCATCCATATCAACTCAGTTGCCCACCACTGCTCTAAATGAACCCCAGTGTTTATAGAACTCTGGTTGAGAAAGTCAGCCACCATGCCTTCTTTCTCCTGCCTTCTGTTCCCTGTCCTGTCTTTACTGACATCATGCTCAGGCAAGAGAAGCATAGCAGCCAGTAAAGCTATCCATAAGTACCTTGTACTTCCACTGCCTTTTCCTGTGACAATCAAACATCCTTTCCTGTAATATTGTACTTCTATTGATTCTATTGATTCTAAGGATTAAGGAAATGGGGATATAGATTTAGTTTGACCAGTATTCTGCAATTTATCCTATTTGTAATGGAACCTAAGATCTGATTTTGGGGGACTTTTTCAGGCAATTTTTTGTCTGGAATTTTCCTGATGAATTCCTCAGTTTGCATGAAGTTTCAGTGTGTCTCAGGTCCTATATACATCGCTGGGCAAGTTACACTGTTGCATAGGATAATATAGACATCCTTTATTAGTATGCAACACAGCAAACAAGACCAACATAAATCACTGCACCACAAGGAAGAAATGTGCATGTCAAAGTGCATGCAGTTTCTGCACATTTAAAGGACTTTGTACTGTGAGTGAGCATTGAAAGAACCTTTAAAAAAATCATATAATTATGTGACAGAACTCCATGAAAACATTTTTTCTTTAATGTCTGTGATTCCATGTTGAAAATTCCTTTAAACTGTTTCTTTCATGGTTGTTGGATATGAAATGTAACAATGATCAACCCTAATTTCTCGACATCTTAACTTTTTCGTGTACTTGAAAGCACCCCACGACAACCTTGAACATGCTGTAGGATTCAGTGCAAGCTGGTGGAGGAGCCTTGATGTTAACAGGCTGTGATAAAAAAGTTGTTAGTAAATATTCCTGACTAGCTACAAGCCAATCAGGAACTGTTACCCACTAGTTCAGGTAAAATTATCAACAAAACCAATTTCATTAGTTCTCCAATGTGTGGGCTACAGTGTAAAGGGAATAGGTGGTAAAGGTTTGGGTTCTAAACAACAAAGCAAGTTTGTATGTGTTATATAATATCAGACCTTTCGTTTGTTTTAACATTTGATTATAATAATTTTAACAATTTTTGTAGAATTTGTAGACACTTTGGTTTTAATATGGTAATTATATTTATCAATGTTGTTGGCCATGCTCTGATTGGATATTTCTTCTTTAAGGAACGAGATCTTAACTGTGAATGCTCAAGCAAAATCAGCTGCAGATGACATTAAGGAAACCAATATGGCAACAGGAAAGGCTGTCCTTCATCTTTATTGGTAAGAATTCTATCTGCACACTGATATTGGGGGAATGGAAAGAAATACAATTCTCCAGCAACACTGGGGGCCTCCAAGAGACAAGCACACTGATGCTGGGGGGTCACAGAACATTGAGAACTGTCATGACGTACATTAAGACCATGACGTGCCATGCATTAAGACCATGACGTACCATACATTAAGATCATGACGTACAGTGCATCCGTAAAATATTCACAGCGCATCACTTTTTCCACATTTCTTATTCTTTTTTTCCCAAATGGATAAAAAAACAAATTTCCTCAGAATTCTAGTCACAACCCCATAATGACAACGTGAAAAAAGTTTGGCAAATTTATTAGAATAAAAAAAACTAAGAAATGACATGTATGCAAGTAAGGGCACCCTTTGCTCAATACTTTGTTGATGCACGTTTGGCAACAATTACAGCCTCAAGCCTTTTTGAATGGGATGCTACCAGCTTGGCACATCTGAGCCACTCAAAGACATTCACAGCGACTACAAAAGTGCTTTGGAGCAGGTTTTCATCCAGGATATCTCTGTACATTGCTGCAGTCATCTCTCCCTTTATTCTGGCCTTTTACTAAGGAGTGGCTTCTGTCTTGCCACCCCATCTAACACCCTTTAATGGCTGGGTTGCTGCAGAGATGGTTGTACTTCTGGAAGGTTTTCCTCTTTTCACAGAGGACCTCCGTTTTGAGCGTCATGGCAAAGGCTGTGAATACATTCGCAATTTTTTTTATTTTTAATAAATTTGCCAAAATCTCAAGTTAATGTTTTTCAAGTTGTCATTATGGCATGTGAACAATTCTGAGGAAAAATTTAATGATCCATTTTGGAATAAGCCTGTAACATAACAAAATGTGGAAAATGTGATTATTTTGAACTTAAGTTTTAGTAGTGTGCCCAGAAAATGACTGGTCCCAGGGAAGACACAACTAGAGTACCAAAACAACCTAAAATCTAGATCACCGAAAAATTTTACTTAACAATGTCACATTGACACCTGATGATTTAAGAACAATGTCACATTGACACCTGAATGTTTCCAAGCAATGACACATTGAGTGTTCTAGAACAATGTCACACTGACAGCTTAAATTTTTTTTGAGGGTTAAGAACAATATAACTTTGACACCTGAGGGTTACAAAACAATGTCACATTGACACCTGAGTTGTCACACTGACAATGGTGGGTTCCAGAACAATGTCACACCGGGACCTTAAAAGTGTCACATTGACACCTGGTGATTAAAGTAGAAAAAGAGAAGAACTATGCCTTTAGCTACTGTACTGGCAGTGTTTTTCCAGCTTTTTGATGGTTAAAGGGATATCATAGCAGCTGGAGTGCCCTGTGAAGCATGGAATATATGTCTTGTGATTCTTGTGAGGTGCAGTGGATGGGAAAGGAATGTAATCTTGCCTCCTTGGATGTAACTTTTACAAGTACACAGAGCTCCATAGATGGCATAATACGCACACTAATCTTGCAGAACAAGCACACATAAACCTGTAATAAGACAACCATGGAGGTAGCCATTCCTATCCTCCTTCTAAAATAAAGGCTGCCAAATGATTATGGCAAATTATTATGTTTTATATCAGAAGCTGGTCAGCCTTTAAGTTGACTTGGACTTTATTACAAATTATATTATACCTTAGGTGGCACTTATTTAAAGTGTGAGGTGTGCCACTCTAGGAATGTTTATGGCCATGAATGGGTTGTATATAAAAATATCTCAGTTCTTAGAAAAGTCCGTTAACGGCTCAGGTCAGATTATCCAATAATGGGCCCATCGTCAGACCTGTGGCTCCCCTCACACTGCTGTGTAGAAGCCACTCCTTGTATAAGGTAATGTTTAGCCCAGCCTGGTGCTGTCTTCTGTAAGCTCTTAACATTCTTCCCATTCCATGTCTGTGATTAACAGCTTTATAAACAGGTAGTAACATATTCACATTAACTCATTAAATTCAGTCTATCAAGCCAAATCAAAGAATACACAGTTAAAACTGAGATGCTAAAAAATATCAATGTTAGTTACTAAGCCCCTCCATACATTCATTGACTTTTGTTGGATACATTTTTAATCAGATAAACTTGTCCAATGTAAATAGTAACTGTCCACTAAAATGTAATCAATTGTTTGAATTTGATCAATTCAACATTTTATAAATTGGTGCAATGTTTCTACTTCGGTTGCAACAGGGATGAGAAACACACAATAGTTAGGATATGTTAAAAGGCTAAATTTATAGTCCCAAATATAAGCAGGTATTTACAATCCAAACTTTGGCTAAGTAGCTTAACCAACTCAATTTAAAGCTTCCAATAAAGCAAAATTTAGTAAATAATATTATTTATAGTTGAATAGAATTTGCCCTAATACCATGCACAAACACATTTGCTGGGTCAGTACTGTCATACCCGGCTAGCCTAAAGCTGGCCATTATAAATTTTAAGTAAAAAACTATTATTTTCTAACTCTATTTGAAATAAGAGCATTCTTGATCTATACATTGGTCAAACATTGATCAGGAATGCCCATTATTTGCAAGAGGAAGAAACTGAGGGCATCTCGCAATTAACCAGCAGGCAGTTAAAATATCCCTGCCTTTTACTATAACAGCATGGCTCATCAATTTTTATAGTAAATGTTGGAGAGCAGTGGTTGCTTGGAAATGCTCTAATCTGCTAATCAATTGGTGCTTGGCAGATAACCAATTAAATGTCCACCAACCAGCATACAGGCTCCTTAACACACACCAGTTTAGTTAGGTAAAATAATGATACTATTAGGGCCCAGGTGATTAGGTAAGCATTTGTCAACATCCTAAAAATTACAATACAATGTTCTATGTGTGTTAGCATACCAAAATGGGTTAAAATATGTATTTCATACATATTAAAAGGTTTGAACCATATCCAAAAATGATACATGATACATAAAAATTTAAGTCACATCAAATTAAATGCCAAGCATTCCTGACTTGTAGATAAGTATGTCCATGATTTGTTTCTCGACACATTTCACCCAAATATTTGGTCTTCCTCAGGAGAACAGCTAGTCCATATCAAGAAATTTTTGCTTACAATAATTATCCCTACAAAGTAGAGAGGGAAAGATTGTAAAAATCATATTATCTGATTACATTGCAAATCACCAAGTTCTTGAACTTTGACATCCTTCTTGGAACTGGACATATGAGATGGAACCAGAAATTTTGGATGAGCCATTTCTTTAAAATCAAAAAGAAAAAGTATGGCAGACATATGACAAAATAACTGAGGTCTTTTTTATCACATGGCCCTGTGTTAACATCATAGAGAACAGAATTTTAACACTTTTTTATCATACCCAAATCATTTGTGGATGACAGAATGCTTCTTAACAGGTCGGATTACTTGATTGAGAGGTATTTTAGTTAGCATTGTGGTCCAAAGTTAGGAACCCATACAGTAACAGGACAAGATCATGTAGCAACCAAGAGGAAAAGTCCAAAGTGTTCCCCCCTACCCTACTCATCAGCATAGATTGCATGGTTTACCCTTTTTGCACCCCCTTCCTATAAACATACAAATATTATTATATTTCAAAAAAGTTTCTATATTGTGATAGCATCTTTAAAAAAGGGATCTTCAAACACCCATTTTTTAACCTAACTTTTTAGTATCCAACACTCCCACAAGTTTTAAAACCTCGAGTCCGAGGTAGTCTCCATTGCTGGAATCGATAGTAGGTACAACTGCCATAGAGGTAAACTTACTAACACCTATATTGCAGAGGAGTGCCAATTTCTATTTGTTAAGAGGTCTTTAATTCAAAACGGAACTATGTTGTTGTAGTAGGTGTTATTTTTTTTATAACCCATTTTATCTTTGCGGCCAGACATATCCACACAAACATCAAACACTTTGATGACACAAAAGTTCATTAGTCGGTGTTGACACCTGCTGGTCTCAATATGGACCCTCTAGTGTAAGCCACCAGACCTCATCAGTCTCCTGCGCGAAATGCTACTCGCATCCTTTGATCGCTGACAACATAGGAAGTATGATTAAGTAGGAGGAGAGAGAAGAATAGGGGGACCAGGATGTGGCATAGAGGGGTTTTCATCCAGAACAATTCACAGTCATTGAGTTGTACTGACACAGCACGGATATTTTATTGACTACGCCCTCCACATATCTCCTGCCTAATCTACCAGCTGGGGCGACAGACACGCTATCAGCTTTCAGTAAATGCAAAGATTTTTCATTCAACCGTATTATTTTTCCTGCAAATCTTTTGTTAGCTTGGCATTATTTCTAAACACTTTTGGAAAAAAAAGTTCCAGGTCTTCCAACGGTGCAGGGCTACTGCAAAGCAGACCATGTTGGGCCACAAGAATGTTTTCAATGTATTAATAATAAGGGTAAAAACATTTGTCTATGTATTAATACCACTTGCGATATATTTACTAAGTGAATTTAGGAAAAGTAAACAGTCACTCTTCAAAGGATAAATAACTTATTTAGTGAATTTCGTAAATTCATTTCGTAATTTTGTTCAGTAAATCAACTCCATAGCACAGTAACATATTGGTCAATGAAAAAACTTGGAACAAAACTTAACAAGGTTTTAATGTATTAATAAATTTTTATGTCCAATGATATGCTTATGTTTAATGCCCATTATTGGAAAATATTTACTATTAGGAAAAGGGGCCTCTAAGTAAAGTATATTTAAATTCAAGAAAAGAATCACTAGAAAATGAGAGGGGCATCTTTCCAACCACAAGGTGTCCAGAAAGTCAAGGGACTCAAGAGACTTCGCAGGCAATACATAAAAAAAATTGTACATGTTTAATAAATATGATTAAAAGTTTGTATATTAAGTACAATTATAAGTACTTTCAAGTATAAAATCAATAGGTATCAGCATTTATTATGTAATTCATTTTGTATATATAGCTGGGTAATGCTCTCTCTCTCTATATATATATATATATATACAAAATTAATTACATAATAAATGTTGATACCTATTGATTTTATACTTGAATGTACTTATGATTGTTCTTATTATACAAACTGTTGATCATATGTATTAAACATGTACACATTACATTTTGACGCATTGCAGTCCCTTGAGTTTCCGGCCCCTTTCATTTTCTAATGATTATTTACGTGTGTAATATTGGGATGCTGGCATTTATATTTACCTTAAAGGGAAGGAAATCAATAATAAATATGAAAATATTTAAATTGAAGCCCGTTAATTCTCAGTTTTCTCATATACTATTATTTTAAGCTCCCATTTTTCATGTACAAGTTTGGAAAGTAAAGAGATACGGTTCTTAAATTTTCTCCTTATACACCAGCAAAGATAGGTCTGATGTTTAGATTAAGTAAGATTAAAA
>CM070037.1:80527901-80587679 GCA_036250615.1 Ptychadena robeensis
TTATAGATCAGTATACTGTCTGGGGATTCACTGAAAAAACTGGCTGTGAACAGCTTGTGGTGCGATCTCTTAGCAATTTGTATCGCTCTGATCACTCCCTGCTCTCCCTCTTCTCTTCTCTCCTCTCGATAGATGGAACCTAGGAGAAAGGAGTGGGAAGAGCAAAGACTGATGAGAGCAGAGAAGAGAAGCTGAGAAAGTGTTACTCACGCAAATGTTATGCACGAGACACACTGAAAGATATAGGGATATGTACATGTATACAGGGGAAGCGTCTTTTCTCCTCTCTGCTCTGATCACTTCCTGCTCTCCCACCTCCTAGATGCCATATAATGATATAGGAAGGAGCATGAATCAGAGTGAGACACAGAGTTTAAAGACACTTTTGGCAGCTATTAGCAGGTGCTGTGTGTTTCTCTGCCCTAACTGCTACCTACTCTTCCCCTCCCTTCTCCTAGGTGCTGTCTGTGGACACTTAGCAGGAGTGATCACAACAGAGAAGAGAAAAGACGCATCCCTGTATACATGCTTATCTTTCAGTGTGTCATACAGATGTTATATGCTTGTATTTATTTACTTATAAATGTAAAAAGTCTATAAAGCAGTTTGCCTGGAATTCCACATTTTTATGATTTGCCTGCACAGGTGCTCTCTGGAGGATGGTCAGTGTGATTGCCGAGCCAACATCATTGGGCGTCAGTGCGAAGATGTGCAGCCTGGATACTATTGCATGCCACTAGACTACTACACATATGAAGCAGAGAATGCTAAAGGGCTTTCCCCAACTGACCCCCAAACACCGGTAATGCTATTTAAAGCCTATAAAGCAATAATATAACTTTTTTGTTCTAGATCTAAAATATACTACAACTGTCACTTTCGAGAAACATTTCTTTTTAACATAAATTGCGCAAATGTTTTTTTTTTTTTTTTAACAAAATGATAGAAAATTATCTGTAGATTTTTTCCGAATTTAAATGAGCTCCTAACTTCGGCAGACAACTCACCATGCAGTGTGTCCAGGCTTCTCTGTGTTCATGTATCATAGAATACTTCTCTCACCCATAAAGCTAGCCATACACGGGTTGATTATTTTTCCATTCAATTTAAAATGGATCAATTCCTTTACTTCCGATAACTTCGATCGATTTTTTGTTTGATATTGATCATACCAGGAATCGGTTCCCGGTCAGAAATCAATTCCTGTGCGATCGATTGAAAAATCTATCGTTTTCAGTTGATCGAACTGAAATATCAAACCGTGTATGACCAGCCTAAGGCAGTTCAATGTAGCAGCCCATGGCACAGTGGGTATCCAGAGAGCCTAGCTCCAATCATATTATCTTATTTTTCCATGTACTAGCCCAGGAAAATTGAGACATATGCAGGCATTTGGTTCTGATTGAAAAGTCATAGCGAGAACAGACAATTGTGATATTGTGATGCCTATTATTATTATTATCATGATTGGTATCTATTAAAACAATGGAAGGCCAAAGCTGCATTCTTGCCTAGCACCATATTCTTCCTGAATCCATCTCTCCTGCTCCTTTGTGTTTTTGAGATGAGGAGAGGTTGTGACTTCTCAAGAGTAAAATAAGAGATCTTAAAAGGTCAGATTATCCTGCTAGCATTTCAGGGAAGGATATGTATAAAGTAGTTAGGAGCTCCTTGGATTTTCGGCAGATCACCACATATTTTTCTGTACTTTACAAAACCAGTAAATATGACTATTTTGCCAAGATATACTAAATGTGCATTGTTTTGGAAAGACATGCACTTTGATTCGGAAAACCTGGGATGGTTTACCATTTTAACTCTCCTTTGGTGTTTACCTTGTGCATTTTATGCCTGTAATGCCCCCCATACATACACAGATTTTAGCGCCCGATAGACTAAAAACGATCAATTTATTTAAATCGTACAATCGGAGATTGATTGATGGAAAATAGAATATACTCCACATGGAATAACCAATTTTTAAGATTTTTTTTATTTTTGATCGTCCATGAAATTGATCGTTTAATCGGGTGATTATTTTTTTTATCGAAAGTGCTGTGTATAGAGTATGCAAATGATTAAGAACGATCAAAGTTCGTCAGTTACAAAATAATTTGTACTAAATTTTTACTCAACCGGTCAAAATTTTCCGACATGTCCGATCATGTTTTGATCGATTTTGTTCACAATTACGATCAAATTTAGTTGATCGGACCATGTGGGCATGCACCAATTTTCATTGATCGGTTTCAGTCGGTCGGCCACTAATATCTGTGCATGTATGCGTGCTCACGGCACTGTGCTGTGCAGAAATCTGGAAAAAATTTACCCGTGTATGCTGTTTTCCGAGCGAGATCTATTAACATGTTGGTAAACCTTGTTCTATAGTCTATACTTTGAATAGGGAACCGCGGTTCCCCATTCATAGCATAGATCGGCTGACAACTGGCTCCCGATATCGGGGAAGCCCGGCAGTAGTGTGATGATGTCATCCGTGTCCGTGCGTCAGCCGTGTATCCCAGCCTTTTGCCAAGAAAACTGGGGTCTAGGGACTCTGAAAGACAAATTTACCAAAAATGATGTGTTAAAACCCAAAATGGTTTTACTGATATTTTGATTCACCTATAAGTCTTGAATCAGCTGGTCATCTTGTATCACCAGACCAGTTCCAAGAATTGGAAGTGGAATTCTAAGCATCAAAACAGTCCAACCACTAGGGTGCCCTCTGAGGATGTGGGAATGTGGAGCCTCCAAAATGCATTGGCTATACTTTGCATTATATTGAGACATAAACATTTGGACTGGACTCTATAAGCACTGATGAATGGCAATTTTGATTCATGTATGTCACTGCAATCCACGTTTTCCACTGGAAAGACATTCGTTTAAGTCCATTTTTAGCTTTCTCCAGAAAATGTGTTTAGAATTTTGACCAAGAATGGCACCTAACATAGAACAATTACACAGGTACATGAGTGCTATATACCCATTTAACATGCATTAGACTTTTCTTGCAAATTACAATTACGAAAATAGCAGTAATAAGCATGAAAAAACAAGATGTATTACTAATCTTTTTACTTTGCCTCTCTGAAATTTTTAGTACACATTTGCAAGTATGCCATTACCAGGATGGAGAAATTCCATCAGCAAAAAGTCCTAAAAAGAGCCTTTGTTATAGAAATGAAATGTGACCAAACTGGTGGAGATCTGCCAATTTCGTACCTTGTTTCTGTTCCTCTTGGAATTCCTCTTGAAAAATTTAAATTCCTTACTCCTTGACTCAGGTTGAAATTACTTGTTTGTATTTTTCATTAAATCAGATATTTCCATTTTATCATAATTTGTTAAATATATTGTATGTGTTCTGTTAAATTTTCTAGTTCATTTACATCTTTTACTATCACCTGCTTTAGTGTACGTGAATAGCCTTAGGAGAAGATGATATACAATTTTTTAAGTTTAAAAAGATTTTGCTGTAAAGGCAAAACTTGGGTGGATGTTATCTAGTACGGCAACTTGTGGTTCCCCCACCCAACCTGCTCAACAGACAGTAAAGTTCCCCTTTTCTTCCAGTTACTAATTATTTGGACTTATACATGTTCAGGTACAATGGCTTATCACAGTTTCAGTTCT
Source organism: Ptychadena robeensis (assembly GCA_036250615.1). Taxonomy (NCBI): domain Eukaryota; kingdom Metazoa; phylum Chordata; class Amphibia; order Anura; family Ptychadenidae; genus Ptychadena; species Ptychadena robeensis. The sequence continues at coordinate 80,531,538 of CM070037.1, forward strand.
AGTAAAAAGACAACTTACATTTACACAGCTAGGCCTTGTCCCAGTGCATTGTTTACAACCCATCCAAGTACATTTTTTACACAGGGAACGGAAGCCCTAATGCTAGAAGTTCTGAGAACAAGATATTTTTTTTCCTACCAGTGTTAAAGGAATTAATTAATTACTGCATAAAATGGAGTAGCTATTTGAGTAGTAGTACTCAAACATATGGGTATGTTATTAAGGTCACTTCCTTTGATGGCGTCACACTGGGTGCCCCCCTTGAACTTCCCCAGTGATGGCCCTGTATGAACTGCTCTGTTTTAGATGAACTTTTCAGAAAGTCAAGAAAACCAATGCCTTGGACTTGTAGAAGAAGGCTACAAGGGATTGATAATTATTGTACTTTTCACCAGGGTAACCCCAAACCTGAGTCCTCGACAGACTGTGTGGAGTACTACAACACCATTCAGAATGGAAAGAAAGTGAGACTACGTCGTCACAGAAGAACCATCCGTATTCTGCAACAAAGGGCAGCCAACCGAAAAGCGCGACAGCTTCAGCAAAAAGTAAACTAAATGTTACTGTCTGACACTGTTTTGGGGGTTTTGGTTAGGGCTCTGCATTTTACATCACATCCTCAAAGAATATCAAAGTACAATTTCATAACTTATTTGTATATATTTATATATATAAATACTACAATTCTGGTAAGATCAACAGAAGTTTTCTGTGCTTGAAAATGTTCTGGAAAATGAATACAAATAGATCTAACAGCTGGGAACTACTGGGAAACTGCAATGTATCAAATGTTATATGAAATTGGATACACTGGTTTGGAATGGGATATCCAACAAGCTCAAGTAGTAGTGATTGTCATACAATATGTTTGCAATATAAAATTAAATTAGCCTATTATTGTTACCTGCATTGACAGTTCACACTTAACAGTATTCATTTTGTAAGCATTGATACCTCTTTTTTTGCGGTCCATTGGATATAATGTATATTTAGTGAACCTATGTTGCCCAGATGTGATTAGGGCCTACTGGTTAAGAGGTAAGAATTACCTCCTATCCTGTCTTCTAAGAATGATTAGACAGGGATTAGACAATGGAATTGGATGACTGTATATTTCTTTTCTTTTTTTTTCTTTTATCATTAGTGTATATTTCTATAGTTAGAGATTGACAATTCTTTGGCAGCCAGGTGTTCAGGCCACACCTTTGGCACTTAATTGTCTGTAAATCCTGATTCTTGTGCAAGAAAAGCATTAGACAGCTCTGAACATGTGTATGGGGAGGGGGGGGGGGCATTCACTGGGCTCAGATGGAAATCTCTCACCCATTTCTGTCTCCTGCAGGCAGACATTGAGATCATCCGCCGTGAACACTCTCCAGATCACATGATCACCTGGACCGGGCTTGGCTTTGCGCGAGTTAGAGATGGTGCTGGCTTATTGTTTCACATTGACAACATCCCATATCCGATGGACTACGATATTATGATCCGATACGAACCTGAGGTACATGACCTAATGTGGTATATCTGTATGATATAAATATACAATATAACAGGAGAAAACAGTAATACGTATTAATTCAGCTTAACAGTCTTCTACTATCCTTTATAGATGATCAATGACATGCTGTATTGTGTATATATTGGTATGCAAATTTTATGCAGACTGAAAGTGAGCCAATCAAAATCTGCAGCTCCTGTGTTTGATTGGTTAATTTTTGGTCTACATGATAATGTCCAAATTACAGGATCTCACTGATCATCTCTTCTTGCCTTCTTTATTTCTGTGAAGTATGGTAGAGGGAATGTAATTTGTTCTATGGGAACAATAGATGTAAATAGTGTGAGAAATATAGATTTTATTATCTGCATTGTTTAATAAGAAGAAACAAATTGTATATTTTTTCCCTTAGTTGTGACTAAATAGTTTTAAATGTGGGTAACACTGAAAGAAACTAGAGACACAATTTACTCAAAAATAGAAAACATTCTTACCTTTCTAATTATTTAAATAACTTTTCTTTTTTTCTTTTTTTTCAATAAAATAACTTTTCAGATGTTTGCTAATGTTTGGTTACCATATTTACTTCCTGGTATTAGGTAATGAAATGGTGGGCAAATCTACCGAAGGGAAACACAACATTAAAAACCAAATTATAACTTTAACAGCAAAGCCCCCCCCCCATAGATGCTTAGATCCATGTGCGTTCGGTCATCACATCAAGTCATGGATAAGCGATTATACAAAGATCGAAGAGCACAGCGCTAACGATAAACAATTCCCGGACCTTTTGGTTCCCAGAACGTTTGCCAGTTAAAAGAGAGGATCGACTTCTCTTATTCCAAGTAGCTAGCTGGCAAATAGGAAGGAAGATTATGCCAAAAGGGTCACTTGTACAGCCAGGTCCACCAACATAGTTTGTTTAAAGAACGATTGACAGAAAAAAAAACACATGTTTGATCAGTGAACATATGATCTTTTATTCAATTTCGATTTTGGACAGTCCATCAGGTGGACAGGCTTCGATTCATGAACGACTGTTTCATCAGATCGACACAGGCGATCATTTGGAATTTGAACGTCTATGGCCGGCTTTAGTTAAAAAGTTTCAGCTGAATTTTCTTTGCTGAGAAATACAACTTGTTCACAATGAGTTGAGTATGCCTGCCGAGATCTGGTTGACATTCTCATGGCAGGTGATTTAATTCAAAAAATCTTTGCAAAATCCTTTGTAGACTGTGTGCATAGTGGGACCCAAGTACAGGCCAGATGAGCAATCCAAGCAAGGCTTTCATTGGACGGTAGATGCATGTTGATTTCTTTAAGCTATACAGATGTTGCGGGCAGTGTCCACTCTGTGTTATCTAAACGGAGCGCCTGCAATGCCGCATCTTCAATGCAGCGCCGAGTGAAGATCAATGGACTGGTCTGCAAGATGCTGTTTGGGCACTGCTTTTCCACGTCTATGAACGCACCCTATGCCACAGGGAGACTGCCCGCAAGTTGTGGTAAATCTGCGTGCAAATCGGCCGCAGCTTGTCTTTTTTTCCTGTGCTGGACGCAGGCAAACAGCAGTGGACACACGATCTTAGACTTCAGGCTGTGGTGGGAATGATCACATGCCACAATCATTATCATTTCACATTTACATTCAAACCTGGGACCCCAGTGCTTCATGGCCACAAAGCTAACCACTGACCCACTCTGTTTTATGTAGAGGGGAGCAGGGAGCACAAGTGAATGGCACTCACGTCCTCCCCCATAAGAAACATCACTTGACAGTGACAGTAAGGCACCATGCAGGTTGACAGTAAGCCCCCCCCCCCTCCCAAGACACAGGGAGAACATCCAGACTCCTTGGAGACACACCCCAAACTAAGATTCAAACCTAGGACCCCAGTGCTGCATGGCCACAGTGCTAACCACTGAACCATTCTGTTTTATGTAGAGTGAAGCAGGGAGGACAAGTAAAGGTCCTCCCCCATAGGAAACATCACCATGCAGGTTGACAGTGAGGCTCAATTTAGATGGTTGGAGAAACTGCAAATGCTCTTTTTGTGCGGGTGGATGGTGGACGGTTGTCCGTCATTCACAAACAACACTCATGGACAATGGCACAGCTATATGGTTGTGGTCCCAATGCAGTTGGAAAAGATAAACTACCCATTCCCAAGTCCACTCATGTAGATTAAGCCTGTGTGATCCATTCTGCCAAATTGGCGAATGACCTTCACGCCAGCTGAACAGGCGCCAGATATTCACCCAATACAACAGATTGTCTCTGGCTAGTGTGATCTCTACACAGCTTTAGAATTCCAATAACCATATACTATTTGCTAATATCATTTGCTTTCCTTCTAGTCAGCAGAGGACTGGGAGGCCATCGCCAGTGTGACATCACAGATTTTACCCATGAGCCCTCGCTGTGGCAATGTGCTTCCCTCTGAGCAGATGTATAGGGAAAAACTGCCACATTCAGAGAGGTAAGTTGTAACATTGTACACTGCACAGAAAGTGTTTTTGAACTTTGAACATTTCAGTTTGTTCTTTTATTAACTGTTCAATTATTGTTATATTGTTATATTACTACAGTATATATATACACATATATTTTGTGGTTTTCTCTGTTGTGATGTATCTTTGAAAGGCAAAAGGTACACTATCTCTTAATATATATATTATAGAAGATAAAAGGTTTTCAGTGTAATTCTGTATATTTAATTATTAGGTATCTGGTCCTCCCAAAGCCTTTTTGCTTTGAAAATAACAACCAATATGAAATCAGCATCCGCTTCCAGCGCTTGGAGGCCACCAGTCGGCATCCAGGATCCTTCATACTCATTGATTCGGTAGCTATAATTTGTGTTTTTGTGTAATCCACATAGGATTTTCATTCCTTCCGTTATTTCTATGCCGGTGCTTGTGTCATTCTGTACACAACTGTATATACAGTACATATAACATATGGTAAATCTATATAATTTCCATGTCAGAAAATTACAACTTTGAACTAATCTTGCACAACATTCCACTGAAAGGAATCATTTGTGGTGAAGGAGCAAACTTGGACAGTTTTCGCTTGAGAACAATACATTCTTGGGCAATTACTTAGATTATTTGGACAAAATGTTTCTTCTCTATGTGCTCAGAGTAAGTTAGACCACATTATGACCTTCCCTGATGATAAAAAAAATGTGTTTTAGATCTGCCCTTACGTCAGGAAAGCAGCGCCACCTTCAGGTGCGATTGAGTATTGCATAGAAGAGTTTGCTTCAAAAATATAGGTTTAGGTCTATTTTTTAATGTTTCACTATGTATCTATAATGTTTATTTTGCAATGTTTAGAAAAACATTTATTTTTTAATTAAAAGAGGAAGCTTTACATATAAATTGTTGAAGAGATTTTTTTTACACTTAGCACATATCAATTGCTGTCCTATATGTATTTCACAGCTTGTCCTTTTACCCAAAGTCTATGAATTGCCCGGGTTCCATGGTAATGATCCCGTATCCACACACCATCGGGAAGAAATGGAGACCTACAGATGTATGGAGTCTTTCAAGATGGCCACAATGCCAGTCCTGGCAGAGATGTGCATCAAGCTGCTCTGTAGCATCTCCGCCATTATCCATGATGGAGCTCTATGTGAGTGAGAGGCCCACTTTCTGTGATGTGGCAAATAGAATAGAGGACATTTTGCTTGCAGATGTTATTCTGTTACATATTCAATAAGTAGAATGTATAATGGTCCTTGTATGTGAGTCACACTCTGTTTTTTATGTGTTTTTATGCGTTCCTTAGAGTATGCAGGAAGGAATTATCTGCTACTTTGTCTTTTGCAGCATGTCAATGCAACTTGCAAGGCTCACTCAGTGCAGTATGCGACAAAATTGGAGGACAGTGTATGTGTAAGCCCAATGTGATTGGCCAGCGCTGCGACCAGTGTGCTCCTGGAACCTATGGATTTGGCCCTTATGGATGTAGCAGTAAGTAGAAATATAAAATAAACACACATCAAATAGAAATATCTTTTTGGGGCGCTGGTGGGAGCTCTTGGTAGCTCGATGCAGACTATTCAGATCAAGGATTACATTGTTTTTATTTCCTGGTTATGATCTATTTATAAAAGTGGAGGGGGGACTCACACGCATAAACCAATAAACCCCTATCTCTCCAGATCTATGTTTCCAGTACGAAGTAGGTTCTGGGGGATTTTGTTTCTGTTTTGCATAAAATTTTACATATTGAAACTCTTGTACATTACTTGTGGTCATGCAGATGTGGTTCTTATTAAATTGGCTTTTTAATAAGGTGGAGGATAACACCTGGCACATTTTCATGTCTCTGTACCTTTGAGAATGTGTGTTAACAAATATTAGTGGTTTCTAAAACTTGGAGATGAACATGGATGTGCCAGTGGGTAACACATTTTGGGTTTTGTGTGTTTTTCTGTGTGGTTAATATTAAAATTGAAAGTAACAAAACTATAAATTTTGCCCCATAACAGAGTGTGACTGTGACCCCCAGGGCTCCACCTCCAGGTTCTGCAACCCCATAACGGGTCAATGCCAGTGCCATAACAGTGTGGCTGGTAGACAATGCAACCAGTGCCTTCCAGGACAATGGGGCTTCCCTCACTGTAAGCCCTGTCAATGCAACGGCCATTCTGAGGACTGCGATTCCAGGACTGGAGCCTGCATCAGCTGCCGAGATTTTACAAGTGGACGGCACTGTGAGAAGTAAGTTAAATTTGGGTCACCTAGTGCCGGTGTGTTTTTCATTTTGTTGTTACAGATTAACACCAATTGCTAGGTACAACTCTGGCACAGGTATAGTAGCATTTGCAAAACTTAAATAAACCTTCCTATACCATATAATATTAATACATTTACTTATCTTCCACTGTCTTTTTTTTATTTCTGTAGAAGTCACCTTTTTCTTGGGAGGCCCGTTGCTTTGTGATGTGCCATTGTGGCATCTCTTCTTTCCCAAATGCAGCATCAGTGATGCATGCAAAGCCTACATCTCTGCACTGCGTGACTTTAAATTCCCAAATATTATTTACTGTCACTTATAATCATTTGCATGATGAAATAAAGGTCGCCAATATTCGTTTTTTAATATTATTTTATATGTCATATACACCATTGTAATCGAAGTCATTGTATTTGATTAATAAAATCCATCATAGACAGGTCAGGAAGACTCTCTTATCCAAGATCTCCATTTCAGGTGTCTGGACGGTTATTATGGAGATCCTATTCTTGGCACTGGCCAACAGTGCCGTCCATGTCCATGTCCTGGGTATCCTGGAACTACAAACTACCATGGAAGCTCATGCTATGCAGACCGGGACTCCAGCCATATTGTGTGTCTATGTGCCCCTGGCTATACAGGTAAGAAGCCATGCAACCATGTTATTACATCAGTAAACTGCAGTTACTGAAGTACACCAAAGTACATTTATTTATAAGTACAAAGTACACTTTATATTTCTAATATATATTGTTTATTTTGCATAACAGCATAAAAATTATGATTTATACTTTTGGGATGTTAATAAAGAGGAAAAAATTACTGCGATCAACTGGTAGAGCCCTGATGGGCACTCCTGAAATATACTACTATACTACTATACTAATACTAATAAAAGAAAATACCTAATGATGAATTCAATCTAAAGAATGTAATGCTGTTTTTTTTTGGTTTTCAGTAGTTTCAGTCACCCACCTGAAACAAACATGCAGATAACCAAGACATTTGTGTGACATTTAGCTGATTCATTTTGGATTATTAAAAAGCTAAGGAACAAAACGCCAACCAGGCCGCATTTGTAGAACCTGGTAACATATGCCAGTTTACTAAATTCCCCAATGTGGGTCCATGTTTTGATTTTGTGCTGGTTAATAGAAACTAGAAAAGTTAACTCTATGGCATCTGTTTGGAATGCTACTGAGGGCCCTAAAGCTACATTCACATGAATGTCTGTTAACCCTCTGAGTGCCTTTTTTAAAACCACACCACGCATTTCTCTGCTCTTCCACCCCCTTCACATCACCAGCATCATTGATGAAGCCGGGGGAAAAAAAGTGCTGAAAAAAAGTCAGCACTGCCTCCATAACATGGAGGTCAATGGCACCTCCCACCACCTATTTGGTGCCATTAATGACTATATACTCTCCATTACCACTGGCATGCAGGGAATAGGTGAGTATCCCTTTTTGTAGCTTGAGGTAAATTTATGGGGTAGGCTCCTGACCAATCAGGAGGTAAAATGTTCTGTTTATTGCTCTCTAGACACCCTGCAGTAACAGTGTTATTGATGTGTTTAAAAGCTTTTTAAAAGACAAGCTTTTGTTTAAAGTGTAAAAGCTTGATCAAAACACCAGTGGAGGAATAGTGGAGCATTTAAGGAGTGGTCTGGTAGGCTTATCTAGGTTATGAGGTCAAGAGATTGCAGGAGGTAAACTAAAGGCAGCATCATCTTGTGGACATTTTATTACATGGTGGGATTTCTTTTTTGAAAATGTCACTATCTGTGAGTTTAATACAAAGCCCCTGAACATGGCATCCTCCCCACAATTGCTGGAGGTATAAAGAAGGGTTGTGTGCATGCAAGTTTGGAGGGACTAGACATTACCCAGGGTGGCAGCGATGTCACATCCAGTAAAATGTCTTTTAATGTGTGTATGCGGGAAGGAGTTGGGGGGCCTTCCTTGTCTTGGACACAGGAAAAAAAAGTTTGGAACCACTGGTCTAGGTAATATGTTAACGCTCAGGAATTTAAAGCTCAAAAAATGGCTGAAAAGCACAAACAGCTTGATAAACAATGGCATAAACAATAGCACATTTTGTGGGGTTTAAACACCCATATGGTAAGTACATTGGTGCTTTTTGCACAAAAAAACTTTAATTAAAAGTGACCGTGTGAATGCAGCCTTAACATAATCACCTTGCAGCATGCACTGTAATGCAAACATTTTAGGATGTGTCTTTTAAACTTTAAAGGCCCTCTTCACACCTTTGTGTCTTTCTGCATGTACCACCACTGGCGTATCAAACATGAGCTGGATCAAGGTAGCCTCATCTCATTGTCAGTGCTAAGTAAATTGTCTTTTGCTCAACTATCCAAACTCTTTCATTCTCTACCCTATTCTCTACCCTATAAACACAGAGGACAGAATACTTTGCTCCAACAGAACAGATATAACAAAATGCTTCCAATAGTATATGAACAGGGCGTAATGGACAATAAAGATTATATTGCTTAGGTTTGAGCAGTCTCATAAGACAGGGGAGCATTGCTGGGGTTTTATGTGGCATAGCCTGAATTGCACAACTCAAAATATAATTTTTACAGCAATTTCATTGAAATATACTTTTTTGAAGGTTCACGTTGTGATCGCTGCTCTCCTGGATACTTTGGGAACCCGGACCAAGATGGCGGAGAATGTCGCCCTTGTCAATGTAACAATAACATTGACCCCACTGATCCGGATTCATGTGACTCGCGGACTGGCATGTGTTTGAATTGTCTCCACAACACCGATGGACATCACTGCGGAGAGTGCAAAGCTGGATATTTTGGCAGCGCCATTCTGCGCAATTGTCGCCGTGAGTACTGTCAAGCTTTTGTCTACGTCTATTAGCTGTGTGAAACCAAAGTTTACAACAAATGTATAAGGAAATATATATGAAAATAATATGTATCAATAATGATAAATATGTGGTCTTCATATCTCACATTATTATACAATACAAAAATCTGTATCTTTACTGGCCTAAGCATGGATTCCAACTAAACAGCTGAACTCATAGATAAAATAGATATTAATTCATTGCATTACAAAACGAATTTGTATTTCTCTCCACCTATCTCTGAATTGTATACAGCTCACTCCATTACTCATATGACACCCTACTGTGCACAGTCCTCATAGCAAAGCTGTGTCTTTATTAATAAAATTCCCCTCACTTCCTGTATGATCATCTGGACAGAAAGCAAGAAGAACTTCTGTATAGGGCACATATAGTGATACAAATGTAAGAGGATCTTCTACAACATTCCAATTCTGATAATATTGAATTATAGGTTTTTTTAAGAATGATACATGGATATAATTGATTAGATTATATTGTTTCTAGTTTCCTCTTTGCTTTCCAGGTTGTACCTGCAATGAACTGGGTACTCTGCAATCCCATTGTACAAGGGACACCTGTTACTGTGACAGGGTAACTGGGCATTGCCCCTGTCGGGCAAACGTCATAGGGAAGAACTGCGATCAATGTGCCCCCAACTACTGGAACTTTGGTGCAATCCTGGGCTGTGAGCCATGTGCCTGCCTGCCAGAGCATTCCCTGAGACAGGACTGCAATGTGGTGAGTGTGACCCCACAAGTGCCCTGATTCCCAACAATGTAACATTTTAATACATTTAATACATAAACTGACCACTAAAAATGATCATTTTATTTACTGAAAATGTAATTGATTTATTTTCTATAGTACAGAACAAAATAATATAACAAATAGAAAACACTTTAAGTTTTTTCTTTTAGGAAGACATTTATGTTTATATAGGTCACGTGATCTGTTGCACTTAAACTGGCACTACACCGTCCTACTGTAACTAAGCACAAACTTGTCAAGTGACCTGTTTGGGTAGCTGCCATATTCACCAGTGCAAAATGGATTAGAGCAAGGGTTTACTTAGGAGCCTATCATCCAATTCTTGTAATAAATGTAAGGTGACATTAAATGTGTTCAGTCCCACGGAAATAAGACAGCTGGTTCGTAAACAGAGCTACTAAAAAGTAAACAAAATTTAAACAATAAGTACAGCCAAAGGGAGAAGAGGGATACAAGAGGGATTAAAAAAAGGATCGCTCTGTTATGTCCCCTTCTTTCTTTTGTGCATGAATATAATATGAATGTAGGTACCCTTATAGAGGCACCTCAATCTCTCTGTTAGGATTTCATGTTTAAGCAATAAGTACTATACATCATAATTCTTCTTTTTTTACCCTCTCTGTAGTACACAGGACAATGCCACTGTCAGCCTGGCTTTGGAGGAAGAGTCTGCTCACAGTGCCAAGAGAACTTCTGGGGTGACCCTAAGAGAAAGTGTGAAGGTTAGTCATGTGACTACTGGCAATACTTTACAGCACCCATTTAAAATGAGCCACCCCTGGTAAAAAACACAAAGAAAGAAAACATTGTTAACTTGGTCATTCTTTACATTGATTACTGTGTCCCTGTGAAGCTTCATATATCACAGTCTGTTTATAGCGCTTTGCCCAAAGAAAGATTAAATTATATATTTGGGGAAAAAAATACATAGCCAATAGGTTACAATTTGACAAAGAACACACTGGCTGGGCTAAAGAGAAATTACACAACATTTTATAGATTTACAAAAGCAGGATTGGTCTACAGCAGTGGTGGCCAACTAAGTGGACATGGAGGGCCACAAGTGCGGCCCTCAGCATCACTAAAGGGCCGCACATAACATTTTTAACCTATACTGCTTATAAAGGTTATATGCCCCTGTTCTCAGGTTATGTGCCATGCAATATATATAATACAATCACCCTGTTCATTTGTGAAATAAAGGGAGTATAGGCACTCACCAGTGTGCTGATGCCCCACCAACACTACAGGAGAAGAGGAGAGGCGAGGGACTTGCTCAGGCACCATCTGGTTTGTTGATTGGCTTTTATGTACGCCTATCATGTAAGTTTATTGCCTCTCCGCCTCTTCCCACTCTAAGATGTTCCCGGGCAAGGACTTATCAGCGGGGGATCGGTGGACAGGTGAGATCCTATGGGCTATACAATAACAGTAAGGTTTTGGGGGAGGACCAAGGGGGGCTGCCAAAGAACACCCAAAGGGCCGCATGCGGCCCCCGGACCACAGGTTGGGCACCTGGGGTCTACAGACTCCAGACATGGTCTACCGACTCCAGACAGTTTTCAGACAATTTCCAAACACTGAACTCAAGCCACTTTAGTACACTGTGAGGACTTATCTACACAGGTGGTTGATAACATAAGGTGTTCACTGGGCGTTTTCTCGGCTGAGATTTTACTACACAAGTGTGCAAACGCTCACACACAGGGGCGGTCAGTTGCCTTCTGGGTGGCTGCGGTGTGTCACCCGCCTGAAAAGTGACTGTGTAAATAGAGCCTGGAGACAGTGAATTGTGATGGCACAAGAATCATGTAACAGGGCTATGTTTCAGTTTGAATACATTGATATATTGATGAGGTCATGTTGCCTTATGCTGAAGAGGAAATTACCTTGAAATTGGTGTTTCAGCAAGACAACACCATCAAACACACCTGTAAAGTAGCAACACACCAACAAGATGGCTGTTCTTGGGTGGCCAGCCCAGGACCTTATGTCAAAAGGAAACCTGTGGGGTGTTCCTGAGGTAAATCCAAAGAATTCTGCAATGTAGTATAATTATACTGGACTGGAATACCTATTGCAACATATTCATGCAGCCGCGCTAGAGACAAAGCTTATAGAACTGGTACACAAACTTCAAAAAGTAGTATAACTAATAACTATATGTATAACTATTACTAAATATATACTTTTTAAGTATTGCGTCTGTTGACTGCAAGACACAAGCCTCACATTCATGTATAACAGCATTAATTATGCATTGAAGTTATAACACATGATTGTTCAATGACAAGATGTTGGGCTTATCCATGAAGAAGTTGAGGTAAGTCTTAACTTGGATGAGCATCTTGGCCAATCACAGATTTACTTTGAACTTGCCATCACTTGCTTGACAGTGCTTTAAGACCAAAAATAACCCATGTCTCTCTATATGTCTTATGCTGTTTTTGTGTACTACACCCCTACCACCTCTTTCTTTCCTCAGCTTGCAACTGTGATGCTTATGGCTCAGAGATACAGCAGTGTGACCATAACACAGGAATGTGTCGCTGCCGGGAAGGGTTTACAGGGCAGCGGTGTGACCAGTGCGCCAGAGGCTTCCGGGACAATTACCCCAGATGTTCAGCTTGTCATCAGTGTTTTTACCAATGGGATGACACCATTTCCAAGCTCCAGAACCAGCTTCAAGCCATACAGAAGAAAGTGGCCGATCTGAAGGATGGAGTGGAAGCTCCTGAGCTCAGCAACAGCCTCATAAAAGAATTGGAGGACAAGCTCAGAATTATTAAACAGATTATCGGGGAAGGAACCATCGAAGGAACCCATATGCTGGAACAAATGAACAAGCTAGTCAATAAGATAAGGCAGGTACTCTTCTACTTGTTATTTAAAAACAATCTCCTCAAAACGCTACAACTAATTACACATATGACAAACATACCTGCCAAAATTATTTGTATTTTTGTCCACTCGGTCAACTTACTTGATATTTACAAAGCTCTGCTACACAGAAGACTACTGTGTCATAGAAACCTGATTTTTGTCTGCTGTGTTTAAGTTACAATTCAAGATTTTGTCCTACCCCCCAACCCGTGACTGGACAGTGAAAAAGCTGCAGCAGAATAATATACTCATCTCACTCTGAATATATATTATATCAGAAGAATTAAGCCTGTTCTTTTTGACGGTTTACCCAGGTTTACCCATTATAATGATCATCACCATAATTGGCCAAAGCTGAATAGCAAGGATTTAGACTGAAGTGTCGCACATACATTTAGCCACTAGAGGGGGCTATAACCAATCTCTAGTTTAAATTGTATTATTATTATTCATTTTATATAACAAAGCACCAACCTATTACGCAGTGCTGTACATTTAAAGGATTAAAAGGCAGCACCAGCTAACATACAGGTACAGACTATGACACAGGAGAAGAAAAGTCATTAGACCGGAAATCAACATTTCGTTTGTTTTGTTTGAGTATACATTGAATATGACTTTGTTGTGCACGACCAATTTTGGGTCGATTTAAAGAATGAGCATACTTATACATCGGGTGTATAACATTTAGGTGTATTTACAATCAACTTCCTTTAATTATGCCTTTGATCGGTCAAACCAACATTGATCAAATATCGGTTTCTCCATGTGGGCTTTTTCTTGATTGCAGTTCGTTTGATTGTAAAATGCAATCGAGTATAGTTTTAGGCAGAACATTCTTAAGCTATCCATATACGGGTCAACTTTTGCATGATCGATCTTAGATTAAATCGTCTTGTGCTATTTAAATAATGATCTCAGACTAACATTGATCAATTTAAACATGATCGATCCCATTACTTAGATCAGTGCGCATACTCTATGGTACGATGGCATACAAATCGGTCTTAATACATAAAAAACCTGTTAGATACTTGTGCGATCGACTTAAATTTACCAACATGTTCGATCACTTTTTGATTGATTTAATGGTCAATGTCGATCACTTAAGGTGGATCGTACCAGGTGTGTGGGAAACTATTACCATACGATCGACTTAAAAATCTATTGTTTTAAGTAGACTGAATGGAAATATTAAACCGTGTATGGCCATTAAGATGTTTAGATTTTTACCAGATTTTTTGTGATGGCTTCCGATGTCAGCCGGGCCCCTCTTGTGTGCCAGCACTAAGGGTATGTCTCCACTGTGTTCTCGGCATCCCCCCTGCGCTTAAGTGCATTCCTTTGGCGGAGACCTGATGGAGCAGCGGCTGTTATCGTTCTGTCAATCCGCCAGCTGGTGGATCGGTAGAACGCCGTGGATCAGACATAACCTTACTTTGGACAGGGACATTGGTCTTCATCCAAAATAATTTAATCGATCTAAGATTTACTGACATGTCCATAATGGATCAGATAGATTTGGTGGCTGATTTCGGCCTGAATGACACTTTAAAGCTTAGGTGCCCAACCTGTGGCCCGGGGGCCACATGCGGCCCTTTGGGCATTGTTCAGCGGCCCCCCTTGGTCCTCCACATATGTCGACGGGGGGAGGGTCTAGATTGATGTTATGTGCAGCCCTTTTGTGATGCCGAGGGCCGCACTTGTGGCCCTCCATATCAACTTAGTTGCCCACCACTGCCTTAAAGCTTAAGATTTCCACCCGATTTTTCGATCGACAAATCGGGTCGAAAAATCGGGTGAAAAATCGGGTGAAAAACTAAACATGTATGGGGGGGGGGGGGGGGGTTTAGTAATTAGTGATTTAAGGTGGGTTTACACGTGTAGATTTTTTCTTCAACTGCCAATTAGATTTTTTGTTCAATGTCGTTGTCGAACATTGTTCATTCATTTATTGAATGTAACATTAGATTTCTTGTTCGTCCATCCCGACATCGAATGAAAATACATTTAATAATTACAATGACAGATAAACATTTACCAAACAACGATTTTTTGTTCGGGGTCAAACAAAATGTATCCATCGAACAAATTGCCCATTCTAGATTTTTGTTCAATCAACCAAAAAATCGGTTATTCTTCATTGATTGGACGAAAAAATCTACACGTGTTAACCCACCTTTAGTGAGCTCATTACTGTGTCATCCAGGCTTGTCTGTGCACAGACTTGTTGCATTGGTACTGAGCTATAAAAAGATGCCCTAAGCTCTGTTTATAATGGTTGTGCTAATAATAGCTGAATGTTTATGAGACTCCATGACTAAATGACTGAATATTTTCCCCCTCTTTCTAGGACAGAGGTAGCCCAGCTATCCTACCAACTGCATTCTCAGGAGAAAAGGATGAATGACACCATGACCAAGGACCGAAGACAAAAGGGGAAGCTGGACAAGTTGACGTTAGAGCTCAGCCAGCTTAATGTAACTGTTCACAAACTCAAGACACAGGCAGAAGCCATAGCAGCCTCAGGATTAAACGGTATTCAAAAAGTTTATTTAAAAGCATACCAGGATATCTGTACCACTCTTATATAGCGAAAATAATCAACTTTGCAACTGTCACACAAATTAGCCAATTCAGCAAACGTAAGCAGGGATATTTGAGCCATCCGATGTTCCCTGCAATTTTTTAAGTAAAGCAACGGACATCGGCCGTATTTAACGATCATGTCCAATATCCCAGTTTCGAGCGGGATTGATTCAATCCCGTTTGAAAACAGTGATGGCAACATATTATATGTGCCAGATAGATGGCCGTAAGCGCGCACGGTGATCGAAACGGCCATCGATCTGGCCCATATCTACATGTCTGTACCCTGCTTTAGGGTCCCCATACACCTTTCAGATTTCCTTTAGATCTCCTTTTGTTTTACCAGAACCATGTAATATGAGGGACTTTCGAAACCATCAAGTCTACCTGTGTTCAATCGCAAAGGACCCTATACCACATAGGTGTTGGTAGATCTAACGGATATCTGACAGAGAGATCTAAAGGTGTATGGGCAGCTTTAGGTGATTCCAGATAGCCATGTGACTAGATTGTAAATTTAGAGGGGATACTGTTACCTCATCTTTGTGCGGTCTGCAGACTTGTGCTTGTACACTTTATTGTGCAGACTGCAGTGCAAATACAGTAGCATTGCACTGGCATGGGCCTATTGCTTCATCCTGTTACCAGATCATTCATTTCAATGACAACTTTCTAATACAAATAAATACATTTAACACACAGTGGGTATAAAGAATACAATTTCAAACCTTTTCTCCACCTTAAGTGTGACCTATAACGTGTACAATTCAATTAAGAAACAAATACATCTGTTAGGAAGAAATGATATACAATACACAAATGGAATTAATGTGCACACCTTTAAAAACATAACTTTATTGAAGCAAATTAAGTCCAGAAGTCAGACTTTTCGGGTAGGAGCCTATGATCATAGCATGTCTTGCCCATTCTTCCTTGCAAAAATACTTTATATATAAATATTTTAGAGCCATTTGTGAGCCATCGTTTATAATTCCATTAAGAAATTTAAGATAGACAGAAAATGTTCCTTTGCATATGATTGATATGGGACCAAGAGTGTACTTTTTCCCACACTACACCATTACATCTAATGATAGTTTTGTTGAAAATGAATTGCCAGGGCACAGATTTAAAACTGTTGAAAAACATTTTGTACACTGACTTGTACACTGTGATTTTATTTGTAGGGAAACATGTACAAACAGATCAGCAGGAAATGTCAGGATCATTTTTCT
The DNA here is from genome assembly GCA_036250615.1 of Ptychadena robeensis. Classification (NCBI taxonomy): domain Eukaryota; kingdom Metazoa; phylum Chordata; class Amphibia; order Anura; family Ptychadenidae; genus Ptychadena; species Ptychadena robeensis. The sequence goes on from CM070037.1 coordinate 80,548,156, forward strand.
CCTTTGTTTATTTACATGCCTCGGATTTGCAGATTGTATCAGCAAAATTTCCACTCATTAAGTTTAAATCCCGAAATAAAAATCCTGTTTGTGTTAGATAACTTAACCGCCTTTGTGTTTTAGACATGGTCTTAAATGGATGCACTTTTTAAGCCTTTTAATAAACATAAATAATGTATTTAATGTGACTGTCTAAATATATTAAACCATTAGGGAGTTTGCCTACAATCCAAACAGTTGCTAGAATATAACTCCATAAGTGTGGAACTCCAGTGCGTGTGTGTGTGTGTGTATGTATATATATATATATGCAAGAAAAAGTATGTGAACCCTTTGGCATTATGTTGAGTTTTGCATGAATTGGTCAAAAAATGATCATCTGATCTTCATCTAAGTCACACCAATAGAAAAACAGTCTGCTTAAAATAATACTACACAAACATTATATGTTTTCATGTTTTTATTAAACATAACATATAAACATTCACAGTGCAGGCTGTGAAAAAGTATGTGAACCTCTAGCCTAATGACTTCTCCAAGAGCTAATTGGAGCCAGGAGTGAGCCAACCTGAGTCCAATCAGTGTGATGATATTGGATGTGTTGCTGAAAGCCCTAAAACACACACCAGTGAGTGTACTGGTTTCAAGAAGCACTGTTTGATGTGAACCATGCCTTGCAGGAAAGAGCTCTCAGAACACCAACAATGAAAATTGTTGACTTGCATAAATTTGGAATGGGTTACATAAGTATCTCCAAAAGCCTTGATGTTCATGTGTCCACGGTAAGACAGACTGTCTACAAACGGAGAAAGTTTAGCACTGTTGCTACTCTCCCTAGGCATGGTCCTGTAAAGATGACTGCAAGAGCACAGCGCAGAATGCTTAATAAGGTAAATAAGAATCCTAGAGTGTCAGCTAAATCTCTGGCACATGCTAACATTTTTGTTGACACATCTACAATAAAGAAAACATTAAACAAGAATGGAATACATGGGAGGACACCACGGAGAAAGCCCTTGCTGTCCAAATAAATATTGCAGCACGTTTGCAAAAGAGCACCTGGATGTTCCACAGCACTACTGGCAAAATATTCTGTGGACAGATGAAACCAAAAGTTAGTTGTTTGGATAAAACACACAACACTGAACAAAAAACTGAAGCTCCGCAGAGGATGGGTGATGCAACAGGACAATGACCCAAAGCATACAAGTCTGTCAACAAAGAATGGCTTCAACAGAACAAAATATGCCTTCTGTCGTGGCCCAGTCAGAGTCCTGACCTTAAACCAATTGAAATGCTGTGGCATGACCTAAGAGCCATTCACACCAGACATTCCAAGAGTATTGCTACACTGAAACATACTTTTTCACCCTGCGCTGTGAATGTTTACATGTTATGTTCAATAACAACATGAAAACATATAATGTTTGTGTAGTATTAGTTTAAGCAGATTGTGTTTTTCTATTGGTGTGACTTAAATGAATATCAGAGCACATATAATGACCAATTCATGCATAAACCCAAAGGATTCACATACTTTTTCTTGCAACTGTAAATTTATTTAAATATACCCACACTACCCTGTTTCCCTGAATATAAGACCTACCCCGAAAGTAAGTCCTACCCCGAAAAACCTAGCTGATATGCCCCCCTGTGCTTCTAATATAAGGCCTTCCTCGAAAATAAGACCTACCATGTCCCAGAGAAAGCTACCATATTTAGAAAAGGCATGGTAGGAGGCATTTTGTCACCTCTTCTAAACCCAGAAATAAGCTCTAGTGCATTTTTCGCACCTAAAAAAATATAAGACAGTGTCTTATATTGGAGGAAACATGGTATAATATAGTGTTGTATTCAGTAAGAATTGTTAAAAAGTTAAAAAAACTAATGGCATATGTACCTGAAGCATTTATGGTTGGAGTGGCCCCTCCATCTAATGCCCCTCCATCATAACTGCATGTTCTATTTTCTTCTCATCGGTGAACAGTTCGGTGTTCGACCCGCCCGCTTCCCCATCGAGGGGAAGAAGTGTAAGTATTCTTTAGAATTTTTTAGATTCCTGTGTGACTCCCCCACTATCTCTACGTCACAGCGGAGTGAGTGCACATCCCTGATACAGGGACTGAAGTCACAGAGTGACATATTAGACAGCATTTCCAACTTTTCCTAAAGCCGATCCTCCGTCTCCACGAACGGACCTGGCTGATGTTCGGCAATCACTAGTTAGGACATCCACGGACATCATGTCATCATGGGTTAAGGCATGCGTTTCAGATGGAGGGACCTTTCTGCCTATTCTTCTAGTCGTTCATGGTCCTGGAAGTGATAATTGAGAAGAACCGGAAGTGATGTTGGGTAAGTCTTTTTCAATTCAGTGTCTATGGGTGCGTCAGCTCTACGTTGATTTTAACTCAACGGTACACAACGCATCATACCAATATAAACCAAAGGAGATTTGATACCGTGGAAACATTGCCTAACATTGCGCATACATAATGGGAGATTTACATAAGAGAAAAGACCTTATTTCAGATAAGCTCTTGCCAATATTGCAGTTGATGAATTGCAACTGTGTTGGCAAACTAACCAACACCTAGAGGTGGCTATCCTTCAGGGACTTTCACCGGCAATAAAACTAGGAATGCCATGCATTTTTGGACTGTAAGGGGTCAAGTATCCATGACTGATGTTTCCTAATGTGTTTTATCCATTTTATGGGCTTCATTGCTATTTAATCCTTTAAAATTCCCACCATTGGTTTTCTGCTGTTCAAAGCAAAAATAAAATACAGGGAGTGCAGAATTATTAGGCAAATGAGTATTTTGACACATCATCCTCTTTATGCATGTTGTCTTACTCCAAGCTCTATAGGCTCGAAAGCTACTACCAATAAGCATATATTAGTGATGTGCATCTTGTAATGAGAAGGTGGTGTGGTCTGATGCAACACCACCCCTATTTGGGTGCTATATTTGAGCAACTTCCTTTCCTTTGGCAAAATGGGTCAAAAGAGCTTGACAGGCTTAGAAAAGTCAAAAATAGTGAGATATCTTGCAGAGGGATGCAGCACTCAAAATTGCAAAGCTTCTGAAGCGTGATCATGCGAACAAATCAAGCGTTGCATCAAAATAGTCAAAGGGTGTTGCAAGAAGCATGTGGAACACAAAGGCGCAAATAACTGCCATGAATGAGAAAAGTCAAGTCGTTGCGCTGCCCAGATGCCATGCCAACAGGTTTGGCCATATTTCAGAGCTGCAACATCACGGAGTGCCCAAAAGCACAAGGTGGCAATACTCAGGACAGGAAAGGGTGGGGGAAAGGACGACACATGACCCACATCTGAACCGTCAAGACTGGGCAGAAATATCTCAAGAGATCTTTCTAAGGGTTATGATCTATTGAATGAGCGGGAGTCTTGGGCCAGATGGATGTTTGTGTTCTTTTTATGTTTGGCCCGGCTTGTGTAAAGGGCCAGCGGCTCCAGTGACTCAGATGCCCCGCACGGTGGAGGGGTTAGTAGGGTTTGGGCTTGGTATCATCAACGCTGAACTTGTGGGGCCTTTTCAGGTTGCGGATGGAGTCAAGTCAACCCCGTCCTACTGCCCGTTTCTGGTGGAAGACCCTTTTCAAGCGTGGTCCAGGTGCGAAGTCTTACCTTCATTTGTTCTTATTTAACAAACATGATCTTCATGCAGGACAATGCTGCCACAAGGTCCGTACTCCACAGCGTGTGTGGCAAGACCGGGTAAGCAGGGCCCCTCTGTTCCTGATTGAACCCCATTGCGACCCCTGGGTCCATCATCAAATGGTGATTCCAAGGATGGGATAATTTTTACGTCCCCCTTCTGACCGTGTCTTGGGAGGCTGTGGGGCTGCGCGCTTGCTGCTGCACGCAATGGGTGATGGCGACAAGATCAAAACACGACGGAATACATGGATGAAGGCTTTTGAGGCACTGCAAAGAAAGGGGCGATATTGGTCACTGATTTGTTTTTGTTTTGTTTTTGAATGTCAGAAATGTATAGTTGAGAGGTTATATGGTTCACTGGGAAAAATAAATAAATTGAAGGGGTATTATGAATTATGTGTTTGTGTAAGTTGCCTAAAATAATTAGGCACAGTAATAGTCACCTGCAACACAGATATCCCCCCTAAATAGCTAAACTAATCAACTAAAAAACTACTTCCAAATATTCAGCTTGATATTAATGGAAGTTTTTTATTGAGAAACATGGTTGTTAATAAAAGTATTCCTCAAAAATACCACTTGCCTAATAATTCTGCACTCCCTGTAGGTTAGTATAGTATAGTATAATAACTGTAGGTTGGTACAGTATGTTGAGCTGAATCGACTAAAACATTGTTGTTGAAGATGAAATTCTATTTTTTACCTCATTTCTTATGACATGCTCAATTGTATTTTTCAGAGACATATGGAAGTATCCTAAAGACTTATTTAGATTCAACAGCTGCTGAGAGACTTGCCAATGGCTCTGTATATGGTCCAGATAGTCCAGTGTACCACTCAAAAGAAACACGGGATGAGACGGAAAGGCTTCTGAAAGAAAAATTGGATGGTTATCGAAGAAACATGACGGCCCATCGAAGCTCCCTAAAAGAACTGCAGAAAAGAGCCAAGGATCTCATTGTCTTTAAGATAAATGAAAAGGTATTAACTTAATAGCAACATATTAAATGTTTTACCCAAAGCATAAGTCACTGGGATTGATAGGCCTTATACTGTAGTGTGTGAGCCTTGTGGTGAGTGTATTGTTTAAGCAGACAACAAAGTTTTCTGAAGCTCATTTGCCGTTTTGCTGTGTTCATTCTTTTGAATATTTAGTATTCTGACAAAACGACAGACATAACAGGGTTTACATAATTGGTGCACTGTAGAAGTCCTAGACAGGGTGCAGTATAACTAATTCTGGGTTTCCCCTTCTAAAAGGTTTGTGGAGCTCCAGGGAACAAGCCTTGTGATCAAGCCACATGTGGGGGAGCCAACTGCAAAGATGACCAGGGCAAAAGGAAATGTGGTGGAGAAAACTGTAATGGAGCTCTGCCAATCTCAGCAAAGGCCTTAGCACGTGCCCAGGAGACCACATTGGAACTACAAAACAAGACTAACCAGCTTAATGACATATCTGAGAAGGTAGGTGAAATGTACCACACCATACAATGAAAGGAGCCATTGGGCATTGGTTTTGCCCAAATAGGGTCTACAATAATGTGGTTTGGAATTAGTACCATAAAGGCTTAAATGGAGTGCAAAATTTGCCTAGAAGGAACACAGAAAGAAAAAGTTGTGAAAATAAATTATATGATATGTACGTTCTCAAAACACAGTAAACTGATGCAATGGGACTAGGTGGCCAGAAGTGGTTACCAGTCCCTGTACTGGGCTTCCTAAGCATTAGAATAATAGAACAATCATTTTTGTAATAAATCCCAGATGAATGTGTTTACAGATGTTAAATATGGAAGATCTTCTGACCTCTTTGCAATTACAGCCATCTTCTGAATCACACATATTCTACATTTCAAGCAAGATATTTTCAAAAATAAAATGATGCCAAGTCAAGTTAAGTAATCCTCTGTGTATTGCATAAACTGTTTATAGATTCAGGAAGTTCAGAACATTGCTCAAGAAGCCAAGGTACAAAGTGAATCCACCTTGAACAAAGCCAAGGACACAAAGAGGAGAATTGAAGACTCTACAGAAAAACTTCGAGCTTTTATTAAGAAGATTAAAGATTTCCTAACTGGTAATGGAAATAGTACTAAAGTTTGTTTTAAAAGGCTAGGAATACAAAGAGAACAAATTAGTGCTTTAAACACAATAAAGTGATTTAGCCTAAGGTAAACTTAAGCAAGTTTGATGTTTTCTGATATAATAGAGTGTTGTGCCGTGTTAGCCAATGATGACTATAGAAAGTTTGGTATTCAAGTGATACCCTTTATTGTCTAACTGAAGACATTCAAAAAGCAAGCTTTTGGGATGTTTCAAATAATAAGGCTTGCTTTATTGTTTACTTCAGTTAGCCAATAATGGATATCACATAAGCTCCAAATAAAATGTATTACCATCCCTTAATTCAGTTGACCAACAATCTTAGTTGTCCATTTAAATGGGTGCAAGTAACTTTTTGACAACTATTTTCCTAATTTTGTTGACATAAACCTTTTCCTTCTTATTACTTATTTATGACCTATCATGGCAACAGTGGCAATCAACGAAACATCCACTAGAAGGTAGCAATAAGGAAAGGAGTTCTGCTAGTTGTATCATGCTAACAACAATGTGGACCAGTCAGCTAAATACAAGACAAACTCTTTATGGCTAGTTATAGTTAGTCAAAATAATTTGGACTTTTAGGAATCTATTTGGTTCTATTAAAATTAGGAATTTATCCTGGCCTTTATATTGAACTGGGCTTCTCACTCCCCATCAATTTATAATTGAATGTAGCAACAAATATGTTTATTGTTTTATGATGAAGTAATACCAGCTAAACAACTATGCCATGACATGGCTAAGGCTTAATGACCAGTTCCTTACAGACTTTACGTAAGAGTCGTCGGCTGGTAACAATTGTCTCTACAACTAAAGGTATGCAGTAGCAGTTACAGTAGGGTGTGTAATTTGTGAATTTTGGCTTTATAAGACCCTTCTGAAATGTTTGGTGTATGGCACATATGCCAAAATAATGGGCCTCCATAAACCACCTATGACATTATGACTTTGAATCTGTTTTTCCTGTCTACAGAGGAAGGAGCTGACCCAGAGAGCATTGAACTCGTAGCAAGGCAGGTCTTGAACATTTCACTCCCGGCAAGTCCTGAAGATATTGCCAATCTCATCAACCAGATCACAGAGAGCATTGGTAACCTTAGTGGGGTGGACATGATCCTCAATATGACATCCGAGAGTGTAAATACAGCCAAGCTTCTTATGGAACAAGCTGTGGAGGCTAGGTAGGTCATACATAGAAACCTGCACTTGCTCTGAGAAACTTTCCATTGTATTTTCATCTATAGATGTGTTGGTCAAGGTGAAGGAATTCTTAAGGAATAGCAACTTTATAATTAAAAACAGGTTGGCTGAGAAAATTATTTCAGGAATCCCCCACAGTTGTACAAAGGTTAAATAAATAGGCTATAATTCTGTTTGGAAACTTCTGTACAAAGTGTTTTAACAGAGGACGTTTTTATTTGTTTTGCAGATGGGTTCATCATAAAATAAATTGGGACACAAATTTAGATATTTGTGTGTAAATTCCAGATGTTTCCACACAAAACTTCTGGGCTCATAGAGCTAAACCCGCTTATTATTCTACAGATGTCACAGAGCTCTGGTAGTTAGCAAAACATGTGATTATGATTCCAAGATTCCAAGTTCTCATTCTGGTCATAAAAACTCAAGAATAGGAAGGTCTTTCCTGAAACCATGTGACATTATGTGCTTGAGTAGTATAGCCAGGATTAGTGAAAAGTGGGACTTTGGATTTACTTCTAATTTAGGCAAAATAAGGGAGATTGCAGATTGAGATGTTGAAATGCATTGAAATCAAAAGAGATGTCCAAAGGAAGAGGAGGGCTGTGGAATGATTTCTCTATTGGCTTCAAATGTGTTCTGAGGGTTCAGAAACCCCTTCCAATTATCCTGGACTTGTTTTTGTGCTAAATATGGCTCTAATTATTTAGAAAAGTTTATGTTGTTAACTGAAAGAAAACGGTAGATACAACAAAGCATTTAAAAAAAAGATAGTATACAAATATTGATCAAATATATTTTGAAGAAAGTCATAAGATAGTGTGAACTTGGGGGGGGGGGGGTCCGGGGTTCACAGTCACCACATCGGAACACATCGGTTCAGTCAACAAGGCTTTATTTGGCCCAAAATAACAGGTTGGCTTATCTTCAGCCTTTCAAAGCAATAGTCCGTCATCAAACACAGCAAAGGCAAGAAAATAACGATAATGCTCACGTGGGGAGAAGGTCTCCCAAAACCACAGGTAATCCTCTCTCAGAGGGAAGCATTGCAGCCCTTGTCTGTCCTCCAGACTCTGTCCATTACTCTTCCCACTGAGTAGGTCAGGTGACCCGGTTATATTACTGGTGTGCAGCCAACACACCCACACAGGTGCTAGGTGGTGATGAATAGGAGGCCCTCCCAACCATCCTGCCTATTCACAGTCAGGCCCTGTCAACAGTCTAACAAAGTTGCAGTCCACAGCTGCCATTGAAATCCCGGACTGTCCATCAAGCACCCTAGGGGTTACTTAAAGGGGGACACAAACCAAAAATGGGCGAAACATATACCCCATTCAGGACCCATCCCTGGCGTCCTGTACAATAGATAAATAAAAATTTATAGCAAATAATGGCGAATTAACATGACTTTATTCTCTAATTATAAACCCTACCTAAACAGGAAAGCAAAAGATCCTCCCACTACACCCAATATGTTTTACCAGGGCTTTCAAGCCACTGAGAATATTTACAATGAAAATCTATGAAACTCAATGATATTTACCAGCACAAAGGTAATCATCAATCTGTGTATGTTTAAAATTATGACTCAACATTCAATCACAAGCTGCAGTCATACTAGCACCAAACATGTTGTCTAAGAATATACTGGTATTTGTTTCAATGCGTTTTGCCCTAAACCAGGGCTTCTTAAGGGAGACCAACTGTACTTAATCCTGGCATATATATCCTAAATAGGTGATATATTAAATATCTAGATCTGGGAGCATACACAATCAATTGACTGCATCCAAAGAAAACTATCACTCCATCTGATAAGTGTGGACTAGACCTATGCACAACATTCATTGTAACACAGAATGGAGTTTGCCCCTAAGCTGAAGGGGTATGCCCCTAGGCCGAAGGGGTGATATAGACAAATCTGAATGTAGCACAGATAAATTCCCAGCAAAGATGTTGGGGCTGCAAGATTTACCTCCTGCCAGTGCACCCCTGGTGGTCCGTTTGGGAATATTTGGTCTCTGAAGAAGCCTTGGTTTAGGGTGAAACACGTTGTACGAAATATAGAGAACTGTTATAAAGACCTTGATTGGTGCAAGTATACAGTCATAATTCTAAATATTTACAGATTAACAATTACCATTATGCTTGTTAATATTTGTAATAAAAATCTGTTTAGGTACGTTTTATAATTACATTTTAATTGGGTGTGGCACTCTATGATGCTTAGCTTCAACACACATTTGAAAGACCATTCTCATAGTATATTATTTTTTCCTATGGTATTTTCTATTCTCCATTCAGAGAGAGGGCTGACGGAGTGAGTGGCAATATTGTTGAAGCCAAATCTCTGCTGGACGAGGTCGATAACCAAGCTCAAGTGGCAGAGAAAGCACTAAATACCGCCAAACAGAGCATCAAAAGATTGAAAACCACCATGGACAATGTAAGGAGCACTGACCATTATAAGGCTTATTATAAAACATATAAATAAAAATAACCTTTCTTATCTCTCCAGGAATTACAACTGTTTAGAGCCTAGGTGCCCAACCTGAGGCCTGGGGGCCGCATGCGGCCCTTTGGGCGTTGTTCGGCGGCCCCCCTTGGTCCTCCACATGTGGCCCCCAAAACCTAACTGTTAATACATAGGGACTAGGAACTCACCCACACTGACCCAAAGCCTAATCAACTTTGGCTCCTACATCAGTAAAATTGTCAATGTTGATTGGAGAAACCAGGTGTACATATGAGCGCTGCACCCAGGGGCAGGAGAGGGGGGTGCTGCACCCAGGGGCAGGAGAGGGGGGTGCTGTCCGGTTTTGACTGCCTGTCGGGATCTGGTCCACCGCCTGCTGAGATATGTTGATGAGGGAAGGGTCTAGATCGATGTTATGTGCGGCCCTTTAGTGATACCGAGGGCCGCACTTGTGGCCCTCCATATCAACTCAGTTGCCCACCACTGGTTTAGAGGCCAAAAAGGTCCAACTAATTTCATGTTAACTTAGGAAGTGTCAGTACATATATGTGGTGCACACTAATCAAATGTACGTGCTGCGAGCTGGGGAAAACGGGTCCCCATTGAACGTGAATTGATGTGCCCATGTGGTGCACATTAATTTCCATTCAATTGACGAAGTGACGCCACCACGCTGTGAGTAATCGGAGGTCGATTGCACGGGAATCCACCCGTGTGTGCCTAGCTTTATAAATAATAAGCATCTGGTCTCTACCACTTCCCATTTAGCTCAATTTAAAAACACCTTTAGTGAATCATGTGACGTGATCAATAGTACGCAGTTGATAAGCCTTCAAGGCATTTTATTGTATGGTTCTATTAAAATCATTTTAAAGAAGTGGGAAGTGAAAGAGAAAAGATATTTGGGAGGTGCAGTTGTAATAAATCTTTGAGAGGTAAAAGAGGTAATGATATAAATGACCAGCAGTCTGCGGCATTAGTAGGGATAGTTAGAACGTCTTAAAGGTTTTCATGGCTTGACTGTACAGATACATTATTAAGTTTTAGCATTTCTGTGTTGTGTCATTCTTAATGAAAGTGCAGTATACATGCTCAAGTGAGCTTCAGCACCATGAATAATATCATGCACATTCCCTTTATGTTTAAGGACAAAAATCCCTGAATTGTTGTTCCTGTGTATAGCCTGAACCATTCTAAACCATGGAAAGTGCTTAGTTCCGATAATGCTATGCACACTGGTACAATTTCAACTAGTTTACTTGTGAGTTCATTGCAAAGTTATCATCACTATAACAACTGGAGATGTAGAGAAGAATAAGTAAGAATAAAGCAGGGTACAGACGGCTCGATATTCGAGCTGCCCGATGTACATTGCAGCAGCGTGATGACATCATCACGCTGCTGTCAGATCTCGGCTGTGCTGGGGAGAGACAGCTGTGCTCTCCCCGGCTCAATAGAAGCTTTGCCTGGAGACCAGCAGTCTCTATGCAAAGCATCGGACATCAACCGTATTTACAGTCATGTCCGATATGGCTGTTTTCGAAAATAGCGGTGGGCTCAGATTATATGGGCCAGATAGATGGCTGTGAGTGCGCACGGTGCTCGAAGCGGCCATCGATTTGGCCCCTTATCTTAGCGTCTGTACCCTGCTTTACTCTAGCACATGTAATTTTTGCATTTGATTAAAAAATGGAACCTAATTAATGCACAAACTACTTGTACTAGTTGTTCCCACAACCCTTCTAAATATCTCCAGCTAATCTGGTAATGATACCATATTCAGGGGCTTTGCAAGTAAAGGTCCCCATCCACATCCCGAATGACCAATTCAAGTGCCACGTGGTGACGCCCATGCTGTGCTCGGGCACCCATCAATTGGGCCAGAATCAAGGCGCACCACTTTAGGTGCCCGATTTTCAGTTAATCCTTTGGATTTATGGAGGCGGTGAAAGCGCATGTTGCTCGATTGTGCTTAAATCTGTATAAAAATCGAGCTGTGGATGGACACCTTAAGATTTCACATAAGCTAGTTGAAATTTAAAAGAAAAAAAATTACCATGTCTAACATTTGGTAGCTTTGGTCATCAGTAATGCAGGATGTACTATTCATAAATCTGAACACATTTTCACACAATAGTGATGTATGTAGGGGAATGCTGTGTAAATAGCTGGTTATCTGGCTATAATTTGCCCATTTCTGGACATCTGGCAAGTGCCCAAAAATAATTGAAGCCACTTCTATACCATAACTTCTATCAATGTGCTTCCTGACTCATTTATAAACTAGATGACCTGGGAGAACAGAACTTTTTCATAGCTAACCTTTGAAGAGTGCATACAGTTTAAAAAATCAATATCTGAACAATAATGATCTTTTTCCCTCAGTCATCCCGTCACTAACCAGTGTATGGACTTCTAATTTTGTTATATGTACCAGTGATGGGTTAACCATTAAGTAGGAGTTACTGCCTCTGTGTTACAATAGTGTCTCCCTCCCTTTCCTGTTATTATTTCCATACAGCTCTGTGTGCGTCCTCTCTTTACTATGATAGCGACTTCCTCTCCTAGAGTCTGTCAGATCAGTACAGAGATTACACAGCTTGGGAAGGAATCCAATTGGACAATGTGAGCTGGAGGAGACGTTATAACGGTGATAATGGATATATCTTTTACATACCACAGACATTTATTCTAGATATAGTTCATGTCTTATCTGTTACCGGATTCTACTTGCACAATAACATGACACCAAGACACGCCCTGTTAAAAATTGTTACCCCTCAGTTAAAGAGTATGTCTGTCAACAGGGGAAAAAATGATATGGTAAATTTTTTACCTAGTCATGCACAAAAAAGCCTACTGTATTCCCTACGATCTCCAAGACGTTGCATGTGAAAAAGGTTCCACTCTAATAGGATTCATGGGGGCCACATACTTCTTTAGCCAAATCTAAAAAAATACCACAAATTTTGATTAAAAAAACTGTGGGATTGAACTGTCAAAATTTCTTTCTGTCTGTGCCCCTGCTTTTACATAAACTTTTTATTGGTTTTTATTTGCATTTAACAACGAAAAGAAAACATTGACAACAATCACACCTCCAATCTTGTAATGTGTCCTTAAAGTCCAGAAACAATAAAGGTCCATAGAAAGGTCCATAGAAAGGTCCATAGAAAGGTCAATAGAAAGGTCCATAGAAAGGTCCATAGAAAGGTCCATAGAAAGATCCATAGAATGGTCCATAGAATTGTCCATAGAAAGGTCCATAGAAAGATCCACAGAAAGGTCCATAGAAATGTCCATAGAAACGTCCATAGTGTCTGTGCCCCTGCTTGACTCATTATTTGTCCAGGTGACCATTAGGAAATCAAACATTTTACAGGTTTTACTAAAGCAGGTTTAAAGAAAAAACTTTGGATAGGGAGAGCTGCTCCAGTTAAGACTATCATAATATAAAAATATTTATTCGTATTGATTACCATGAGGATAAGGACTGTGTTAGGCCTGGTCTCCACTGCGTCCAATGATATTCAATGGACGCACTGCATCAATGTCTACATGAATGACTGTGTTGGCAGGTGAAGACGTGTTAAATATGTCCATCATAGGACACCATAGGACAGTGATGGCAAACCTATGGCACAGGTGCCAGAGGTGGTACTTGGAGCCCTCTCTGTGGGCAACCGACCTGGCAGCCAACACAGAGGCTGATGAAAGAACTGGAGCCCATTGGCTCTCAATGCTGTCAGTTTTCTTCACTCTCTTCTTATTGCACACAGCACCCTAAACAAGCACTGCTAGCCAATCAGAAGCCGGGGGAGGGACGAGCAGTAAACCAAGAAAAGTGTGTGTGTGATGTAGAGAGAGAATAGTCTCCCACTTTTTACCAAGAGGTGCCCGGCATCCCAAAACAATATATAACGCGAAAAAATCGTGGGAGGGGTGTTTAGACCCTTACCACGAAGTACATTCCCTCTGCAACAAGGCAGAGGCTGGGGGACTTTAAAGGGCTCCTCAGGTATGGGTGGATCTAATATAGTGAAAAACGGTGTACACAAGGTAACAAAAAAGTAGACGATAATTTTACTAGAGGTAATATGCATATATCATCACAAAAGACAATGTAAATACAAGTACACAAAATGACAAGAATACACTGTTCAAGGAAATAGGTTACATAAACCATAAATAGCGCTAGCTGCGGGCTCGACGCGTAATGTGATGGAACATTTAGAGTCCGCCTCCTGGAGATGAGCGAGATGGACTGGGCCTATGACGATGGCGAAGACTGTCCCGACGTACGTTTCATTGGGGTGACTTCATCAGGGGAAATCAGCCCGCCATAAGTCAAATTTGGAGTAGCCTAAAATTAGTATATGTGGGTAAGTATTAATATGTATCCAAGGTGGTGATAATGGTAAAAAAGAGAATACAACTTACTAGGCTTGGTAGGGTGACAAATGATATTAATGGGGCAGATCGTAGACCGGGTATTGGAACGGGAGGACTCCCCTCTCTCCGCAGGCGGCGAGCATCCACTCACCAAGGGCACCTAGGGGTAGGTAGTGGGCTGTCAAAAATGTAATTGCCTGGTAGATCATGGTTACAGGGGTATCCCTGAGCAGGTGTTGACCACCGGGGAGAATATAAGATTGTGGAGCCCGTGAAAAGGAGCCGTGGACGCAAAGGTATTCAGTGACATATCCTAGTTGATAGGGAAATGCACAGCTAGTGTGCATTTCTGACAGTGAAAATTAACAGAGTGGGAGACCAAAAGGGGGGGGGGGGGGTTTGAGGGTAATGGTGAAGTGTTGGGGAAGGTCAGAGGGGTGAAGTGCAAAAATATATAACACAGCAAACATATCCACCAAGATTATACTGTGCAGGGAGGGGTGGGTAGGGAGAGGGGGTAAAAGGAAGTGAGAGAGAGGGGGGAAAAACCGAGGGGGGGAGACAAGATAGCGAAACAGAGAGAGGACCCAAGCACAGAGGCAGGGAAGGGGGGGAATAAGACAGTGATGGTGAAGTGTACAGTGCTGTGAGGGTAAGGGTGTCACTTGAGAGGGGAGTGTAGGTGTGAGGTGAAAATTAAAAGTGTATGTGAGTAGAGCATCAAACATGCCAGGTCCAGAGGATATAGGGTAATGCTGGTGTAGTGGCACTTACGTGGCCCTAATATGGTTCAAAGTTTCAGCCGGGGTAGGTATCCTTGTATGTGAGATTGTAGCGTCTGAGATAAAGAAATAGCGTATTGGAACATTGTTCCCAAGTACAACCATTGTGGCAAAGGGGATGGTATCCCAGTTACTTACAGTTAGGTAGTAGGGTTGAGTCAAAAGGGTCTGGAGATACGGCGTCCCGGTTCTAAGGTATCCCTGTCGGCTGCCCATACTTGAATGGCGCCGCGCCAGCGGTTTTGAAGGGACCTCCCGCCGTCACGCGGGGGGGTGGGCGCTCACCAATCAGAGGACGCCATGGGGCCGACTTCGGCGCGCCACCATGACGTCATCAGGTGTCGCCCGGCCACGTGACGTGTGGACGTGAGGGGGTCCCTGTTGCCTGGCAACGGCGACCGTCAACAGAGTGCAAGCAGGGGTCCGGCGAGGCAGGGAGCTCCTAAGAGTTGTCCCCCTCGTCCGGACACTCCCCCAAACCGCCCATGTCCTGGGCAGAAGCCAGGGAGAGGTTTCCCTCAGATGTCGCCCTGGAAACCAAGGCAACAGGCTGCCAGAAAACAGCAGCCAGATGCGTCCGCAACCATATCCGGGCCAAATAGTGCCACCAAGTAAAGTTAGATAGGGTGATTAAAGTAAAGGTGTTAATGGTTTCTGGTACATATTGTTGATGGTAACAACCACCTGGCTACAGGACATGGCCCAAATATCTCGCTCATGTGCCAAGGAGATGGGGTAAACCATCCCATATCATCACCTGTCGAGCTTATGGTCTCAGGTAATATATTATACATTCTGAAAATGGTATATTGTTGTAGTGAAATGATAGCGAAGAAACACGTATAGAAATTATATAGTAGCCAAAAAATAGGTACAAAGTCAGTCTTGACTATAGATGCATAAAGGGTACATAGCACTAATGCTTATCCAAGAATATCGTTCGCACGGCATTTTGAGCAATTGTAGCAATTATGTTTAAGCGTAATAGATATGGTCAGATAAGTAGCAACATAGATATAATACCTCTCAATGAGCGGGACAAATATACAATATCAAGGAGCAACGAAAACAAACACAGGATGAAAAAAATCTATGGTCGGTATGTGGGTCTATTGAGGTAAGTACATCAAGGTGGACTGAGACTTAGCGTAAAACAGGACATGACATCACATAGTTTTTTAAACGAACAACATATTGTATACGAGGTAGAATAGGTATATGTTTTTGAAATGTAGTGTTTGTGGTAGTTGGGTAGAAAGGAAAAAGGGGGGGGGGAGGGAGGGAAAAGAAGGCAGAAGAAGAAGGGACTTTAGTGGCTGAGGCAGGTTTTGAGGGTCTATAGGAAGCTTTTAAAGCTAATTTGGTCATTCAGACCTGGGTATTTTGTGGCATTCAGATTGTGTATCCACTTGGTTTCTTTTTGAAGAAGTAGTTGATTACAGTCCCCTCCACGAATGTGAGGGTGTACCCTATCAAGGGCAAGAATATTGAGGCATCGTGGTTGGTAATGGTGGTGTGTAGCAACATGTCGGCCGATGGGGGTAGATAGGTCCCCGATGGAAGCATATCTAGTTTGTTCATAGGTACGTTGTTGCAATTGTCTCTTGGTCTTCCCAATGTAAAATGCATCACATATACACGTAATCATATATATCACCCCTTCAGTTTTGCAATTCACGAAATGTTTCGGAGCAAAAATCTGGCCGTTGGGTAACATTGGAGTTAAATCAGGGTTAATATATTTCCATGTCCTGCATGGGAAGGTACCCAGCTTCCGGCATTGGTTCCCCCTTTTGTTGCCCGCGTAGTGGCATCTTTAATGGAAGTGATTTGAGGTGACAGTCCAATGTGAGGTCGAATTTTTGGGTTAGTGAGTAGAATGGGCCAAAATTTCTTGAGTGAACGTTTAAGTAGCTTGGTTTAAGAAGTAAATGTGGTAATGACTCTGGTATTTTGAGTAGGAGGTTTTGAAGTGGTCGCAAAGAGTAAATCATTCCTTCTTTTGGATTTGCATTTATTACATGCCTTTTTCAGCGTTTTTTTACTGTAACCTCGTTTGAGGAGTCGATCACGTAGACTGCGAGCTTCACGTTCAAAATCTTCCTGGGCTGTACAATTTCTTTTGAGACGTAAGTATTGACTGTATGGTATACTGTTTTTCAAGGGTATTGGATGGGAGCTGCTAGCATGTAGTAGTGTTTCCAGCAGTTGGTTTTCTGAAGAGAGTGGTGGAAATCTTGTTATCGGCACCCCGAACGATTGTGAGGTCCAGAAATGGTAATTTTGCACTGTCTGCAGTGTAGGTAAATTTAAGGTTGTAGGTATTGTTGTGGAGGCAGGAGATGAACTCTTGGAGTTGGTTGGTCGTACCCTCCCAAGTGAGGAAGACGTCATCTATGTAACGCAGCCAGGTGCCGATTTTCTGAGTATATTGGTCCAGGTTTTCATTAGAAAAAACGTCCCTTTCCCACGCTCCGAGGTAGAGGTTGGCGTAGCTGGGGGCGCATGTGGTCCCCATAGCTACACCTTGTGCTTGTAAGTAAATCTCATCGCCAAAGAGAAAGTAATTATTGTTGAGAATAAATTTGAGAAGATCTAAGATGAACTCACTATATTCAAATCTGTTGATACTGCGCTCGTACAGGAAGGTGCGTACTGCTTCGATTCCTTTGGTGTGGGGGATGGAGCTGTATAGCGCCTCAACATCCAGTCCAACGAGTAAGGTATCTGGAGTAGTGGGAGGAGCCGGGGGAGGGACGAGCAGTAAACCAAGAAAAGTGTGTGTGTGATGTGTAAGCGTGAGTGTGATTGATTGAGTAGATGACAGAGTGATAAGAGAAGGCAGAAGAATTCTCACAGGTTAGAAATTGTAGGCAGCAGGGCATGCCGGGCTAGTGTAGTGTAGTTCTTTGCAGAATGTAATGCTTACAATTGTAGTTTCTTTACACAGCAAGTTGAGTCTTTGTCTTTTTTGCTATGTGATCAGCAGCCTAGGATTTACAGGAAGCTTGTAACTGCACTGATCCCCTATGAATAACAACTGAACCCAGAGTTATAACACCGAGGATTTGTGTGTGTAAATTGCCAGGTCGCCACTTTGAGATAAATAATTGGGTTTTGAGTTACAGTTTGGACACTCAGTCTCTAAAAGGTTCGCCATCACTGACATATGACTTTATAGGCGTTTATTTCACTTTATTGTCGTGTTACATGGAGACAAAAAAATTTGAGGGGAGTTATTATTCTTATCCAAAAAGAACACAGTTTGACATTAGGTAAATTTTATTGTTATGGAGTGGGGGTTGAAGAATATGGTTTGTTTAGAACTTTACTCCACTGCATTATTAAGATCAGGGTGTATAAGCTGTAGTGTCTTTCTTGCATATTACCATGGAGCAGTAAAACCGTATGCAATGCCCTTGACATTAGCACCAGTGTTCCTGCCAAATATTTAGAGAAAATATGAAAATTTGCAATCATTATGACTGATAAGTATTGTCTTTGCTGCAATGCTACATAAAATAAATGTATAAATATATATGTTAACTTGTTTTATTGTTGTGTACTTTCAGTCCATGAAAAAACTTACAGGTGCGGAGGAGACAGAGAACTCCATAATGGATCGTTTGACCAAAGTAGCATCAGAAGTAGAAGCTTTGACCAAGAAAGTAGAATCCAACAGACAAAAAGCTACTGAAGCTAACCAAAAGGCCACTGAGGCTAAGCTGACCACTGATGGACTTGACAAGGTACACAACTGGTGACTGTGAACCAGCAAACATAGATTCATATAGATTTTATGTTGTTGTAATTGTGTGGCCACTTTTGAGAAGTATCTGACCATGTTTCCAATAATAGTCTCATTTATCTTTTAATTTTTATTTGAAGTCTTTGAGGAACATAAACAGTACACTTTTAAGCTAATTTAAACACAATGGTGCTCATCCTAGCTGTTTTGAAAGGGCTGTATGAGTTTAAACATGTATTGTATACACTTGCGTTGGAAATTATAGGAAATGGAAGAGGTCCAGAAGAAGTACAAAGACTTGAAGAACAAGGTTGGAGGAGTAAACACTTCCTCAGGATCAGCTATGCAGAAAGTTAAACAGATAAAAGATGAAGCTCAGGACTTGCTAAGGAAAGCGATAGAATCCAAGGCAAAGCTAGATGGTATGTAATGTGCGCCACTGATTCTTCACATATTAAGTCAATGAAATGCTCTCCAACTATATATTTTCCTTTTCAGTTTACCCAGGGCCGCCGTCAGGGGGGGGATAGGGGGGGACAGGGGGGACTCCCGAGCAGCTAGGGGGGCCCGACGGTCAGCACGTGGGGGCCCCGGCGTGCTGACTGATAGGTACAGCAGCCTCTGCTCACTGTACCTCTGCCTCTGCCAGTCCGGCCTGTGAAGAGGCAGAGGTACAGTAAGCAGTGCCTGCTGTACCCCTATCAGTCAACATGCCCCCCGCTGTACCGAGCCCCATGATTTCTGACGGCTGCCCTGAGTTTACCTATATTGAATTTATTCTGTAGCTTAATTAATGTATTAGGTTTATATAACACCAGTCAATTTTACAATAGTTTACAGAGTATATCAGTCTACTCTTATTCATAATTACACACTGATGTCTCATGTATAGCCGTGGAGATGCTTACGCACATTCTGAAAACTGGTCATCAGTTCAGTTTGACATCTAGTAGGTAATTTACACAAACATTGGAGGAAAACATGGCAGAGCCTATGCCAAAGGGGAGTCTGATTGGTGATTTGGGAGGGGGGGGGGCACGGAATTTTTTTTTTTTACATTCACAAATATCTTTATATAATATTATGCATTAAAAGGGGCTTCTGGGACCAAAACAGGATTTATACAAGCGCTGTGAGTGTTTTTATAGGCATAAAATACCACAATTAACACCTGAACAACCCATGCTGACCACTGGTGGGCTCCCGGTGAGCCTTTCCATATTTATTCGTGTATAACGTGCAAAATTTTATACCAAAAAAAGAAATCAAAGTTTGGGTGCGCATAATAAACGAGGGCTGGGGTGGCAGTGGCGGCCGGGTGTACCGGCGTTTTATGCTCCCCGCCGAGATCTGCTCCCCCTGTAGCGGAGAGTCATGCATAGCAGTGGCCGCAAAACTGTCACCCATGGCGGCTGCTAAGTCCATGTTCCCCTGGTCTTCTTGGCCTACGTCCACATCTGCTCCCCCTGCTACAGGGGGAGCAGAGGGCAAGAAGACCGGGGCAACATGGACTTAGCAGCCGCCGTGGGTGACAGTTTTGCAGCCACTACTATGCATGACTCCCCGCTCGGTATCAGCTCCCCCCTTGCCTATTTGATTTCATTACATGTGCTCCCCCTGCTGGCCAGTCTGTCCTACAGGGGGAGCAGATCTCGGCAAGGGAGCCAAATTCTGCGTTACAGGTCCATTGAGGGCTGCAGCCGCTCACTGTACGCGAGGGCGAAGGAAAAAAACGACACCTTGTCGCGTACAGTGAGCGGCCGGAATTGGGTTTGCCGATTCATTTCCTCACCCACGTACCCGTACCCATGTTACGGTAAGCATTGCTTTTGTATCCTGTTAATTCAGTGTTTTGCGTACCTTCTTCTGTGTTCTTCATATTTTAATTGATATACTGGTACCCGTTAGATGGCATCTCAGGGTATCAACAGAAAACGTTGTGCATATGACGCTTCATTCAAGCTCAAAGTTGTTGATCATGCTGAAATTCATGGGAATCGAGCAGCTAGCCAAGAATTCACTGTACCAGAGACGAATGTTAGAGAGTGGAGAAAACAGAAAGTCATCCTGAAAGATATGAATAAAACAAAAAAAGCACAACGAGGGAGACAAGCCATGTACCCAGACATGGAGAAGGAACTTTATGAATGGATTATTGACCAAAGAAGTAGTGGGTACATCGTCTAGTGGGTACATCACTCCACATTAGACTTCAAGCCCAAAAGTTTTGCAAAGATTCAAACTTCAAAGCCTCTAATGGATGGACACAAAACTTTATGAAAAGGCATGGACTTGCAATACGCCAGAGAACAAAGATAGCACAGAAGCTGCCTAAAGATTAAGAAGAGAAGATCGCTTCATTCCATACCTTTATAAAGCAAGCCATACACGTGTCGCATTCCATGGCCAATTGATCACTCACCCGATCGATTCCGGCCAATTAAGAGTATCCATCGCTGCATACCACCTTGTCCCACGGATTATGACACGATTCTGTGTCCGATCGATCACACTCCTCTGTGCAGATCTGCTGGTGATCCATCTGATGTCCACCACCAACGTGCCCGATTGGCCCTGATTCGGCCCTGAATCAATCTGATGGAACCAACATGTTGGTTCTCTGTACGATCGGATTCTGGGCCCCTGATCAATCGGACCTGATCGATCGGACAAGGTGGGCTGCACGCGATTCCGGCACGATCGTTTGGCGTGCACGCGCCCGGAATCGATCGGGCCGGAATCCGGTGGGAAACTGACCCGTGTATGGGGGCCTTAAGAAACCGACGCAAGAAGATTAATTTTGAACTTTCACAGATAGGCAATATGGATGAGACCCCCATGTGTTTTGACCTACCAGGTAACAGGACAATTGACAGCAAAGGGAAGCACACAATCCAGATTAGAACCACAGGCCATGAGAAAACTCATTTTACCGTTGTGTTATCCTGTATGGCAGACGGTTTTAAACTTAAACCAATGGTGATTTTTAAAAGAAAGACTATTCCAAAAGGAGTTAAATTTCCACCAGGTGTCGTGATCCATTGTCATCCTAAAGGATGGATGTATGAAAAGGGCATTATTTTATGGTTAAATAGAGTTTGGAATACTAGACCAGGCGCACTACTGAAGAAATCCATGCTTGTATGGGACCAGTTCCGCTCAGACCTGACAGACACTGTGAAAGACAAACTGAAAAGTCTAAAAACATTTCAAGCTGTGATTCCAGGTGGACTAACCTATATTCTTCAGCCACTAGATGTCGTTTTTAAACAAACCCTTCAAAGACAGAGTCAGGGAAAAGTGGATTACCTGGATGAAATCCGACGACAAAGAATTGACTGCAAAAGGAAACCTCAAGAAACCTGACCTATCTCTCGTGACATCATGGGAAGACATACCAAAAGAAATGATCATCAAGAGTTTTTTGAAGACAGGCATTAGCAATGAAATGGATGGCACAGAAGACGACCTACTGTGGAATTCAGACTCAGAAGTAAGCGAAGAAACTGGAGAAACAGATGTTCCTGCCAACTGGGACACTGATGAAAAATTAACTCAAGAAGAATGGGAACAACTCTTTGTATCTGATGATGAATCTGACTTTGAAGCATTTTAAATACCGTAAATATTGTTACCGGTAATTTTATTTCGGTATTGTGTTTATACCAGTTTACATTGTCAATAAATGTTTTTTATCATGACCACACGTGTTCAACAACGTTTTTTTGTCAATTACAATGCTTGGTGTGAAACAAAATTCGATGTTTAATCGAAAATTAGGGGTGCGTTATACACGAGTGCGCGTTATACTTGAATAAATACGGTACACACATCTTATTTTAGATATAGATTCATAATGGGGAAAAACTTAGTTCTTGGAAATCAAAGAAAGCTGAGGGTTTTGCCCCATTGCAATGTCTGGTCTCTAAAAATTATGTAGTAGATCCCAAATCCTACATTTTACCATGAAATGGGTCCTTGGCTTCCACTAAGATCATGGTTGTCTATAATGTGTCCTGCTTATGCTTTCTACAGGCAACTTTTTCTTTTTATGTTTTTGGGTTTTTTATTGATGTAATCTCTCTTGTATTGTCTTTCTGTTATTCAGAGCTTGATGAAAAGTTAAGAACAAATGAAGACAACATGAAGAAGAAAATAACTGAACTTCAAAAACTAGAGAACAGAACAAAGGACTTGTTGGATATAATCAGGGAAAGGTCCAATTACTTTGCAACTTGTTAGTAAAGCAAATATCACAAAGCATCATTCATTGCATCTTTTAGCTATAATGTAAGCTTTGCCACCACTACCATGCCCATCCTGTTAGTGGCCTGTCATTTTAACAATCAGGAACTGTTTGGCCTCAGACATAATTATAATGTATACTGTCATCAGCTGATCTACACAGTCATATAAAGTAATCAAAACACATCACTGCCTCAAAGGGAGATGATGAAGAATCTCCTTCATATTGGTGCTTTCCAGAAAATGGCTTATACGTGTTATAGGGGTTACAGGTTACATTTCACGTCCCCATATTTTATATAAAACATTCCAGCCAGGTCTTAAGCACAACCTGAAACTACAAGCACCTTTAGATTTGCCGACAGCAAGATAGTGTGAGGCTCTGCCTTACTACACATCAGAAGGGATAAATGAAGAACAGGACGTTGTTATTGCATGCAGAATGAATGTGAGCCAATGGAACACAGCAGTTGCAAAGTTTGAGTGATTCAGCTTCAATCTGCATACAACATGCATGCTAATATCATGTTTTGTCCAGACCTGGCTTCACACCATGTTTGCATCAGAGGTCTAAAGCAGCATTTGTATGCCAACCAACTATCATTGTCTTAAATCACAATGTACTTTAAGAGATAATTCAGACTAGCCACAAATAAATTTTGTGGGTGTGGCAATGGAATTTTGTCATGGATTTGGCTGTCCCTTTAACATAAGACTTTTTGAATAGCCATTCAATCCAGGAACATTTGGCAGTGTTCTGTACAGCAGTCATAGCGGAGAAACCAAAAGTCTTGCTGTGGAAAGTGTATCCTTTTCATAAATAAAATTCCTAGATTCGTCACCCATGAACAATCCAGGAATAGATGACTGGCAAGTTAGTTTTCAGAGACATCAGTGTCAAGACTCTTCTGAGGGTTTGCATTGCCCTCAGCTGTCCCAAACCCTTTGTCACAAGTTAAGAATGCTTTGACTTTGGGAATCAGCAACAAAATGGACATGCTTGTATCTAACCATAGATATTCCCTGGGAGGATGCTCTGGTGCCACTGTGAAGTCAGTCCCCCGATCTTTACACTTACTCATCTGAAACCTCTTCATTTGATCTTATTGTTCTGGATTATCCAGGGTGAAGGCAGTACATTGACCTGGTGAGACCCCTTGGAGACATACTGTGGGCATTGGCAAACCATCCAAATCTGCTTTTCCAAGAGCCACTTGTCCATACTCACTCACTGGGTTCCAAGGCTGTGATTTCTACGATGCTCACGTCTGGAAAGTCTACATACTGCATGCATAGCATGCTGCTTGGTGAAGACAAATATTTGCATCTCAAAAATCATTGATTTCTCAGTCTTTCATTTTGACCATTTTGCAGAGATTTTTCTATGTGATTGCTCCCTCCATAACTCAATGGGATCTCCTTTGTCCCTAAATAGATGCCATAAAAGGGGTCTTATGATGAGTACCAAATCCTTTTTTTCATTTTAGGCATGCACAGTATGTAATGGAAGTTGATGCCAATTGGCTGTACTACTTAGTAAATATGGCACATAGTCAACCAGGCCTGGCTTGCCTAAAGATTTGCCTTAAAAGTTATGTATGTTTCCTGATTTGTGCGCTACCTTTCTGTCCTGTTTGCCCCCAGTCACCAGGACAGCAAATATATCACAGTAGGGAGGGGTTTTTAAAACTCTATGTAACTTTACTTGGTTAGAGTCCAATATGTATATGTAGAGGAACCCAAATAAGCTTCTTTAGGCTATATCACCCATGACCATTATATCTCGATGGTCCTGGAACCTCAATACATTGTGAAGGAAACAGTAAAGAATATAAAATAATGACTGGAAATCACTGTGTTCTGGGTGAGTCTGAAATATGTTTGTATTTGCAGGTTGTTCTAAAATGTGTATTTCAAGCAAATAAATATTTTAAAAAATAAAATCCAACTGATAATTGAGTTTGTGACTTACTTTAAATGTTATTAAATATGAGCTAGTTTATCCTTCTGCATTTTTATAAGAGAAGATCAATACAATAAGATACAAACTTGCCACAAATGTCCGTCATAGAGTGGCTACCAACTGTGCTCCTGCATTTTCACTTCTCTGACCACAAGCTGGTGGAAATTTTACAAGTATGGTCCTCTGCTGTCGATAGCCCTGAAATACAACTGAAAACAAAATGTGTTATAGTAGAATGACTACTGTGTATCACTGATGTCATTAGGTTTGGTATCAACTGGTGGGGGTCTTGAGGAAGATTGGAGTCCTCTTGCTAACTTGCCACTTGTATATCAAAAAAAAATGTTCGATGTCACCCCTCTTCTGGGAGTGAAATGGCATCACCCGGTGCTAACCCCCACACTGGGCACCCCTGCTAGTAATCTTGTGACAAAATGTGGAAAAGTTCAAGGGAGCCAAATACTTTTGCAAGCCACTGTATATTGCTTTAGGGCTCTAGAGGTTCAGGCATCAACTGATGAAAGGAAGCGGCTTGATCGTCCGCAAACATTCGTATGAGACCCAACAGAGACTCGCGGATAACAGGGAAACTTATAACAAACAACAGTGCTATGAACAGCAGAGACAGAGTAACAGCGTTTGATCTAGGAAACCCAGACTGCTCAGACCACACTGGCTAAATGATGCCAAGGGAAATAGGGCCACCATCAACCAGTACTTGCACAGCCAAAGGGTGAAGGCAGTAGGTTGGCGGGATCATGGCCCCAGCAGTATTCCAAGTAAGAATTGGGTCTGCTCCAAGCACTGGGACACACACGCCATACCAATGGCACCGGCCTGAGGCGGGAGAAGCAGCGGCTCCTTGTAACTGGGGCTTAGATTAGCTGCCCGCATACCGAACTATACTGTGGCGGGTACCAGGTCTCG
Source organism: Ptychadena robeensis (assembly GCA_036250615.1). Taxonomy (NCBI): domain Eukaryota; kingdom Metazoa; phylum Chordata; class Amphibia; order Anura; family Ptychadenidae; genus Ptychadena; species Ptychadena robeensis. The sequence goes on from CM070037.1 coordinate 80,573,683, forward strand.
AAGTAGACAGGGTGCCCAGTTACTCCTACTCCATCAGACCCTTCCCCACTGAGCAGCTTCCTGGGGGCAGAACCCTCCTTTATTTTGCTTGGGGCCCAGGGGGATCATGGTCTAGAATCTTAGAGGGGACACCTCCCTGATTCTGCTGGTGCATGACACTACAGGGCTATTAGACACCAGACACAGTGTTGTTTTTGGCCGGCAGTGGACATGCTATTGGTAATGCTACCGTGCCCGCTAATTGTGCTTGTTACTGGCAAAACCATGCATTACCGCATTGTGCAGCACTTGCGTCTTTCATACATACAGTGTATGGGAGATGCTTGCATACCCACAAATGTGGTCTGCAGGGTGTTTGCCGTAACTCACTGCAGTGTGCATTACCAGAACCACAAACACATTGCAGTACTGTAGTGTGAAATGGCCCATAAGCAATTAAATATCGTTCGGTTAGGATTTATATCTACTTTAGTTTGATATGTGACTGCTGGACTTTAAATGTAGGCTACTACTAGCAGTCATTGAAGCAGATGCCATTTTACACCTCTTGTCCCTTCCAACTGAACTGTGTACTTCGCTTCCTCAAAATACCAATGTCTCTGACGTCTTCAAGGTATGGCGCTTATTGCATAGTTTCCTGTAATGTGTTTCAACTTTGTGTCGCTTTGGGGCTCATTCTTAAAGATAAGATGGGTAAAATAAGAATTTTACAAGTGGCTGGTGTTGTATTTGCTTGTGTGATAGATGCATCAATAAATGGGGCTCTGTGCTAATGAGTCAAGATAGTGTAATGGATTTGGCCACGAAACAGTTAAGGTAGGAATACACACTCTGATTCTCTCTCGATAGATGAGGGACCAACTGCAGCATGATAACGTCATCATGCAGCAGCAGAGGATCGACGGGCTCCCTTTGTGTGCCGGACATTTTTACAGTAATAGGATTGGCCAGGAATTTACCATCATGTCGGATCACTGTGCGATCCTGGTCGATCTGACCAGCAGGCAACCGGCGGGAACGAGATTGGTTGAAAAATCGAGTGGGAATAGGCCTATGTTTGCCTACCTTTAATATATTTCTCACGATGTAGATGAATTATCCCAGCTCAAGGGAGGTGCCTTGCTCCAAGAGAGATAAAAATATGATACATAGGAGGGGCTGATCAATTTGAGCCCTGGATGTGACCCTGCTAGTCTGTGTCTGCAGTAGCTGTCTGCCAGGACCCCACATGGGACAGGTTTTAGGCCTGGGGATTTGCAGGACCTTTAATCAGACAATGTGAGTTAACTACCCAAAGGGCTTAGTGAACTGTGTCTTGATTATATTGATCAACAATGGATCTGTGCAGAAGCTGCTGATAGCCTGTCAGGTAAGGTGATGTCTTACCACCTATACCACACCTATACCACAATTCAGTACCCCTATCCCCCGCATCACCCAAGATGGCTGCCCATAGGGGATAGGGAAGAGGAAAAGCCTTCTGAAGAAGACACTGGTGTCCTGGTGTCCCGACTCTCATACTCCTTCAGGTTTAACTGAGATCATTCCTCAACCACTCCATTACAATAGAAATAGTATTCCTCTGCAGTCATAAGCATATCTACTTTGGGATCTTTAAGGAAGGACTGTAAATATGGCTGCCTCACATTAACTTGTGTGCGCTCTTCATCACTGATACAAACAACACATACTACTATAATTCTGTTCACCGTTCAAGTGAGCGGTTTCTTCTAAAAAGTTCACATCATAGTTTATTACAAAAATTGAACATTTTGTGTAATGTATATTTGCACTATTATTGCATTAAGGTTACCCCTCTTCAGTAAGTCTGCCTGAATAACTTTCTGACATCAATAAGCAGGGTATCAGAAAAGCCCCAACTTTTGTCATGTGAAATACGGTAATCAGTCATTGAGCTCCAGTGAAAGGATTTTGTCTAGGCTGAGATGTGGTCACTGGCAGGAAGAAGCATTTCCCGTGGCTCATCTTCCCTCAGTGACCACAACACTTGAGGTCTGTGTCATAAGGTAAAGGTAAAGCCTTAAACATATATTTCAGACACCTTCTCAGTTGTGTTTGCAAATCTCTGATATCTATTATATTTATAGGAGGAAGATCCTAAAAGTAAAATATATACCCAAAAATTTGACCTAACATAAAAGATACAATTAATATAAAAATAAAGATTTTTTGATTATTGATTTACTCCTCTTCTAAATCTCTATCTTGCTTGTTGTTCTTTTATAGAATGGCTAGAAAGGGGACAAAATGTATTTCCTATGCAGTGCTGAGAGACTTATATCCTACAACTACATGATATGCAAGGACATATAAGCACCCACAGGGGGCAGGCTGTGTTCATTTTTCTCTGGTGGGAAACTTAATTAAATACAGGAATCCGTTATAACTTTGGATTCTGCACACACATTTTTCCTACTGAAAAAGAGTAGCTGCAATTATGTTCAACTAAATTAAAGAGAGCAAAATATCTCTCAACACTGCTCAGATCAAACTTCAGTGATCAACAAAAGTAAGGAGGACTGTAAGCTAAAATAAATGAAGGAATTGTCCTCACCCATAGCAACCGATTAAGGTTTAATTGTCTGATTCTCTGTATAAATACATTGCATTCATTCAAAGTATAACAACCATTACCTACCTACATACATGTGTTTGCAGTTCTCACAGACACAAGACAACTCCACTTCATACATCCTTCATTTCCTTTTTCCCTTCCTTTCATCATTCCTTTATTCCTTCCTTCTTTCTTTCTTTTTCCTTCATTCCATACTTCTTCTTCTCCCTTCTTTTCATTATTTCGGTCCTTCTTTTCTTTTCTCTCCTTTGCTACGTTCTTTTAATTTCCTCTTCCCTTTATTCTGTCCTTTCTACAACTTTATTGACACAAAAAATTCATGCGCTAGAGCTAAACAAAACAAAAAAATCCCTCCCCTACATCTCCAATTTGGTGAAGGGGCTTTGCAATGAACTCACAATCTCTAGTTACAATTCACACTTAAGCTGGGCATACACGGTCAGATTCCTGCACAATCCGATCCCCGATCGGATGCCATGCGTGCTCCCGCATCCCTTAAGGACCAGGTCATGCAGGAATTGGAGGCTGCAACTGACGGGGATTGGACTGAAATCAGCCGTCCTGTCGGATTGCACAGAGATCCGACAGGACAGATAATTTTAGTCCGAACCCATTAGTTCAGCTGGGGACGGCTGCCCCCAGCCGAACTAATGAGCTGCAGAAGAGTGCCATCCGATTCTCGGCACTAGCGGGCGGGCGTGATGACGTCATCACGCTGCCTGCTACTGCATAGGATCGGACAAGGAATAGACGGAACATCGTACCATCTATTCCCAGCTTAACACATTGTGCATTGCCAGTACACAACACAGTGTGTATATTATGAAAGGACCATGAATGGCAAATGCAAGGGCAGCCACAAATGCATACTGCAAATGCACATAGTGTAAGAGAGCCCTAAATCCTTTAGTAGAGAAGATCTGGAATAATTGTGTAGCGAACGGGGCTGGGCTTTGTAGTGCAGCAGCTGTTCAAGTTCAGTTGATTCTCTCTTGGATCTCTTCGCTCACACCTCACACACAGCTCACACAGTAACGGAAGGTCCACACCTTACAGAAAATAGGGGATATGTACAGCTTTATTAGAGGGATTATGTACAGTCTTTCCCCAAACCCTTTGGCAGGGAAGGGGCAATACACTTGAGGAGCTAAAGTTTCAAACAAATGTCCCTATAGCTGCTGGTACCTTGCAGAAGGAGGCCACCTCCAGAGGGTGGGAAACTCCAGCCACGGAAAGCCTGACACCAGCCCATGAGGTCTGAATTAATAACCTTGATTTGGGGAGTGGGCTTACTCACCACTCAGGGATCCATAACTATACAATGTATTACATTATGGAGAGAACAGGTGGCTGACCTTCTAGAAAGTACCTTTGCAGCTATAATATGTACAAAGGGACATGCACTAATTAAAGCAAGGCATATTACAGCAATATATAGCATTTACAGGCATATGTACACAGCACAAAATATACAGTTTGTGGCCCATTCTCAGGTCACATTCTCACGTCACTACAATTGTACATGATTGGCTGTAAGGTCGGAGTTCAGCTTTAGAAAATGCAAAGCTTTGTATACATTGATGTGAATTAAGATTTCAGGAGAAATCAGTGTCTGATTTGTTGTTATTTGTTATATTTTAAATATAAATATGGTATACTGTATATTAATATTACAGATATAACACAAATAATTAGGGATCCAAAGTGCAGTAACCCACAGCAACCACCAGATCAGTTTTAAGGGCTTTTTGATTGGTTGTCCAGGGTTCCAGCACTGCGCCTCTTTAATGAATACTTCTGTTAGGTGTCACTGCTGCCTGCCTGTCGGTGTCACACAACATGACACAACTGTGTACGAATATAATGGGGACATAGTGTAACATGAGTGGGCTTGTGGCTTAGTACCACCCTCACATTACTGCACAGGCAGCCTGGGAACACTCCTGCTTTGTATTTACAGTTCCCTGTGTGTGGAAACTTCTGTCTCTGCCACACACTCCCTCCAAACAGCTTTTCCTGACACAAGATTTTGGCTTCAGCAGAGTCCAGGCTGGGCTGCAATGTAGCTGGCGTCAGGAATCCTTTCTAAGAGAGCTGACAGCAGCCATCGGAGCCTAATATTCAGGTGAGAGACCACTGTGTGACAGTCACACTACAGGGGTGACTCTGAGGGGTGTATGTTTGGTACACCTGTCTCTTCATGGGACCCCAGGATCTATTAACTGCCAAATTCTCAGCCTCTCTTTCTTCTTCTGCTCTGAAGACAAAGTTCAAGCAAACATTCTTAATGGCAATTAATAACAACAGCACCAATGTGGGTTACTTTTTATTTCCAACTTCTGTTCTAATCCTTGACTCTTCATTTACCACCTTTTATCGCCCTTTATCTCCCTTTCTCCTTCCTTTCCCTACCCTGCTTCTACCTTTTTTTTTTTTTTTACTTTTATGTCCTCTCCTATCGCTTCTTTTTGTCTCTGATCACTCTATCCTTTTCTTTTACCTTTCTAATCCTCTTTTATCTCATATTTACTCCACTTCTAAATATATCATGTGTCTTTCCTTCCTGTTCATTTCCCTTTCCACCACCTTTTCTTGATTGACATCTTCATTCCGCTTCTTTTATATATTTCTTTCCCTTTGCTTTCTTTCCAGTTGTCTATTTTTGCATTCCTTACCTTCCTTTTCTATGCACCCCTTTTCTTTTCTCACCTACCATTTAGTTGCTCTTAGTTCTCGTTTTATTCGATTTACCGGTATTTCATGTCCTCCCATAACCTTTCCTTCCTTTCCTTTTCTTTCATACACTTTCCTTTGCCCATTTTTTCCTTTTACTTCCCTTTACCAACCATTTCCAGATTATCTATCTATCTATCTATCTATCTATCTATCTATCTATCTATCTATCTATCTATCTATCTATCTATCTATCTATCTATCTATCTATCTATCTATCTATCTATCTATCTATCTATCTATCTATCTATCTATCTATCTATCTATCTATCTATCTATCTATCTATCTATCTATCTATCTATCTATCTATCTATCTATCTATCTATCTATCTATCTATCTATCTATCTATCTATCCATCCATCCATCCATCCATCCATCCATCCATCCATCCATCTATATCTATCAATGCTTTCTTTGTAACAGCCATTATAAAACCTGTGCCACTCTGTTTTTTATATTGCTTCTTCTATAGCTGTTCCAAAGACATTGATGGTCAATACCAAGTATAAATTGCTTCAATACAATGCATTCAGTAGACATCCCTGAGGAGGAGCTGATTGCCCAAATAGCTTTTTCAGGAAGATTGTTGAGTTTTTAATTAAAAAAAATCCATAGATAGAGGTGCCGGTGCTCTGTATACAAAAGCGCAGGCCTGCTTATGCCATAAAGCCCCCCATAGACAGGCAGACTCCTCCATACAACTTTCATGAGACTTACCAACAACTATGTAGTATAGTGACCTCCCTGATAGAATACATAGTGATTGGAAGGTGTAGAAAGGTCCTCCTATTACATGGTTTTGGTAGTAGAAAAGTTGGTTGTACAGAAGTTGCATGGAGGAGTCTGCCTGTCTATGGGGGGCTTAACTGTCCCTGCAAATATGGTAGTTAGAGCAGACCAATTTTTTTATGATCGCTGCTGAAGGTAACGCAGGGACCTACCCACTAGAGATTTCAAGAAACCTGTAAAGGTTGAGTCATTCTATGCATCCAGGTTTTCAAGATGACACAGCCTGGTCTGGAAATTGCAAATTTCTTAGCCTCTGGTTGTGCAGTGAATGGAGAAGTAGTTTGAGTTCACTGCTCTTTTCCCTACTCAGTATGCTCCCTTTAGTACAACTGACTGGCTCCTTAAGCCCCCCATAGACAGGCAGACTCATCCATGCAACTTCTGTACAACCAACTTTTCTTCTACCAAAACCATGTAATAGGAGGACCTTTCTACACCTTCCAATCACTATGTATTCTATCAGGGAGGACCCAGCACTTCATAGCAGTGATATATACCTTCCAATCACTATGTATTCTATCAGGGAGGTCACTATACTACACAGTTGTTGGTAGGTCTCATGAAAGTTGTATGGAGGAGTCTGCCTGTCTATGGGGGGCTTTATGCTGCTTTACCTTCTCCAAGTCTGAGCATTGACACACAGAAAACTGTACCAAATCAAATTCAGATGCTTAATTTGAATCAAAACAATAAGGTTTGCTATGTATAAATGTTAATATCTTCATAACATTTAACTTTAAGGGGTTTACCCTTTAAGCAAAGAGAAAACAAACAAAAAACAATGTATGACTTCAACAAGGAACAAGGAGGGAATTTGAGTTGTGCAAAACCACTGATTTGCCATTTGGCAGTCAATGGCTGACTGGAGACTAAAAATGTTTTTCTTTGCAGCACGGTACACTGGTACGTGCCAAATTAACAGCAAACTTCATCTCTCACAGCCATCGAAGTGAAGCTGCTTCCATACACGCCTGTGAAGTTGCACTATTCTGAATGCTGGTTTCAATGTCTGTCCTCTCTGCGATGCTGCCAGGACTTGTATTGATGACTGGTAGGTAACATTCAATTTGTTTAAACTTAAATATTTACAGCCATGAACAGTTATTAAATGAAATATTTGCTGGTTAAGCCCCCCATAGACAGGCAGATTCCTCCATACAACTTTCATGAGACTTACCAACAACTATGTAGTAGAGTGACCTCCCTGATAGAATACATAGTGATTGTAAGGTGTAGAAAGGTCCTCCTATTACATGGTTTTGGTAGAAGAAAAGTTGGTTGTACAGAAGTTGCATGGAGGAGTCTGCCTGTCTATGGGGGGCTTAAGTCTCTTCCAGGCTTTGCTAAAAATGTATTAAATTGATGTAATTTAAAAATATGTATAAGTATTTAAAGCTGCTTATTTAAAGGGTTGTCTAATGCTTATAAAAAACTATCCAACCCATATGCAATACTTAACAGAGCATTTCTTTTTACACAATAAAAAAAAACAGTGATTTAGGGATGCAAACATGGCATAGCTACTTACAGGGATCCATGGAGTCCCAACAACTAAAGTATCTACCAGAATAATTAATAATACATAATATGTAATAATCAGGGGCGTTTCTAGCGTTTTACATAATATGCGTGCGCATAGGGTCCCTGGCGCCCTCCCTCCCTGACACCAGTTCAAGAAGAGAACAGTACTGGCACGCCGCTTGTGTCAGCGATCGCTTTGGGCTGTGAGGGGGGGGGGGGGGGGGGGGGGGGGGGGGGAGAGAGATGTGTGGTATTGGTGAGGCGGAGGAAGGAGGAGCAGCCATTCCCCTCTTCTATCACCTTTACATCTCCACTACACTATCTTAAATTTGTTAGGTATTTAGGTAGAAATTTGCAAATTACAATACCAGTACATGACAGTTTATATACAAGTGTGCTCTTTAGTTTACATACCCTGGCAGAATTTATCCAGGTGGGTTACCATATGCATTTCACTAAGGAGTGTCTTCCATCTGTCCACTCTACCATAAAGGCCTCATTGGTGGGTTGCTACAGAGATGATTGGAACTCTGACAGAGTAACCATTGGGTTCTTGGTCACCTCCCTGAGTAAAGGTAGCCATACACGGCCCGATTTGCACCCAATTTTTTTGGCTGATCGACCACCCTGCGCGCTTCCGCCAGTCTCCCAGTGGTCGCTCGGCCGAAAATCAGATGGCCCCTCCTGGTGAGATAGACCATATATGGCAGTCCCCATTTAAAGTAATGGCTGGAACACAAAGGGTGCCGACCGATCAGCTGAGAGTCAATCCCTCATCGATCAAAGCAGAATCGCCTTGTGTATGGCTACCTTAACCCTCTGGGCATTACAGGCTTTTCCCCACATTTTTTGGCACAAAAAGCCTTTTCCCCCGCAATCGCGGCGGAGTACACGCAGGCGGTGTGTGGGGAGGAGAGCGGCGCCCCCTCCATTAACATGGAGGTCTATGGCGCCGCCGCCCCCTTTGGCGTCATGGATGATGCCGAAGACACAGGGCCAAAAAGGCTCAGTGTGTCTGCGGCTCTTCTGCAGAGCTGCAGGCACACGGAGAGGCGCCATTTGTGCCCTATCCCGGCACAGGTGTAGTTTGATTCACAATCAAACTGCACCCAAACTGAGTTCGGGCATAGCGCTCAGGAGGTTAAGGCACCTCTCCCCCAATTGCTCAGTTTAGATGGAAGGCCAGCTCTAGGAAGAGTCCTGGTGGTTTTAAATGTCTTCCACTTTCAGATGATGGAGGCCACTGTGCTCATTGGGTCCTTCAAAGCATCAGAAAATTTTCTGTAACCTTCCCAAAAATTGTGCCTGGAGACACTCCTGTCTTGTGTGTATACTGACAATTCATTTGGGTTCATGCTTGGTTTGTGCTCTTAAATGAACTATGCAACCTTATATAGACAAATGTGTGCCTTTTCTAAATCATGTCCAATTAACTGAATTTCCCACAAGTTGACTCCACTTAAGCTGCAGAAACATCCCAAAGATGATCAGGGGAAACAGGATGCACCCAATTATGTGTAGAATTTATTTTGGAATAAGGCTATAACAAAATGTTGAAAAAATTTATGCGCATTGAGTACTTTCCGGATGCACTGTATCTGATTGCCCAAACAGGGTTGTCATTTTTCTTCTGTTTTGTCACCAGGAATAACACAGAAAAAAACCTGACAAAGGTTCTAATTTTACACTAGATATGGTCATGTGAAGCAAAAATGTAACTTTAATATTTAAATTATATCCATACTGCAACTGAGCCAAACTTTGCAGCTACAGTTGCAGACTGCAATGTGTATTCTAATGTTGATGTTTATTTTTTTCACAATCTGTATTCTTCATGAAAAGAGCTCTGGGTTTACATATACTTGAGCCAAATTTTGGATGTGGATGAATTTGTTCCTAATGTGCTATTGGGCTCTCATTTTAGCTGGCCAGTCAGTCATATGACTATACACAGTCATGGCTTTCCACAACTGGTAGGGTCATCATCTACTCCATTCACTTGTGATCCCTAGAAGAGATGGTTAATAAGTTGCAAAAAATGTCAACATTAGCAATTAGATTGTATGCAGACTGAACAGCAGCTTGCATACAATTTTTTTTTTAAAGATCTGTTTATTGAATTTTACAGTTGTATAAACAAAAAAAAACCACAAGTACAATAAAGAAATCCCATCCCCCCACCCTCCCAACGTCTCTGTTGTTGTTGTTATAACATAAAGAAATTCACATGGCGAGGTCCATCTTGCGAAAAAATACATCCCTTAAGGAGGGAAAAGAACACTGCAATTAAAAATAGTTATACTTTAGAAGCCACACACCTCAGCTCCCCCACTCGGTCACCCCGGGGACAATGGCACTGTATCAGCCTGCTCCAACCAGGGACCCCATAACTTATCAAACTTTTGTGGACACCCACGCTGTTCAAATGTGATTTTATAAAGGGGTATGACGGCATTAGTGGAGGAGAGCCACTCACCGAAAGAGGCCTTCCACGCTGCCCTCTTCCACGCAATCAAAATTAGTTTTTTGGCATAAAAGAATAAAATACGTAGCAATTGTTTGCGGGCTAATGTCATGGACAGCGAACCCAGCAAACCCAGAAGGCAGACTCTAGGATCCACAACTTTAGGCATCCCAAGGATCAGGTGCAAGTGGTCCAGCACCTGCGTCCAAATGGACCTAATACCCGCACATTCCCAAAAACAATGCAGAATAGTACCCACTGAGGAACAACGAAAACAAGTGGGGGTAGGGATCAGGCCCAATGAATGCATCCTTTCAGGGGTATAGTAAATTTGGTGGAAAAATTTTACTTGAACCACTCGGTCCCTAGAGGAGATTAGCGAGGACATATAAGTATCCTCAAGTTCCTCCCAATCCTCTTCTTGTAGGGAGGGGAGGATAGCCACCCACTTGTCTTTAGCCCTGGCGTATCTGGGAAAAGAGAGACTCGTCAAAAAGTTATAATAACGGGAGACCAATTTGCCGTCCCCCTCCTCCCGAAGCAACAGCTCAAGTTTGGATACCTGCAGGACCAACCCATCCAGTGTATGAAGAGCATTGAGAGCATGTCTTAACTGTAAGTAATGGAAAAAGGAGTGAGAGGGTAGATTAAACTCCTCCCGGAGCTGCTCAAAGGTTTTAAACGTGCCGCCCAGATATAGCTGACCCAGCTTTTCGACCCCAAGCCTGGCCCAGAAAAGGGTCGAGGGGTGATCAAACAATGCAGGAGCCCGGGGATTGAACCACAAAGGACAGTTAGGGGAGAGCTGCCAATCCACTCCCCCACAAATGAAGCCCACTCTCCTCAGTATGGAAAGTGTGGAGCGGATCAAGGCGGTAGCCGCAGTCGATGGAGGGAGTCCGCGGTAGGGCAGCCTTCCCAAAGAGCCATAGGGTTGCGCCAGGGATGTCTCGAGGGCATAGCATGCATTATTGTCAGAGGGGTGGAACCAGTCGTAAATAGTCACTAGCTGGGAGGCTAAGTAGTAATGATAGAAATCAGGGAACGCCAGCCCGGCATATTCTTTCGGCAGGCACAGCGTCTCTCTGGCTATTCGCGGAGTTTTACCCTGCCACAGAAACGAGGTGCAGGCCGAGTCCAGTAATTTAAACGTCCTTCTGGGGATAAGATAGGGGGCGTTGGAAAAGACATACAAAAATTTAGGAAGATATATCATATTAATCAGATTAGCCCTGCCCATTAAATCCAGGGGAAGATCCATCCACACCTTGAGCTGTGCCGAGAATCGGGTAAGGAGAGGGTCCAAATTGTTAGTAGTATAGGAAGAGACGGGGAGACTCACTTGGACCCCTAAATATTTGAATCGTGAAACTACCGGGATCGGGGAAGAGAGGGGGGGTTGCGATGCAGCAAGAGGGTCCACCAATTCCAATCATCCCAATTCACCCGAAACCCGGAAAAATTACCAAAGTTGGTAATCAGCGACAATAGGGGAGTAAGAGAGGCGTGAACCTTGCGGAGGTACACCAGAGTGTCGTCAGCGTATAGGGAAATTTTTTCCTCCCGGGAGCCCACCAGAAAGCCCTGGATACTGCGCTCGCTGCGAATCATAGCAGCCATTGGTTCTATCGCCAGAGCGAAGAGCAAGGGCGATAGGGGGCAGCCTTGTCGGGTGCCCCGGGAGATGGTAATTGGTGGAGATAAAAGGGTATTCACCCGCAGGCGAGCCGTGGGATTGGTATACAGAATGGTGACCCACCTAATGAAATTAGGGCCAAAGCCCATTTTGCGCAGGACAGCCATAAGATACGGCCACTCGACACTGTCAAAGGCCTTGTGTGTGTCTAGGGAGACTACTGCTCGGGAGTCCCCGTCTTTACCTGGGTATTGTAAATTGGTAAACAGTCTACGAATATTATATCTGGTACTCCTATGGGGGATGAAACCAGCCTGATCAGCATGGACAACCGTATGCACCCACGGATTGAGGCGTAAGGCCAGGATCTTAGCCAAGATTTTAACATCAGTGTTTATAAGGGAAATGGGGAGCTTGCATACAATTTACACGCATTTGTATGCTTATGTCGAAATTTCCCCTTTGACTCTGGGCTCTCCTTTGCTCCTCAAATACAGAACATTGCAATATTCTGCCACTTCCATCTACACAACATCTTCAAGATACACCCCTTCCTATCCCCAGAGACCACCAAAGTGCTGGTACACGCTCTCATCATTTCTTGCCTTGACTACTGCAATGTCATCATCTCTGGTCTTCCACTATCTAGACTGTCAGCTTTTTAGTCCATCATGAATGGTGCTGCTCATTTACTCCTCTAACCGTTCCTCATCTGCTGCTTCTCTCTGCAAATCTCTACACTGGCTTTCATGTTGTCCAGAGAATCAAATTCTGTGCATTGCTTAAAAATAACTTCACACCTCCTGTCCCACTTACATCTCCAAACTAGTACATAAATATACGCCTAACCACCCCCTCCGCTCCTCCAGTGACATACTAATGACACCCCTGCCAATAACATCATCACCTGCCCAGCTTCAAAACTTCTCTAGTGTCGCTCCAACTTTCTGGAACTCTCTCCCTCCTTCCATTAGATTTGCTCCCACATTTGTCACCTTCAGAAAATACCTGAAAACACACCTGCAGTCTGGCCTACCCATCTTCTCATTCCTGACATCGCCACCAAGCCAGTACCACCCCCCCCCTCCTCATGTATAATCTGTTCCCCAACCTATTAGATAGTAGGCATGATCAGGCAGGCTTCTCAACTCCTCCAGTGTCTTATTCTGTATGTGTGTGTTATCTTGTGTTGCATCTCAACTCAACATTTAATGTACAGCGCTGCATAAAATGTGGGCACGATGTAAATAAAAGCTAAAAATAATAATTTCAGCGGTCAATCGGACGAAAAATTGCAGTGGCTCCTTGTAGATACACAAAGCAGGAGACTTGTGTCCCTGTGTGTTTGTGAAGGCCATTAATGTTATTATCAGAGGTGGTCTCTTACCTGTGCCCCCAGGCTCTGGAAGAGGCTCAGAGGATCTTGCATTCCTGCTTTGATCCATGCTGGCATAGGTGTTTGACTTTGACAGAGAACTAGTTAAAGATTTCTTTAAAACAGACAAGGAGACGGTTAAGGTGCCTGACGTGCAAGTCCCGATCTGCAGCTCTGAAATAACGGTGCATTGTATGTAAGATATTTCTCAATGGCATGTGGTTTTCAGAGTCACAATGGGCTTCATGTGTAATAAGAATCTCAATGCAAAGTGCCTGTTCTGCCAATATCAACCAATCAGATTATTTGTACAAGTTTCTGATCTGCGCAATTTTTTTGTTCAAGTGCACCCATGCTATATATTGTGTAGGTGTAACACTTCCAGGTATTTGTAACTTGTAAAGGACAGAGCCACCTTTGTTTGGTATCATCCAGGGTCAGCATCTGATACCTGGCCTGATATATATAGTAGCTCCAGGACACACATTGTTATACATGGGATATAGGAGAAGGAGGTTAGATACAATAGGGGAGTTAAAGTTACCTTGTCATTTGCTTTAATGATGTCAATATACATTGGCAAATCTGGCTGTGGCCAAAACAACTGTTTGAAACATTCTTAAAAATAAGCAACGCACCGGTGAACTCAGCAACACCATAAGACATGGAAGACCATGGAAAACAACTGGGGTGGATGACCCAAAAATTCTTTCCCTGGTGAAGATCAAGAACACTCTACAGGAGGTAGGTATATGTGTGTCAAAGTCAACAATCAAGACTTCACCAGAGTAAATACAGAGGGTTTATAAAATGTAAACCTGTCAGGATCCTGGGCCATCCCGTCTTGCGGGGTTGGCCCCACCAGCGCTAGTCCCCCCCTC
>CM070037.1:80627823-80642076 GCA_036250615.1 Ptychadena robeensis
ACCCATTCATTTTTGCTCTAGACCTGGAGCCATAACACAGTTGCAGTACATCCAGAGTGATGTTTTGGGTGCCTGTTGGTTCCCTTCTAATTAGCAGTTGGGTATAAGAAGTGAGATTGTATTGCTGTGTTCTTTAATCTGTTTATTTTTACAAGGGAGCCTAGAGGCAGTGTTCCGGAATATTATAAATTGATAGCTTTCATTCCGCACATACAAACACCTTACAAGCTGCCGCAGGAAGTCATATTTCCCATTGAGGGAGGAACATATCCTCCTGTGCATTCCACGCAGCAGCTGCTGGTAACTGAATCTCTTGTCAGAGGCAAAGGCTTGTGAATGTGCTGATGGCCATAGTGTAGGAGCAGGAGTGTGACTTCCAGACTGGTCTATGTGTGTGTTCCAGACAAGTTCTGGACGGTGTATAATGTCTGGGCTCCAAATAACAGGTACCTGCATGCCTGGATTTGTGAATGGGTCACAATGTGTAATTATATATGATAAAGTACTACTATGGAGGCCAAAAAAAAATACAAATTTCATGTATCTTGGCAATGCATGCCTATTTACCCATGTTTTATCCCATTATCTATGGTACATGGTACTGAAAAATAGCTGTTGACATGCCACAGATATGATGTTCTCCTATCTCCTACTTCCCTGATTGACAGCTCAGTGTTTTTCAGCCCTGCCTACTTTGTTTCTAAAGGATTACAAAGGGAATGTCCTAGTTATCTGTGCCTCCCCATTGACTTAAGCTAGGCATACACAGCTTGATTTTGTAATAGATCCAAGCACAATCGAGCGCCCTGCTCGTTCATGGCAGGATCAATGGCTCCAACTGAACAGGTGGCCAATATCGATGACGCAGCAGTGCAGAAGTTTAAATGTAGCGTGATGATGTCCTCGAATTGCATGGGTATTGACCCATGTATGCCAGCCTTTACTCCTTTTTGCACACAGGAAGTTAATATACATTTTTTTTATGATGAAACAAATAAGAAATGTTAGTTTTAGGGTTTGCATATTCTTTAAAGCAGAAGTAGCTCCACCGCCAGTGTCCTGTGCCAAAAACTGTAAGTATGCATATGTTATTATTTGTGCACAGTATGGAACTTTTCCTACTAGAGGTGCAGTCTCCTCCAGCAAAATGGGGTCTATTCTCCCCATCACACCTAGAGAGGTCCACAATGCTTTGTCTTAAGTTGCTTAACTAGCAGTTAAGAATATGTAAACGGTTTAATGTCCATCAACTAGTCACACGTGCTCTTGAGTTAGAGCTGTTTTGACATTGATGCATATACATTAGGCAGCAGTGGACCTAACTGACTAGATAAAAGTTTTTGAACTATATTTAACCCCCCTAGCGCACTGCTGAGGTCCAGATTTCCGTACCAAAAGTGCACCATAGACTTCAATGGTAAATTTTTCTTTATGTCGTAGGCCTGTAACTTCCCAAAATATGTCCGTACAAGGGTCTAATGGACATCCTGAATATAATAATGCTTGAAACAAACAATTATGTAAAATAAAAATAATTATTTTTTAATAAAAATAATGAAAAAAAAAACACAAAAATTAGGACACAAAACTATGCTGATATGTACTAAATGTCGCCAAAATAAAAAGTCCCTGATGCCCCAGATGTTCCCATTTGCACTTAACCCGCTCTTCACGTCACTCGGAGCGGGGGGGGGGAGAAGGACACGAGCAGCCGAGCAGCCGAGGAGGCATGACGCATCGGGGACACGGGGACAGCGTGAGTATGCGCTCTCCCAGAGCCCCGCATTGTACTGGACGGCAGCACCTCGTCCAGTGCGATAGTAGCAGTTGGAGCGCTGGACGAGGTGCTGCCGTCCATAACGCTAGGGCGGTTAAAAACAGTAATATACATCTTAATACATTGTCAGTTACATCTCGCCTCTTTTTAAACTTAACAAATAAATATAACAAAATATATGTTTTCTTCCTAGTCGGAATACTGGGCACTTAGCAATGACCTTCATGGATGCCGGTCATGTGACTGTGATATTGGAGGTGCATGGGATAACCAGTAAGTCTAATATATATATATATGTGTGTAATACCGTGTTTCCCCAAAAAAAAGAAAGTGTCTTATATAAATTTTTGCTCCCAAAGACGCCCTATGTCTTACTTTGGGGGGATGTCTTATTTTTCCATGAAAAAGAATACACCACTGGGGTATCAGGATGGGGGGGTCACTTAAAATGACACAGGGCAATCAGAGGGGGGAATCAAAATCGCACATGACACTCAGAGGGGGGATTACCATTTTTGTTACCACTTCTGAACCTCTTGTGTCATTTTGATTGCCCCCTCTGATCCCCCTGTCCAGAGTTACAGTACCGTACCGTATCTTCCAGGGTGCCTTATTTTGGGGGGATGCCTTTTCAGTGTGAAGCAAAAAATGTAAGGGTGCCTTATTTTCAGGGAAAGAGGTATGTTAAGTAAGGAAAGAGCACCACGTTGTAAAATGAAATATAGTTCTTTAGTACATACACAAAATCAGCAGATACAATCTTAGCATATCCTGGGCTGGACTTGTTTTTAGTGGATTCAGATGTACAGTTCACAAGCCTGTTAAGTAAACAGGAGGGGTGATCCTAGTGGAACTGCAAAAGCCTACTCATAGACAGTTAGTTCAAAATGATTAGACATCCCCTATGCCTGTGATGATTGTGTCTTACCATTTACAACTTATAATTTCTTTTTATCCTTTTATACTAATATTTTGACGTGTAAATGATGCCCTTTATTGGCTTACTTGGTCCTTTTTTAAAGGTCCCCATACAAATGACAATGTTACCATACAATTTCTGTACAATCAACTTTTGTTCTACCAAAACCATGTAATATGAGGATGTTTCTGAACCTTCCAATCACTTTGTATTCTATCAGGGAGACTGCTATACTACAGAGTTGCTGGTAGAGCTAAAGGAAATTGTATGCAGTGATCTAAAGGTGTGGGTTGCTTTAACCTCCTGAGCATTCTGCTGGAGAAATCTCTCGTTGAATTTCATTAATCATGAAACTCACCCCAAGATAACTGTGGGCAGACACACCTGTCTGCTGAATTCCCCTGGCGATTCTCTGGATTGGCATACACACCAATCCTTCTGGGTCTGGGCGGTAGGTGGCACCATAGACCTCCATGTTTTTCCCAGCATGATTCAGCCATTACTGGTGACTGCGGAATCGTGCTCGGGACATCCCAAAGAGCGTAAATCATGTCGGCACTGTGATCGCCCTTTTTACAAAATTCTGCCATGTGAGCAACACTCAGGAGGTTAAAGGCCATAAGACAGGTTGTTTACTTTTTATTGAGGGTGATACTATCTAATTGTTTTCTGTAAAAAAATAAGATTTTTTACAATATTTTGCAACTAGGTGCTCTTCAGAGAATGGTCAGTGCCGCTGCAGAAACCACATGGTTGGCAGACAGTGTAATATTGTAAAATCTGGCTTCTATCGCATCAACTTGGATCATTACACCTATGAGGCTGAGTCTGCACTACTCCGACAGGTAAACATTGCACAACAGGGGTGGTAAGATATCAGGAAGATGGGCTTGGTATTACAAGGAGCATAGTTGGTTGCTTGTGGATATAAAGTAGTAAATTCAAGTCATGGTATGTACTAAAAGTCTGCATCTAGACACGTTCTATGTGATTTATTAAACTGTATGCAACAGCAAACCTTTTTTTCAGTATTGAATAAATTTGAAAATAGTTAAATCATCTGCCAGGTTTTAATCTGTGATCTGTGTTAACCCAACCCTGTTACATTCTAAACTTCAACAAAATGTTTTAGCTATGCATACACTTTAAAGCAGTGGTTCCCAAACTGGGGGTGCAAAAGTATTTCAGGGGGGCGCTGTCCCTCATTCTTAACCTGTGTTTGAATGGGGAGGGGGCTCGATAATGTCCTGAAATAGAATAGGAAGGAAAGTTTAGGAATCACTGCTTTAAAGTATGTGTAGAGTAAAAATTATTAAGGGGGGTTGTAGGGAAGGTTTATTTGAAGTAATCCCCCAATGTTCTGAAAACCCCTGAGATGTTTAGAAACATGGGACCCACCAACTTAAATCAAAATTACACAAAAACTGCACCCATAGTCACCTACATCTGTATGGGGGGCTAACCCGTTCCCACACTATTGAGAACTAACTTTAGTGTTCTGCTAGAAATACACCCAAAGTTTTTTGGCAGCTACAATTTACCAATATTAAGGCTTCTGAGGTTCTGTTTATAAGGCTCAAATATGCTAAACAATCTGGCCATCTTCTTTGCAGTAATGGCTCTGTATTTTTCTATAGGGATGCTCTGTGTTTGAGCGGGAACATATGGTGGGTCGCCCAGCTACATGGACTGGACCCGGATTTGCTCTGGTGCCTGAGGGTGGAGTTATAGAATTTCAAATCAGCAATATTCCATTCTCCATGGAGTATGATGCTATCATACGCTATGAGCCCAAGGTAAGCAGTTTTAAATTATATACACAGATTTCCAAAGACATTAAGAGAAATGAATAACATTATAAAATACTATAGGAAGTTCACTTTTTAATTTCTGTGATATATGCATAATATATGTATGTGTGCATTCATTAGCAGCGATGTCAGGGAAGCGTTTAATTTATTGTATGACTCACTAGATGAAACCTAATTATGGAGTAGCTTTATAATTTCTCCTGAATTATTTTATGCTCCTGTTTCATGCATTTCATTAGCTGGAATCCGTGTCTTTCTTACTGTTCACTGCTATGTTTTTGCTTAGTCTCCGGAGATATGGCAGCAAGTGAAGATAACCATTATCAGGCCTGGGCCCATTCCATCCAGCAGTCCCTGTGGTAACACCATCCCTGCTGATGATGTCATGACTTCTTCATTTCCAACTTCGTCCCGGTGAGTTCTTGGGTGCCCTACACTTTTTTGATAGCTCGATGTAATCACTTATTTTGATGGATAATGAATTGTGTCCTTCGAATACAGCTTTACCAATATCCATTTTTTCTGTGAATACATTATACTTTATTTTTACAATATAGAGAGAATCCAGTAAAGAATCAATTTAGCATTGTGTTACGTTCTGTGTCATGTAATACAATCTCTGAGCCACAGACTATCATTCATCTAATAGGAGGCCAGAGCGCCTGTATTGGAAATAGAAAGAAAAGAAAATATTTTATAGCATTATATAATCAATATGGGGAACTCCTTGCCTCAATAGATCATGGCCAACCCCCTAATTTAAATAATACAAACACTCTACCAGGGAGCAGAGGGTCATGTGCCAACCCCTCCAGCCCAAAAGTATCAATTTTGATTAATTACAGTGTTAGCAAAGTACAAGGCTCAACCCCTGAGGAAGCCAGAGAAACAGGGATGAAACGCATCAAATAGAATATATATATATATATATATATATATATATAAAAGGAGCTATAGTACTATTCATGATGGACTGCTCATGTGATATATTTGATCTTTTTAATTATTTTTACTGATGATTTAATTATAACTTTGGTCCTCTCTATGGTAATAAAGACGTTTTATGTTTATACTAAGTTGTGATGTAAATTAATTTCACATTGTCTCAAACCCCAATTTGATTATTTTGGGCGGAGGGGGTTGTCACATGAAGGGTCAGAGCAGAGGGCTGCTCCCTGGTAGGGTGTTGGTATTATGTTATAGAATTTGTAATCTTTTTTAAACTATTTAAAGCTATTTTTTCGACAGTTTAAAAAAAAACATGTGAAATTATAGTTTCCAATTATGTATGTATATTTGTTGGGTGTTAAGCTGGCCATAGACACGGTGAGTCTTAATTTCACGCCAAATGCATGATGGTCAATCTCCCACAACTACAGAAGTTCCCACCTTGGAGTATCGACACAATATTTTTTTTGGCCGATCCTGCCTGCAATCTGATGAAAATCCCTAAATTAGTGGCACACACTTTCAGTCAGTTCTGCAGACAACTCATCACAGCATGGTGACGTCGCCTACAAGATGGCCGGGAATTGAGGTGTCTATGGCCGGCATCAGTTGGCAAAATGTATTTGACAAATTTAAATTGCACTCTTTGTATACAATGGCAATGTAAAATGCAATCCCCATTCTTTACAGGCATGTTGTCTTGGCTCAGCCAATTTGTTTAGAGCGTGGAGTCAGTTACACCATTCGCCTGGACTTCACCAGGTACAACCTTCGAGAGAAGGTACCAGGACCCAACATTCTTATAGATTCGGTAAGGACAGCACTTTGTTAATGCTATAACATAGAAGTGTACCATGGTTGCAGTGCAGTTATTGAATAGAATTCTAGACTGTAAACAACTGTTGAGGTCATCATACACATAACAATTTGGCTTAACTATTTTTGCAAAATTAACTATAGGTTTACCAAAACTGAATAATCTATCCAAATTAGTTGTTGGTAGATTTAAAGACAGTGTACATAGAGATTGAAAGATGTGTGGTGAGCTTAGGCCTTTTTTAAGTACAAAACAATTTACTTTTTTGGCAGTAAATCATTAATCTATGTGTACTTCTATATCATAGTTGGTGCTTGTCTCCCGTTACTCCTCCTTGGAGATGTTCATTGCTGGAGACCCTGCATCCATTCAACGCAAGGAAACATTTGAGAAATTGCGTTGCCACAGCAGCAACATCAATGTGTTGAAATCAGCAACCAATGAAGTTTGCAGCAAGCTTATCACCAGCATGTCTGCCGTCATCCATGATGGAGCCCTTGGTAAGAATGTGGATAGAGTAGAAGTATTCAAATATTAGTTAAGGTTTAAAGCTCATTTACCTGTGTTTAGGAAGCTAATCAACACTGACAAAACCATATATATACATGCACAACTACATGCAAAACAGTGGGTAGCAGGTCAGACTCGATAGACCCTTTTAGGTCTGATTCACAACTAGGTTGGGTAATGCATGTTATATTCAATGGATGTTTTCAAATTAAAATGCACGTCAACAGACAAATTTCGTAAGTGTGAGTCAGGCCTAAGTTTTTTCTGTATTTATATATTAGGGCATTAACTGACTAGTCCAGGGGTTAGTAAACTTTATGACTTGTGTGCTACAATGTCCGGATTCCTCACATGCCCAGCTTTATTGATGATGCTTGGAGCCTGTAATCTTTTAAAATTTTCTGTATGCTTTTAACCAAAAAATCATACTGCCAGGAAGGTCGAAAAAAGGGAAAGAATTTTAAAAAATTATAAACGTAACTGTCATATTTCAGTAACAGTACAGAGACATTGGCCACAAGGTACTCTGGCTCTGCTCATTCACTGCAATAAGCAGAGACAAAGTGGATTTTCAGACTTTTCTCGGTATTATACTCGCCCATTGCAGGGAACAAGCAGAAGGGACCCAGAGCATCATCAAGGTGACAACGAGCCAGATTTAAAAGCTAGGGCCATATCGGGACTAGTCGATTAATCGACTTTTGAGTCCACCACTCCTGAGAGGAGTCGACTAGTCATCTCTCCGCTTTTTGGCCTTTTTAGCATGAGAAAGAGACTCAGGGAGATCCCATCCCTACCCATGAATCCAATGTTTTCCTGTCTTAATATTATTTTTAATATATATATACCCTATATGGGTGAAATTTATTGTCTGTATTTCATTTTATGGCTGGTAAAAATGTTAACTGAAGAAGTTCATAGGATTTTGTATTTGGCAGGGTATGCTTCCCAGCATTTCTGTTTTATTAGTTTACTATTTTTGGCTCTATATAATTTTGTATTACAGATGTAGGTATCACATGTTCTACTGCCCTCTTGTGTTAAATTAACATTGATATCTTGATGGAAGACCGGTCTCACAAAAATAAATGGATTTCTGCATTGTATTCATAAGGAGAGAATGTTTTTCTAATAGTAAATATTTTTCTTTTCTAGCTTGTAATTGTGACCCTCAAGGGTCTCTGAGCTCAGAGTGTGACCCATATGGAGGACAATGCCGATGTAAATCAAATGTCATTGGACAACGATGTGACAGATGTGCCCCTGCAACATACGGATTTGGACCTTCTGGATGCAAAGGTAACTTTTACACTAAGGTCATGTTTCCACTTTTGCGTTCTGCCACAGTTTAAATCGCGGTGAAGTGCCCGCGGGAGATCGTTAGCACCCAACGATCTCCCGCTGCCTCCAGCGATTCAAACCGCGGCATGGACCACTTCCTGGCTGATCACGTCTATAGAGAGTGATGGGCGCAGTTAAGAATCCATGGAGGGAGAAACTGTTTCAACCATGTCCATTCACCTCTATGGCCGTGATCAGGGGGACTGCAGCTGTGGAGGTAGCCTTATTCAAATGTATGGGCGCCATCAACTGCGAGACAAGCCCTTATTGTATAGAAAATGGCTTTAATATGTAATGGGCAGGAAATTTGAGGAAAAGCTATTTCGTGTGGATGATACTTGCCATTCATTGTGGGCTGGGGTGGTATAGTCAATGCTCTTGCATATCATTCTGCAAATGACATTAATTTTTTGGTTTCTAGCTTGTGACTGTAACCTGGAGGGATCCACGCATCGCTTCTGTGACCAATACAATGGACAGTGTCCTTGTCGGCCTGGGGCATATGGCCTGAAGTGTGATCGCTGTCAGCCCGGGCACTGGGGTTTTCCAAATTGTCGAAAGTGCATATGCAATGGTCACTCAGAGGAGTGTGACCAGAGGACAGGAGCGTGTCTGAACTGCCGTGATAACAGCTTGGGCGACAGATGTGAAAGGTGATTTAAATTTCTGGTCACCATGATGGTTGTCTGCTTGCTCATGTTTCTGGTTTATTACAGGCATTAATCTTTATATTACAGATGTGCTCCTAGTTTTTATGGAAATCCTGTCCTTGGATCAGGTGATCATTGTCGGCCATGTCCATGTCCTGATGGTCCTAACAGTGGGCGACACTTTGCTGTATCGTGTCACCAAGAACAAAGATCAAGACAGGTCATCTGCAACTGCAACCAGGGATACACAGGTGAGACAGCAGTCAGGGCAATGGATGAATTGCATTAAAGGTTTGCTATCTGCAATCCCACCAAATATTTTTCTTCTATGTATCTCTGTCCTTCTTGTGGCTTTATCCTCAGCCATTAGGCCACTGGCCAGCTAAAAATTTCTTCTTGGATAGTGTAATGAGAGTTGGTTGGGGTTAGCCACGACTTCTGTGAAATGCAGGTTTATGATCAGTAATCCAATATTTACAGGGGGTACAAAAGAGGGGGTTTAACATCTTAAATATAATAAAGGTTTAAGTAAGTTGTTTCAGCTAATAGTTGCATATAAATATAGGCACATGTCCCTTTATCCTAATTTACATATGCCATTCACTTGAAAAGCTTCCCTTGTGTACAAGTGTGCAAGGGTAATGCTGTTGTTCTATTGCAGTGGTTTCCAAACTTTCCTTGCAGGGTTCCCCTTTCTATTTAGGGAAACTATCGAGCCCCCCTCCTCCCTATTTGAACACAAGTAAAGAGTGACGGCCAGCGCCCCCCTTGAATACCTTTGTGCCCCCCAGTTTGGGAACCACTGATCTATTGGCTGCTGAAACTATGTGACTTCCTTTGATGAGTCTAGCTGGCAGTCACTAGGCTTGAGCATTATCACAACTCTATCACCACTCCTCCTAACAACCAACATGCAACAAGGAAAGGGGTGGTGAAGAAGTGCTGAAGAGATGAGTACATGTTGGTCACAGGTAGAGTGCCCTTTGCACCAACTTTGTCTTAAATAGGAAACAATGCATTGTCTTTTTAAAACACAACAAGTTAATATATTGCAAAGCAGGAAGAGGGTCCTGGATATGTAATGAGCCATCATGGCTGCCACCATATACCTTTATTTTTACAAACTGTTACAGATGCTTAATGAGATTCTGAAAATACAACATTGGTGAGCACATTGCACGAATTCTGAAGTTGAGCCAATCAAGCGCAACAGCTGCTGAATTTGATTGGCTCAACGTCAGTCTACTTGCATGCTAATATCACATTGTCATGATCTACATCTCTACTAACTTGAAATATAAACACTCCTTTATGCCCTCATGCATAATACAATGAAAACGTATCCACTTTGCCCACATCAGCATCTTTATTATTTCTTCATTTCTGCACTAAAAATATGTAATATGTAATGAAGGGTTATTACTGAGCAGGACATTTTCCTTTTAGCTGAATTCACAAACAAAAACCATTTGCTGGTGGCAGCCATTCTGTCCATGGAGGTAAAAATGTTTACTGATAGAGCAGTCAACCATTTTGTACAGTGATGGCAGCCATTTTGTGTGCCAGTGTGAAGTTTTCGACAAGTGGTACCTTTAATTTTCTGCATGTTTTACAGGACTTGTAAAGAGGTCAGGAAGGGCCCGGCGTGAGTAAATGACTTCTCCTTGCCACCACCCCATGCATGGCTTTCCCTTTACTCTAATGGAGAAGTTACTGAATCATGCTGACAATAGATAGCAGATATTAGAGTCACTTTCAAACAGTGTTTAAGGCATGGAGCTGCATTGTTCCCAATGAGCACTGCTAAGCATTCCAGGCCCTGAGGAAGCGAAATATAAACTATGGAAGCTCCCACTTATTCTCATTGGGCAACAAGCAGAGGTGTTTTCTGTTTGAAGGGAAAATTCATTATTAATGTTGGGCAAGGAGCCACGCTTTATGCACTAATGTCGCAGTTGTGTGATGCTTTCTCATCTCACCAGTCACAGCTGAAAGAGCCAGTACATGGAAATCCCTTCAAGCAGTACTTTTTCCTTCAGTTATCAGTATGTAGCAGACTCCTTTTTTGTACTTTATTTTAAGGCAAATAAATGGTCATTTTAATGCTGATCTTCTATTAATGGACGGCTGCCGTATTGAGTTCACTGACTCAAAATACTGACACAAGCATTTATAGGAGATATTGGACATGGCTGTCTCCTGTTCTTTTAAGAGGTGTGGGCCTACAGTCTAACCATTTCATGATAATAAGTAAATCACAGTGCACTGGAAACGACGTGTTAATGGTAATAATAAAGCTTACATTGGCGATATACAACACATTACCAAATGCACTCCTTTATTGCTTAATGCATATGGCAACACACACGTGTCAATGGTCTACCATTCTTTAATGCAAATTTGTTGCTTTGCAGTAATGGCAACACAAAACATCTAGTGTGAATGGGCCCTGAAGACTATCAAAGTGCATTAACCCAAAGAACCTAGTCACAATTCACTTTTTACAGAAATTTCATGACAAAAAAACAAAAATGATTACTAAATGATAATACTAAACTGATCATGATTGACATGATAACATGAGTCAGAACATTTCATTCAAGCAGGATCAAGCGCTCAAGGTGTGTAATGTTTGATTTCCGAATGATCGTTCACCGCGACAGCACAGCAATTGATCTTTGTCTCAAACGCAAAATCTACCTGTATATTAATACCTTAAAGCGGACCTACCACCTGGGAGGTCATTCAGCATTATCAGCTGCAGCTCAGCCGATATTGCTGAGATCCTTGATTATAGAAAACGAATCTTCTTCTAACAGCTGAAGGGGAGCTTGTTAGGAGTGCTCCCCCTCCCACTGCCTTACGTCTCGCCTAGGCAGCCGAAATGGTGTGTGGGAGATCTCTCCCAGGCAGGAAATCGTCAGCAGCAGAATCCCCCTCTTCACAAACCCCCCCCCCTACGATTCTCTGCAGCTCTGATCGAGAAGACACAGGAGGTGGAGTGGAGATGGGAGGAGAGGGGGGGTCAGTGTGGGTGGAAGTCTGCAGATGCCAGGAGCCAAGATGCTAGCATGAGAACTGCAAGCAAGTGAAAACAGTTTAGTGTGGGGTTTTTTTGTGTAGCAGTTTCCCAGCATCATCACTGCTGACAGGTGAGTATTGTGTCTGTTTAATGTATGTCTGTTTTTTTATTTTGAGTGTAAAACCGCTTTAAGTCATGGTTGGGATCTGCATTATAGGTACAGGCTCCAGAATTGTTTTTGTTGTGACAGCATCATTAATGGCATTGTTATCCCCAGGACCTCGATGCGATGAGTGCTCTCCTGGATTTTATGGAAATCCATTCCAGGTTGGAGGACGCTGCCTGCCCTGTCAATGTAACAACAATATTGACATGAACGACATTGGATCCTGTGACCGGCGCACAGGCCTGTGCCTGAAGTGCCTGTACAACACAGAAGGACGATTCTGTGAGCAATGCCGCAATGGATACTATGGCGATGCTTCAAGACGCAACTGCAGGAGTAAGTAATTGGATGTGTCTGTAAATATTATTTTTCATTCATAGAGCATCTATAGTCATTAATTAGTTAAAGGTTACAACTGCTGTCTCTGTGCTGTTTTTTTTTTTGTTGTGATGGGAAATCCAACGTTTTATGACTCTCTGTAAGAAATTATCATTCTTCACTCAAAAATCTATTATTTCCTGTGTTTTATAAGATATCACATGGTATAGTAATGTATGTATTATGATCTTCAATCTATAGCTAAATATACATTGTAAAAGGCTTATGCAGCAGACCATCTGTTGGGTGTCAATCAGATAGCCTTACCTCATAGTTGAATGTATAAGCTGAGCATGCTCAGTGAGATGTGGGTGTGAAGTATCTATTCTTGTGAAGTATACCTTATATGTAATAGCAGAAGTTATATATACTGATGAGCACGTGTGTCTGGGACAGAAGGAGAGAAGGACCACCATGCTGCACGCGGTAAGACCACGCTGCTAGGTTAGCTAGGTTAGCTAGGATGAGATCTTTGTATATTAATTCTTTGTATTGTAACTTTTTTAATATAATAAACAAATCTCTTGTTTAAGCAACAATTTTCTGTTCTTTTGATAAATGGCGGTTCCTTATCGAACGCGCTATTTTACACTCTCACCAGAACAAGAACAGAGAAATTGGATAATTTGGTCTTGTGACAACAATCAGATTTCGTCTGATTTTGCAAAGATCTCTCACAGATCTTCCCAAGCTAGGTTGCAGATGCCTTTAACAATTTCTGGAAAAGATGATTTGTATTCTGTTGTTTACCCCTTATTACCATTATGCTGACAAGCTTCAAACATAGTTGATGTGACTTTTAATACAATTCTTTTGCTTTCTTTTCCAGCGTGTGTCTGTAATTTTCTGGGAACTGAACGCGGTCAGTGCACCTCCAGGGATGAGTGTCTGTGTAACAAATCAAATGGCCAATGTCAGTGTTTGCCTAATGTCAAAGGCCAGAGTTGTGATCGCTGCAGTCCCAACTTTTGGAACCTGGCAAGCGGAAAGGGATGTGTTCCCTGTAACTGTGACCCCCACAATTCTTTCAGCTTAAGTTGCAATGAGGTTGGTGCCTCTATACAAAAATATAAAGCCTGTCCTTTATAATCAGTCCCTTTGTTAATCTAATTCCAACTATTGCCAGAAGTATTGGCACACCCACTCCAAGTCACTGCATAATGTGTTCCAATCACTTTACAGTCAGGAGTCTATAAGATCAAGCACCCAGGCCTGCAGGCTGCTTCTAAAAAACATTTGTGAAAGAATGGGTTGCTCTCACAAGCTCAGCAAATTTTTGCGTGGTACACTACTTTTCTCACTACATTCTGACAAGTGTATAGTTTATAGTGGTGAGCAGTACAGGCAATATTCATATTCACAAAACATCAAAAAATTTTGCCTAATATTCACAAAAATTCAAGAATTTGTGATCTCCAGTCACTATTACCTTCATTAACCTTCTGGGCTTTGCGCACGTGGCACGTTTTTTTTTTATAACCGTGCCACGGTCAATTGCGGCGGAGCACGACATGATGCATGAAACTCAGCTTTTTACTCGGGCTGAATGCTCAGAAGGTTAAGCTAATCGGCACTTGTACATGAGCATATTGCGTGGTAGTTCCGAGTACTGATGTAAAAAATCTAGAATTTTAAATAAAAATATAGCACTATATTCCAGATCTTCATGAATTCTCAAAGTGCCGATATTTGCAATACAAAGTTGTGATTAGAATATTTGCAATCAACACTAATAGTTATTTGCAGGGGGTTATGGTATGGGGTTTTATTTTAGCAGTGCAGTATAGGCGAATTTTATAATATACCCCTAGGACAGTGTCTCATACAGGTATTGTTAGGTTCCTGCTGGGATTTGAACCCAGAACTCGGTTCTGGGTTGCTTAGCAGAGGTGGCGAGTCTGGCTGTGTGCCACT
>CM070037.1:80658119-80668278 GCA_036250615.1 Ptychadena robeensis
ACGCGCCCGGAATCGATCGGGCCAGAATCCGGTGGGAATCCTGCACGTGTATGGGGGCCTTTAAAATTCAACTATCTCTACTCTTCTATGACCATATGCAGGGGGTCTGCTTTTTAACTTGTAATGTAAAAGTCTGATCCCTTGTCACTAAAAAATAATAATTTAATCCATTTTGAAACAAGCCTGTTATATAACAAAATGTGGAAAAAAGTGCTGTAAATACTTTTCGCATGCTCTGTACATCAATATTCAGACTTGTTACTTAGTACAAAGTTGAAGTGCTATAGGCAGCCATTACAGCCTTAGGGCTTGTTTCCACTACTGCGGTTAGATGCCCATGCGGTTTTGCGTGTGGTTGAACGAGGTCAGCCGTGTGATGGGATGCGGTTTGCGGGATGGGTTTTTTTGCCCCCGACCGCGCCCATAGGAAATAAATGACCTCGTCCATTCATGTCAATCGATGCGGTTGGACACGGATTGCAGCACGCGGATGCGGTCGGGCGTGGCATACAGTAGGGTGGTGTTCAGAACCGCAGCCACAACTGCGTCCGCCCGTGAGTGCACAGGTGGACACTGGCCCATTTATTTGCTATGATTGCGGTCGGTAGCAGCCGCATGGATAGAACTACATCCATGCGCATCTGACCACTGTAGTGCAAACAAGCCCTTATGAAGCAACAAGTGTTGTAGATCTGGATTATGGACTTTACAAAAATATACAAATCCTCTCAAGCTCAGTCAGGTTACATAGGGACAGTCTGCCATATTCAGGTCTCTCAATAGATTATCTAGAAAGTAGAGCGGTTCTCTTTAGCCCAGTCTGAGGTCCCGAGTACTCTACAGGTTTTCATTGAAGAGTATATCTATACTTTGCTCTATTCAGCTTTTCCTCAAACTGACCAGGCCAAAGTTCATTGTCCCAATATGTGCCACCCAACAGCATGAAGCTGCCACCACCTTTTGGGATGGTATAAGGAAAATGATCACCAGTGCCTGGTTACATACAGACATAAAAGACAAACTTTTCAAATATGGTTTTATGAGACCAGAAAAATATGTTCCTTACAGAATATGAGGACTTTAGGTGCTGAGGAGAGGCTTTTGTCTAGCAACTCTGCAATAAAACCCAGGCATTGTAGGGCTGCAGTTACATTTGGAGTCCATCTGTGGAGGTCAGATTTTTTTGGTTGTCGCTCACCTCCTTGTACTTGACTGTTCAATTTGGTCAGACCAACCATCGCTAGAAAGAATCCTGGCTGTCAACCATTTTCATTGGAGAATTGTGGCGGCCACAGTTCTCTTGGGAGCCCTTAGTGCTGCCAGTTTAGGTTTTGTAGGCTTGAGTTCTGCAGGGAGTTTCTTCCTCACAGCTCTTCCTTGGCTGATCTGCATTGTTAGCTATGAGCCTGTCCTATAGAGAGGTGTGTGCCTTTTCAAACCATGCCCAATATATGATTTACAACAAATGGACTCCAATCAAGGTATAGAAACATCTCAACAGCGACCCACCTGAAGAAAATTTCGAAGTGTTGTTTCAAAAGTTCGGAATACTAAATGTGATAGTTCAGAATTTTCTATTTACAAAATTGTATAAAACAAAGTTTTCACATTGTTATTATAGGGATACTAAAAAGCGCAGGTGATTCTATCACCCAGTAACATGTCCATACACAATCAATCCATTTGTCACTCTGGGCTCACTGGTCATGTTACTGTCCTCCCTTAGTGCTGGAGGACCCTTTCACACTATCTGTGCTGTGTTTTTGCCAATAATGGACGCAGTAACACATTGCATCTCCCATACAGAAGTATGTGAAATGCTTACAGTGCACCTGCAAATATGAATACTGTAGGCCATTTCAATAATGCACAGCATTGTGTGTTACCAAAAACACAACTGCAGCTCTAGTGTGAAAGGTACACAAGTCTCTACCCTGCGGTGACCCTAGCTGCCCTGTACTATTCCTAGTAGCTAGTGCGAACAGCCCTTACTTCCCAGTCTCCCTGGGTCCTGCTCCTGTTGTTTGGCACAGACTTCCTCTGTAGATGTGGGTGGCAGTGGGGCACATACGCCATTTTAGATCCTGGGACAGTCCTTATTTGGAAAAGTTGGAAGGCATGCTGCTGCACCAAACAATAACACTACCATTTAGCTGCTTCGTGAAAGTAATGCACCCCACCATGCTACTTGCTGTTTTTTCCTCGTAAGATATAGGAGTCTCTGCCCTATGTTTAGAAGTTCCCATTTTAATATCACAAGAGCTCATTAGAGAAACAGATTTGTGTTCCACCTGACGAGAAAAAGGACAACATCACCATCTAAGGGCAAGTCTTTTTGGCGACAAGATAATGGAAAACTACTGGCAAGCAAAGAAAAGGGAGTAAATCATTCGTCTTATACGGTGTCTCCAAATTAGGTGTTTTCAGAGGCAAACGGTCAGTCGGTTACGTAAGGCTTTCGCGTCACCCTGTGACACAGCTTGTTGTCTCCACCCGTGTCACGTGACACAAAGAGTCCCGGTCACGTGTTAGGCGACTAAAGGCTTCAGGAAGTGCGTCCAGCGAAAGGCTGTGGATGTTCGTAGGGCCCCGGTTGGGGGGGCGCTTGGGATCCGAGCGGAGTGAGGCGACCTGTACCAGGTCTCTACGGCAGCCGGGAGGGAGCGGCCTCCAAGGCGGGGGACTGGGACTGGGCTCGTCTCCAGTGGAGGCCTCCCGCGGCCTCTGTCATTAGTTGAAGGCCAGTGAGGGTGAGTCAGCGGAGAGTCGCCTAATCCGACATCCCCGGGTCCCTGTGTGCCAGCGGGGAGGGCTTCGTGTTTCCAGATCTGTGCCAAGGCAGTGAGGGGATATGCTGGCACTAATAGGGCTAGCAGCGATATGGCATCCCTGCGTGCTGGGGGGAAGGGGACACATAGCATCATCTATAGACTGTGCAGTGTAAGATGGAGAGGCCCAGGTTATATGTATACTGATCACAGGGATGGATCTCATATAATGTCAGATGGTCATCCCTCGTCTGTATACATTGTGTGCTTATAGGATATATACATACACTGATCACAGGGATGGATCTCATATAATGTCAGGTGGTCATCTCACATCTCTATACATTGTGTGCGTATAGGATGTATACATACACTGATCACAGGGATGGATCTCATATAATGTCAGGTGGTCATCTCACATCTCTATACATTGTGTGCATATAGGATGTATACATGCACTGATTACAGGGATGGATCTCATATATTGTCAGGTGGTCACACCTCCTCTCTATACATTGTATACTTATAGGATGTATACATACACTGATCACAGGGATGGATCTCGTATAATGTCATGTGGTCATCCCTCATCCCTTTACATTGTGTGCTTATAGGATGTATACATACACTGATCACAGAGATGGATCTCGTATAGTGTCAGGTATGATGAGCAGGAGATCAGGCATTGTCTGCCTGTGTCATCTAAGGCCATTGTTTATATGTGCACTGTCCCTGGCATGGCTCCTATGTATGTCAGTGCTGATGAGAGGTGGACATCTGTCATCCATTTTCCTCATCTGCTCATAGAATAAGCGGGTACAAAGCGGGTTCCAGGCATGGCTCCTGGAGCTGGACATCTGTTTGCCTTTTTACTTTGTCTCTTGGCTATAGGTTGTATGTATACATATACACAGATCAGAGGTGTCTCTGTCTCAGCGCTGTTGACAGATGCACCGCTGTCATCTCATCTTTTATTACATGTTGTCTTATGTGTTATAATGCAAACCTGTATGTGTGTGTGTGTGTGTGTGTGTATATATATATATATAATTTCAAGGATTGACCTTCTGATTAAGAAGTACCCCAGAAAGCACCTGTATATTTGGCATCGCCTTGTCCTCTGTATGATTGTTATAGAATTGTAAGTTTATTGCTGACAGAGTTTTGCAGTGGTATTCTATACTCTTCAGCCAACACAACTTTAAAAACAATATCCCTTGTGTACCAATAGTGGGATACTACTTTTGATCACAGAATATCCAGGTTCCAGCGGTTTTTGTTAGGCCAGCTTCACATCTGTTAGGTCTGATATTTCAGGTATACAGTGCATGATATTGCACCAAGATTAGCAGGAGAGTTGCAGCGCCATTCATTCTTAATGGGACGCTAATGCACCTTTTTGACTATAGTACATTGCAATGGAACAAACTTCATGTACTCATCGGGTACAAATATAATAAGTAGGTTATCCTTAAGAAGGTATTAACTTTTATTTATTTAGCGCCAACATTACTCAGCGCTGTACATTTAAATAAAGTTGAGATGCAAAACATGATAACACACAGGTACAGTATGTGACACCGCTGAGGACCCTGCCTGATCGGTCTTACAATGTAATGGAGAGGTCCTAATTATTTGTATACATGGAATCGATTGGCACAATTCTAAATTAGAACAGTTCAAAGTGTACCACATCCTTTAATACAATAGACCAACCAAAGAACGTGTTTGTAAAAGAATATAGTAAATGTTATTTAAACATCCTACAAGAGGATCAAAAGAAATGTTCATCCTTTAGGCACCAGTAACACGTATGTCTATAAATGCCACGCTTCCAGCGCCTTAATAAGCCCTGTTGCCTGGAACAAGCATCACTATTAGATTGTAAGCAGCGCTACATAATATGTTGGCGCTATATAAATAAATGATAATAATAATAAAATTAGATATCCCCTGTCACTTTTTGGGTGTTCGGCTGATAGAAATAACTCTAAAAGAGATTAGGTTGTTTCTGAAGGCTCCCCCTGAATTTAATGATTTAATGCGCTGTCCCAATATTTCTGGCAATTATATGTACTGCTGTGACAA
This sequence comes from Ptychadena robeensis, assembly GCA_036250615.1. Classification (NCBI taxonomy): domain Eukaryota; kingdom Metazoa; phylum Chordata; class Amphibia; order Anura; family Ptychadenidae; genus Ptychadena; species Ptychadena robeensis. The sequence goes on from CM070037.1 coordinate 80,662,976, forward strand.
CAATGCTGCACTGTCATTTGTTGCTGCTGCTTACAACCTTACCGCTGAATTCTGTGTTGACAGCAATGCCTCAGTAGCTTAAACCTTCCCGCTGTGAGCTGTAGTGTCTGGTAGGAGGTGTGTGTGAGAGGCAAAGGGCAGATTTGGCTCAGGGAAGCTAAACTTAGTGCTTTGTTTTCATTAGGCTTGTATGTCACATGGTAATTCATTGCAGGAACATTCCTCTTATTACTTCAATGAGCAATCATTTCAAGCTACAGTACCTATTGCTGCAAACTTAAAATGAAAGATTGACTTCCCATAAATTCATGGTCATGGCTATTAATTACAGCTCACACAAAGACGGGGCTGAATTACACATTGAACATATGCATATTGTCATTGTCCGTGCTGCCCAGTGATCTGGCTCAGGCTTTGGTCCTGTGGAAGGCCTATTACTTGGCTGTAATGGAACTCTTTCAATGACAGCAGCCGGGTGCCGTCAAGTGAAATCTATTCCTCTTTGTTCTGCACAGATGGCCACCGAGTAATCCTGAAGCCACATTAGATTCTGTCATGATTAGACTCGGAATGGTTAATGTAATGCAACAGCTTATGGAGATCTCTATCTATATCATCTGTGTGTATTCAAGTCGTTGTATTCGGGCCCATGTTTAGGCCTTGTTTTTTTAGAGATATGTCTGAAAGATTCCTCCCACCAATTGTGATACATAGACCGCTGCTTACCATGTAGAGGTGTATCTCTGTTCTCTTGTACTCTGCCAAGGGTTGAAGCTGAACTCTGCATTTGAACCTGATTTGACTTGGTATCTATAGGACAAGACAAGGACAAGGAGATGTACCACACAACAAAATAAATCCATTTAATGGCTGAGCTCATTAGTCTCCTGCTTCTGTGGGAGGTAGAACTCCTCTCGGTATTACTGTATTACAGCAGAGAGAAATGAGGTCTTCTCGTCTCTTAGACAGGGCGTGTTGTATTAGAGAATTGAGAATCTCAGTTCTGGATAAACAGAAAAAACATTTATGCTAGATTAAACCTTACCTATTTATGTAATACATCTGTTGCAAAAGGTGGGCATATAAAAGTCAACCTTATCTCAATCTATCTTAAGCTAGCCATACATGTATCGACTCTGCAGTCGTTTCCAGAACAGTCAATCAGTGTGCGCATTCATGGAGATCGTTCAGGGAATCAAATGCACACATCTTAAACAATTGTCCCAAAAAGGTCGAAATCTAACAAAAAATTCATCGGGCAGGAAGGTGGTGTGCATCGATTCCCTGAGCGATTGTTCAACCTGGTGACGTAACCATGATTGATCGTTTAATTATCAAAGGGGAATCTATACGTGTGGGGCTATCTTTAGATTCGATCGTCTTGTGTAATTTAAATGTCAGTCTAACATGATTGACCATACTACCAAACACAATTCCTTTCCTAAGCCCTGTGCGTATGCTCCATATTACCATAGATACAAATCCATTGAAATACCTTGTAAACAGTTGATCAATTCAGGTTAAAAAGGAATAGATTTTCAAATGATCGACTTAAACTATTAATTATAATTTTTTTTGTAAGTCAAATAAAATTTAACTACCTTTTAGTTTAGGCACAAAAGATATCAGATCTCAAAAGAACTGGCGTACAAGTAATACTTTCCATTTACCAGTAATGTCTTTGGTTGTACAGTCACTGCATGTCTTATCTGTGTGTGTCGCTTTCCTTCCCACTCATTGTCATGAACATGAATGCTCTAGCAACAAAAGCCTTACGGCTTATTCCTAGGGTAACGCTTCAACCTCTTCTAAAGGCCTAGCTTTGCTCTATGACCAAAAAGTAAGAAAGACAAAAGGGTCAATATAAACCGTGTACAGGAAGATGTAAATATAAAAAAGTAAAATCAATTGGCAATAGATGGCTAGAAACTTCACCAAGGAATGTAGACTTTCCAAAAAGTTTTACTCATAAAACTTAACAAGAAATGTTTATTTTGAAAAAAAAAGCTTTATTAGAATAGCCTATCTTTTTTTTTGGGGGGGGGGGGGGGGGGGGGGTGTAGCATTAAACATATCCTGGCATATATTTTTACAGTATTGAATGTAATCACTTTCTTGCTTCAGATTATTTCTTCCTTGACGAGGCGTCTACCCACAGAGAGTCGCCAAGATAGCTGGCCCAGGTAGAAAACGTCGAACCCCTGACCCAGACACTGTTACAGACCCTGGGGGCCCCTTTGTTTTCATCAAGCGGCAGAAGATGTCCCATCCTGCTGAGGGCACCCAGCAGAGGAGGGTGACCCGTGGAACCGAAGATGCTGTCAATAGAAAGAAGCAGAAAGATTGCATCAACCAGGAAAGCAAAGAACGCAAGATGGTGCCCAGTGGAGATTCCAAGAAAGGTCAGTGGAACCAGGCCAATGTCATATTTTTTCCTCTCACTGTTTAAAAGAGTTATGTATTCTGTTTTAACCCAGTGTGTGTACTTCCTGCAATGTGGCAACCTCCCTCCCCATATTGGCAGTAAGTTTTTAGTTTTAACTTGGCTCCTATTGGTGGTCGTCAATAAAATGTAAGCTCAGTTTCTCAGTTTCTATTGGTAAGCTTATGTTAACCCCCAGCACCTTTGTGGTCGGTAAAGTATTCCCCCTGGTTTCACTCTCTGCCTGGCAGGGAACAACTTTGCATGGAAATACATTTATTTTAGTGCAGCATCCCTTGTTTATCTAATTTATTCATGTTTTTGACAATAAAGTATATAGCCATGGTGCCATGGTGCAGTCCATGCAAATTACCACTGTCTATAAGAGTCAGCCCCTGAGGGCCATTAAAGTAAAGTCAGGAAGCATCACCTTGGCTGCAAGTGCTCCCAGCGGTTTACTGGTTTTACTGTTTAAAGGGTTTACAGTGCTAATCCAAATCTATCTTTGATATCTGGAATATTTCATGGAAAAAAAAAATCAAGAGTATTTTCATCTTTGTTACAAACTTGCTAACACAGAAAATATTCTTCCTTCAGTATAAAGTGGCCAAATTGTTAGATGCTATTTTGGTGTTTAGCCTGCATGAGAGTTGGACTTTAGTTTCTTTTCATTACAACATCTTCTCTGTTGCGTCAGCATTTTTTCCTCTGTTTTCATCTCCAGAGATTTGAAAGATACATTAACAAGTCATCACTATGATATTGAAGGACAAGTTAGTTCCTTTTGGTTGTCGTCAAGCAACTGTACACAAATGATGTTACCCTGCATACAGTTACCAGACGTGTTGTTGTCCAAACTAGTAATGCTTTGTCTTTAAAGTGTAACTCTAGTCTTTTTTCTCTACGCATATAAGTGTTAGAAAAGGGAAATCCTACTGTCTCTGTCCTCTACCACTCTGGAGGCTTTTTTAGCACAGTTGGCTGTACATCAAAAACATCCTTTCAGCATTGTCACGCACATTCATTTATAGATTTTTTAAAGATCTGTCTAATAAATTTTGTAAATTTACAAAAAAAAAGGGGGGAACAACCCTTAACACAATTAAGAAAATTAATATAATGTAGCACTTAATGGTTGGCCTTTCTACCCCCCCCCCCCCATTTTTATTCTTAGCCATTCTCTAAATACTAGCAAGTCTAACAAAAACTGCTCTGCTGGCCGTGTTCTTTCCATTTCTCTCCCCATTTAGTGGTAACCACGTGAGAGGTTAGGTGACTTGCAATGAGCTATGTTCGGGGATACTATCCCCAGTGAGCCCAGGGCAAATCTTAATATCAGCGGATGCTGATCTCTTCTGGGTCTGCTCCTTTTGGGTCATTAGTGACGCAGAAGTGGCAGGGTGCCACCAACCTCCATGTTATGAAGGCGGTGCCGACTTTTTACAACACACCCCCGGCGCCATTGATGATGCAGGGGATGTGTGGGGGTAGAGGGAGGATGGAAAATTCCGGTGGATTTACTTTGTAATCCACCGCGATTGCCCCTGTCGCTCTTTTTTTTAAAAAAGCACACCATGGGTGAAACGCTCAGAATGTAAATCCAGGTACCCAGTTCGTTACAGGAGCGGGGATTGGGAAAACCCAATATACCCCCAGAAAGACAATTCTATATCGCTGCAGCATTTTCAGGGTTCTGGAACCGCCCCTTCTGCGCCATCAGCCGTAGACCTCCATGTTAATGTAGGGGTTTTGTTTTCCCAGCCCACAGAATACTATGTAATCTGCTGCAAACATCCGTACAGCAGGGTACAGACCGAAAGCTAGATAGGTTAATGCAGATTATGTATATATATCTATATATAGATATATATATATATAGATATTAGTATATACTTGCGTCATCGAAACTTGTGTGGTTCTTTTTTCCAGATATGATGATTGATTGGAAGCAGAATTCTGGGGAAGTTATCATTCGACTGAACCCTGGCCCGGGAGCTTTAAATGTGGAAGATGTCAAGGCAGCTTTTACAGACACTGATTGTGTCATTAATTTGCCAGGTAAGCCTTACCATCCCAAGATTGGAATAGTAATGTGTACAAGTTCCGTCGTGAGGACAGGATTTTTTGTTTGTATTGTTTCTGTGTAACTTAAATCTCATTAGACAGATCTTGGGATCATGTTCTATGTATTGGAGAAAACAAGATTGTATTACATAGATCTAACAAATATGCAATTAAAAACAAAGCACTAGCAGAAATAATTAGTGTTCATAACTTCCTGTAGTTAGTGAAATTAAAGAACCAGTTTAGGAGAAACCTGGCTTCATTCAGCAGTAAAATCTTAAGTTTGTATACCTACACTGTTATTTAAATGTACAGGGAGTGCAGAATTATTAGGCAAGTGGTATTCTTGAGGAATAATTTTATTATTGAACAACAACCATGTTCTCAATGAACCCAAAAAACTCATAAATATCAAAGCTGAATATTTTTGGAAGTAGTTTTTAGTTTGTTTTTAGTTTTAGCTATTTTAGGGGGATATCTGTGTGTGCAGGTGACTATTACTGTGCATAATTATTAGGCAACTTAACAAAAAACAAATTTATACCCATTTCAATTATTTATTTTTACCAGTGAAACCAATATAACATCTCAACATTCACAAATATACATTTTTGACATTCAAAAACAAAACAAAAACAAATCAGTGACCAATATAGCCACCTTTCTTTGCAAGGACACTCAAAAGCCTGCCATCCATGGATTCTGTTAGTGTTTTTTGATCTGTTCACCATCAACATAGCGTGCAGCAGCAACCACTGCCTCCCAGACACTGTTCAGAGAGGTGTACTGTTTTCCCTTCTTGTAAATCACACATTTG